>VXBP01002733.1:127830-502463 GCA_013400115.1 Rhinopomastus cyanomelas | reverse complement strand
CCGCACACAACCCTTGCTCCAGTCCCCCCCCCGCCTTCCCCCCCCCCCATCTCCAATCTAGGAGTAATTTTGCATGGCAGTCTTGTTCTCCAACATACTGGCCCTCTCTGCTAGAAATACTAGTGTCATGATGATGAAGGAAGTGGAGCACCTCCCTTATGAGGAGAGGCTGAGGGAGCTGGGTCTCTTGAGCTTGGAGGAGACTGAGGGATAACTGCATTAATGTTTACAAATATTTGAAGGGTGGGGGTCAGGAGGATGGAGCCAGGCTCTTCTCAGTGTCATCTAGCAATAGGACAAGGGCCAATGGGTANGTGTCATCTAGCGATAGGACGAGGGCCAGTGGTTATCAGCTGGAACATAGGAGGTTCCACATCAATCTGAGAAGGAACTTCTTCCCAGTGAGGGTGACAGAGCACTGGAACAGGCTGCCCAGGGAGGTTGTGGAGTCTCCTTCACTGGAGATGTTTAAGACCTGCCTGTTCCTGTGTGACTTGGTCTAGGTGATCCTGCTGTGTCTGGGGGATTGGACTAGATGATCTTTCAAGGTCCCTTCCAATCCCTAATTATGATTTAATGATTTTATGATCCTATGATTTTATGATCCAGAAATAGCAGTAGCCCCATTCTGGCACCCCAGGTGGTGGAGAAGATCTCCAGACACCAGAGTCTGTGCACACTTGCTCAACGATTCCTTCCAGCACACTGCAAACCTCCGGTAGGTGCCCCCCAACTTTGACTTTCTGGCCACTTGTGCAGCTGCTAGCTTGGGTGACCCTCCCCAGCCAAGGAGAGGCAACCCAGTCTGGCAAACCCAAGACCCTCCACTTCTGCTGCTTGCCTTCCCTCAGCTAGACCTGAGAGTCAGAAATGCCAGGCTGACCCAACTTCCTTTTGGAGCCACCTGTGCTCTCTGTTCTCACACCCTTGTTTTCACCCAAGTTTGACCACAGGTCTCAGGGACTTCTGTGAGGATTGCACTAAGCCCCAGAGCTGCACAATCACCCCACTCCTCCTCACCTCCCTTTTACAAAGGGAAAACACACCTAAGTAGGATCACAGTTGACCTTCTTAGGAAGCAACAAATGCTATATCGCTTCCCTGGCATCATCTGGGGAGTGCTTTCCCCTTCCCCAAGCAGCAAACCAACAGCTCTGTGGTCCTCCTGAAACTGCTGCTGTACTGCCAGAGCAACCTCTCGTTACCCTCGATGTCCCCTGCTAAATGCATCTCACCATGTGCTTTGGCTGATCTGATCTTGTCTCTGCATGTGCACACAGCACTTCTGCATTTGATCTTCATGGCCTGACCTACTTCTCCTTCCTCCCAGGTTTCTTTCCCAGATCCAAGCTCTTTCCCTACATGGGCTTTCTCCTGCAGCACCATAGTCTGGACTGAGCCTACAAGAAGTTGTGGCTGGCTCCCTTCAACAACTTCTCCCCCTTGAGATAGGCTTCCCAGGATTCCTTACCTGTGCTCAGTCAGCCAGTTGAGAGTCCCAAGTTGTGTACGGAGACCCAGCACGCTCCTGCTTCCTTCTCAGCAGCAGCTCAGCCATTTCCCAGCAACTTGGACTGGTCACTTTCTCCTTTCCTAGCCAGCTTCCCCTGCAGGAATCACTACCAGTAGGAAGCTCTTCCCTGTTCTCCAAACCTTGGCAGTAGAGATAGCCACCCACACCCTGCCCCATAACCCACTAGAACCTCTGCATCTCCTTCCCCAGGAGCAGATATCCCACATTACCTAAATAATGCTGCCAGTTGCTCACTAAAACCTCTTTCACCTGGTGTGCTGGAGACCCACCCCTGTGGCAATCACCCTGGTGGTTTCCCTTTTAAACCACCAGCTGGAGACCTCCAGCAAGTCTAACCCCCCTGTTTTCTGCCTCTCTGTGCACACACATGTGCTCCTGACACCAAAGGGTACCTTCTCCCTCCTGCCCCTACCTGCCCCTTGAACTGTGAATCCTGAGTGTGACTTCTGCTGCTAATTGAATCGTGTTGCTTTGTTGTGAGCCAAAGCCCCCGGGTCACCCCTGCTCCTCTCCCATCCATCTTGCATTCAGCTCTGGGGGGCAGCAGCCTCCCCTGCTCTTTCTTAGCCCCGCTTTGATCTCGCGTTGAATGGAAGAGGTCAAGCCACACGACCACCGTTTCTTTCTTTCTCTCCCAAAGCCCCTGACACATGCAGCGACGACCGATGCGCTGAGGCCCAGGGAACAGTCCTTCCAGCAGTGAGTCAGGGCTCACTCACCCCAGCGGGCTGCCGCAGCAGGGGAGCACCCATCCCTGCCCTTCCACAGCACAATTCCAAGCCCATTGAAGGACAGAGAAAGGCTCCCGTTAGCTTCAGCAGCCTTCAGAGCAGGGTTGTGAATGGCAGAAGACGGTGTGTTTCACAGGGAGGCTGCCTGATCCAGTCAGAACATCGTCCTCAGCAGCCAGGTGCCCACCCAGCCCCTCAGCAGCGCAGCCCCGGGCTGTGTGACCTGGAGCAGGAAGCAACCAGCCTGGGAGGCTGCTTCCACATTGGGTTTGTGCTGCCAGAGGAGCCCTCTCTCACCCCACCGGCGCTCATGAAGGCAACGTCTGAGCTGAGGGATGGGAGTTACCCCAGTTTAAACCCTCTGACGCTGCTCACACCAAAAACCTTTACCTTCCAAGTCAGGGTCGCGGTGGCGCTTGGAGCTGAGTCCCCAGCCTGAAGTGCAGGAGGTTTAATTACTGTGGCTTTGTTAAATCAGCTCGGTTAAGCCCCTGTGTAATCGCTTTCTTCTGGGGCCAGCAGCAGTTTATTTGAGGACACCTCAGGCTGCTTTTCAAGCTGCTCCTGGGCTGCTTATACCACCTTGTTTAAATCCACAAACCGCTTGAGAAAGCACCTTCGAGGAGGTGAGGCCTCAGCCCGTGCTCTGAGAGGGAGCGAAACGCCCTCTTTTCCACTTTCAATACACAAACCCCAACCATGCACCCAGGAGCCCACAGGAGCTCCATCCCAAACCCACCAGCTCCACCTCAGGTCCCACTGCGCTTCCCACCGCCCTTGCCTGGCCGGGGAGAAGCCCAGGACATGCGGGCACCCCAGTGCTCCTCCACTCCATCCCTGCATCTCTGCTGGTTGCCACGGTTACGGGTAAATCGGTGCCTTTTGCGGGGTGGGAGGGGGTCGGTGGCCAGGACCGAGGTGATGGGGGCTGGAAACAAAATCGCTTCTGCAGGAGGGAGGACCCTCGGCCGGCCGGCGGCAGCTCCCCGCCGCAGAGCCGCCCCACGCCGGCTGCGGATTTGCATGGAGCTGACAAGATGACAAGGTGCAAATGCGCCAGGCTGCTCGCGGGTAATTTTTACGGCAGCTCTGCCTTGTGCACGTTTTTATTGCAAAGAGGGTAATCGGGCCTCTTCATTATTGAAAACATATTTACTACCCCTTGGCCGCTCTCTCCCATTTTTGCCAGCCCCTTCCTTCCCCCCTTAACTACCCTGTCCTCCACGAGATATGGTCTCATAAATTTACAGTCTACTTGCTGTCTGCAAAGTGGATGTTCAGTTTCATTTTTATTGGACTTTATGATACAGGCGGATTGCATTTTATTTGTTGCACCGCTACCAGAAGGGCCTGGAACCATCGGAAAGTGCCGGCTGCATCAGGGGTTTGACCTGAGGATGGAGAGCTGCTGCTCTGGGACATGGAATCATGGAATCATGGAATCATGGAATCATTAGGGATTGGACCATCCAGTCCAGTCCCCCTGATGCAGCAGGATCATCTAGACCAAGTCACACAGAAACACATCCAGGCAGGTCTTAAACATCTCCAGTGAAGGAGACTCCACAACCTCCCTAGGCAGCCCCTTCCAGTGCTCTGTCACTCCCACTGTGAAGCTGGTTACCTGAAGGTATTGCTGTGGGGAAAGGCTGCCTTCCTCCTCCTCTGTTGGAGGAGATGCTGCTGACCTGAGAGGGGATGGGATGGATGTGGGAGCTGCGCCTCTCCCCAGCAGCCAGCCTGACTGACAGAGGACATGCAGCAGGAACGCGGTGGCATCGCTCACTGCTCTCTGTGTGATTGGTGGCCTTCCCAAAAATGCTTTTCCCAGGGCTTGCTCTCAGGCTAGGCAGGTTGTCCATAACCACCTGTCCAGCTCTACCTGCAACACTAATGTACCTCAACAGCACTGCCAGTGACTACAGGGAAGAGCAGTAACAAGCACCAAGGGGGTCAGCAGCCATGAAAACATCTGTCACAGCCAGTGGGCTGCTCCAGAGTGACCCTGCTGCAGCAGCACGCAGAGCATCACCTCATCCCAAACAACTCAGACTGCTCCTCACTGCCCAGCACACAGGCAACTGCTGTCCCAACACCAAGGGAAGCCCGTGTCCACAGACATGAGCTCTGGAGTGAGTGCTGAGACACTGACCACCACCAGCCAGTGACCAGCACTAGTCTGTGACCACCACCGGTGACCACCACCAGTCAGTGACCACCACCACAGTTGTAAACAGTTACCAGATCATCTTTATTAAAAAGCTGCCTCGCTGGAGCGCCAGGAATGTGTCGGCACCCAGTAGTGCCCATTGGTACCGGGTGGGTCTGGTGGCACCATGTTTTCTTGCCGAAGAGCTGCTTTCTTCTCCAGGGGAAAGGGTTTCACAGCCCTTTCTGCAGCTGGCTAGTGGTCCAGTGGCATCAGGAGCCCAGCAAAGCTTGTATCCACCTCATCTCGGCGTGGCACGGTGGACATAATCAACTCGTGTCATTCCAATCAAAAAAACAGGGAGAGTTTTTATTTTCCCTTCCTTTTCCAAGGTAACAGGGAGAGGCCAAGCAAAGCGCCGCAAAGCAACACAAATGATTTAGCGCCCACCGACTTTACCGGGGAAACGCTAAAGACAGAGCCTAATCCTTTCATCTAACCCTGGTCCTTCTAAAAGCTTTGAGCTAGGAGTTGACTCAGCATGTCAGTGCCAAAAAGATCCATTGACCTCGAGTTCAGTGCTGAGAAATTGAGAAATGTTCTTTTTAATGTCTATTCAATAAATACAGCATCACCCTCTCCGTGGGCTGAGCAATCCACTTCAAATCCATTACGGCACGTTCTCGCAGACTGACAAGTTGTCCTGAGACAATAGTGGCTGCCAGATGAGGTTAACCCTTGCCGAGGGGGTGTAAATCTTTTGCTCTCAAAAGTCCTTGAGAAGAGGGGAGGGGGGTATCTGGATTGATGACGAGTGGCTGCAGCATGTGCTCCTTGCTGGACCAAGGTGATCCGCATCGATAAAAAATATGCCCAGTCAACAGAGCTGGGCTTCTGACCATCCTCACGGGAAGGAGGCAAGTGCTGCTCCCCTCTGCTCCCCAGTGCACAGGAGATGTTCCCAAGCACTCATGCTCTCAGCTTCTGGCAGCCAGCTCAGCCCCTTGGATGGGCAGTAGTCAACTGGCCCGCTGGACCAAGGGAAGCACCACACCGTGGTAGCACCATCCCTTGGGAAGCTCTGCCAACAGCCAAAAGAGACCCTGGGTGCTTGCAGTGCCTGTGAAATGGTGGAGATGGGAGACCTTTGGCACAGGTGTGCTGAGCATGAGCTCTGTGCGAGGACCAACACCAGTACGACGCTGCTTTACCCACCGTGACGTGCCCACGGCTCAAACACAGGGACATTCTTCTCAGTAGCTCCTGGCTCCCATTTGCCCTGGCTGGCGGGTTCCCCGTGGCTGTCGATAGATATTTCAACGCTAGTTCAACTCAGATTCATCCATGGTTGGTGGAATCTGACCCAAGCAGAGGGCTGTCAGCCTGTGCTAAGGACACAGTCCAAATCACTGGGCTGAGCAGACTTAAAGGAACGTTGATGTCCTTCCACGGAGGGTCAAAGGCACCTGCTTGGTCAGTCTAGTCCATCAAAGCTGTAATGTGAGAACAGAGAAGTCCCTGTACGGCCCCGTGGGCACCATGCAGCCAGTGAGACCTTCTTCCTGATGGAAAGTCCTGGATTGCTGCAGGTCCCAGCAGCAAGTAGTTAATGAAAATTATCACCTTAATAATGGTAGTAACGAAGGAGCTCCGACAGGCAGAGTGATGGCCACACGGTCAACCTGCAAGAGATTGGAGCAGAGGCAGCAGGGGAGCCCTATGTCTTTGGGTTTATATTGTGTTACAGGTACTTCATGGTGTTTCCTTCCTCCTCTTTCTCCTCCTCTCTGGTTCCAAGCCGCTGGAGGCTGTGGCAGTGTGGGGGCTCCAGCAGCCACCCAGCCTTTGCGTGGTGGGGTGGAGGAGGCGGCACGAGGCAGCATTTGTGGCTCTCTGCTCACTCAGGGAAAGCATCCTGCGTCGCGTTTATCTGGGTCACAGTCACAACTTCTCTGCTCTGGCTTTGGAGGCTGGAAGTTTCTATATTTTCCCCTCTCTCTTCTCATTTGTCAGTGCCAGCTGAAGGCATCTTCACAGAGGGCTTGGCTGTGGGGTTGTGCTGGTGATCGCTGTTTGCCAGCTGACTAGCTCATGGACACCAGCTAGCCAGTTTGACTAGACTGCAGAAGTTACCAGCTGGAGTTCCTTGCCCAGAGAGACTTTAGAGGTGTCTGCTAGAGACCTTTATGCTCTAGAACGCTGCTAGAGAGCTTTTGTTTGTGAAAATAAAGCTCAGGCACAAAACTCATAGAGCTGCTGAGAAAAGCACAGGAAGGGCAGATGCCTGAGCCCAAAGGTTAAAGTCTGCAAAAGCACAGAACAACCTCCTGGATTTTTCTCCAATTGAATTAACTTTAGAACCTCACAATTTCTTGGGGAAGAGCAGCCATGCTGGAGGCTTCTGCACTGGTGGGGCTGGTAACACTGGGAGCATCTTTCCAGCACATTGAAGGGTTTTTAGGCAGTTGGACGTTTAGACTGTGCTAGTGGATTCTTCTGCACTAGCAAATAAATTGTGCTCAGCTCTCTTCTCCAGCACTGCTCAGTTGATTCCACAGGTGGAACCAAAGGCGCTGGCAAGGAGCTGCACCAAGGAGCTGCAGACCACACCGCGCTCAGGTCTGCCCCAGCAGCACCACTCCTGCCCCCATCAGCAGCAGGACCCGCTCCAGAAAGGGCAGCCACGGTGCATCCTCAGCACTAGATGCTGGCTGGATGCTCTGGCCCTGAGTGCTTGTGGTCCCCCAGGCACTAGGTGGGAAGCCCCACCCAAACAAGCACATAGGATCATAGAATCATTAGGGATTGGAAGGGACCTCGAAAGATCCTCCAGTCCAATCCCCCTGCCACAGCAGGATCACCTAGGCCAGGTCACACAGGAACGCATCCAGGTGGGTCTTAAATATCTTCAGTGAAGAAGATGCATCTGCCATGTATGGGAGATGCAGGTGCTCCAGCGTAGGCATGGGTATCCTCAAATGTCTCTGAAAGGTGTCTAAAGGGCTTCAGGGCAAGGACCATGGATATTAGAGATACTGCTGGCTGAAGGACCTGTGCTGGGTGGTGATTGTCTCAGTCCCTTTCCTTTCTTGTTCCTCTCACACCAGCCAAATGGGCCCTAGAGGACAGATGCTAGCACTAGCCTTTTCCTCTTAATTCCTCTTAACACTTCAAACTCCCCACGTGCATAACAACACCCAGCACATAGAACCAACAAGGAAAGACCTCTAAACCTGGAGAAAGCATGGCTCTTGCCTCCAAACCCCACACGAGCACAGCCCTGCAGCAACCTGCACTGCCTGTGAGAAGCCGTGTGCAAGGCCAGTGCTAGTCCAGCTGCAGGTCCTTGTGTCCCTCCGCTTTCCTAGCGACCTGTAACATCTGCATGGGCTGGAAGGCTTGCTTTGACCATCCTCACAACCTTGCTCCAGGATAGAGGATGTGCTGGTTAAGAGGTGCATTTGAGGAGCCTCACCAGAGGAGATCTCCTGCAAAGGCTCCCCACAAGGTGGACGGCCTTCAGCTCACTCTTGGCTGAATTTTACTGGGAGAGGTGGAGCTGCAAGACCTGGTGTTTGAGCAACGACTTCCGAGCACAAGGTCTGCACACAGCTTGGTCACAGAGGTGTTTCCAGAGGTCAGCTGAGGCGGAAGAAAACAGGCAGCCGGGCTGCAAACAGCACCCCCAAAACCAGGGTGTGCAGGAGAAGACATGAGGAGGGGAGGGGGACACCACCCTGCTGTGGCACTAGGCTCAGCCAATCCATGTGAAGATGGGCTGCAGCACCAAGTTGTCATCCTGTCATCAACACTCCTTGGTGTTGGCCATGCCTGGTGCTCCACAAAGCCACGGCCCGTGGGGCACTCCGTGCTGGGGAGAGGCAGGATGTCTTTCTTCCACTCAGGGACAGGAGACCACAGCAGGTCTGCAGACTGGAAAAGCTGGTGGTGGACCAGTGATGCTGCTGCAAAGTAGAAGAGGCCTGGGACAGCAGTGCCCAACGCACCCACCTCTGCTGTCACCCTGACCCCTGCACATTGCAGCAGCTGCCTGACCACGGGGCTCCTTTTTGGGACCCAGACGTGAGGAGCCTTCTCCAAGACAGCTGCTGACACCACTGATTAGAGGGCCGGGCTGACAGCAGCTTGGTGCATCGCAAGAATTTCCTGATTGCTTTTTGGGGAGGGACAGGAGCTTTCCTTCTCCCTTTGTCTCCCCGGTGAAGGATGTGCTCTCAGGCTGAAGTCCTGACAATCCGAGCTGCTGAAATGAATCCTCTTCAGTCTATTTACTTGATATTTACCAAAGTCTGCGATCAACAAGAAAACACATCTCAGCAGCTCACTTGGCAAGAGAACGAATTGAGGCAGCACTGCAGCTGTCATATTTATTTCGGTGGCAAAGCAGGTCAGGAAAATTGATAAAATTAATCATACAAACTAGCAAACACCGGGAGTGAAGGAGAGGGAGAACCAAGGGAGGGAGGACGAGAGTGGAGGAGTGTTTGCAGCACCAGGCTGCACCTGCTTTGATTTCTTCTAATGGATTTTTTTTTTTTAATGCAATGTCACAGATAAAACTGGTGCAGGGGACATTATTTTGTAAGTAGGTTTGGGGAGGGGTGCTGGGATTACTGCGAGCAGCTGCCTATTACACCAGGGCTGAGCCCTAGCCACAGGGTTTGCAAGGAAATGGGAATTCAAGGGCAGAAGTGATTTTTCAGACAGTCCCCACAGACCAGCTGAGAAGGTCCTTGAAGGCAGTTTCTAGAGGTGCTCTGACCAGGCTGAGGTTTGGGCCACAGCTCCAGGTGGCAACGCAGGGTGCTCCCAAGGTTGTCCCTGGGGCCATGTCCCCATCAACTCTGCCAGCTGGGTGCAGAAGTACCTGGGGCTTGTGGCAGCTGCATCCATCAAAGGGCAGAAACCTCTCCCGGTCACGGCTTTCCTCACTCCTGCAAGCAAGCAGCTCTGGGGACTTCTCACCAAATGCATGGCCCAGTTTCTGGACTAGATGTTTGGACTAGATGATCATAGAACCATAGAATCATTAGCTCCAGCATGGGGGTTGGACTTAGATGATCTTTCGAGGTCCCTTCCAACCTGTAACATTCTGTGATTAGGGATTGGAAGGGACCTCAAAAGATCATCTAGGCCAATCCCCCTGCCACAGCAGGACCACCTGGACCAAGTCGCACCGGAACACATCCAGGCAGGTTTTAAAGATCCTGAAGGTCTTTTCCAGCTTTGATGAGTCCATGATTCTATGACCTCAGTCTTGGGAAGCATGGATGAGGCACAGCTCCAACGAGTCCTCATGCTCCTGAGACAGCAAGGTCTCCCTTGCAGGGGCCACCCGAGCTGGGTTTGATGCACCTGCATGACAAAGATTCACACCGAGTTTGCTCTCAGAGGAATTTATGGGCCCATCTAGAGAAGGAGGGTTGCAGATGCTGAGCTATTTCTGCTGCAGGCTCCTCTCTGAGCAGAACCCTGATTTCAAGCTCAGGGCAGGCCAAATGAGCCAGCTGCCCCTCAGAAAACATTAAGGGAAGGTTTCAAGCGTCGAGGTTCAAGTGTTGAGCTCCCTCCCTCCTTTTATTGTATTTTTTTGGTTTGTTTTAAAGAAAAGTCTTCCGGCCGAAATTTAAATTGTAAAACTTGCCATTTCAGAATGAGAAGTGGAAGGGTGTGTGTTTCAGAGATGCTACCAAATGGCATTTTGGAACTTCTCTGCTTCTCTGTCATGCAAACAGCATCCGCTCAGCTCAGCCCAAATGCAGAAATAACACTGGACCAGCTGAAACCTCTCCTCCTCCTCCTCTCCAACCCTTTTCTCGCCTCTTTTCCCGTCTCTCTTTTCTCATTGTCCATCTCACAGATGATAGAGAGTCACTGAAAAATGTCTCTGCTCTCATTTTGAGTCCTTTTTCTCCGGCTCTCCAGCCTCCCCTCCCACACTTCTCCCGGCCCTTGCCGCACGTCCCTGCTCCTGCAGTGAATTACTGCTCTCATTGCTCCAAGCGCATTAAAAGTGAAGCTAATTAAGCAGCAGAACAATTTGCCTAACGACGTGGTGGATTCTCCATCACTTGCAGCCTTCAAGTCAAGCCTGAACCTCTCTCTGACAGAGCTTTAGAAGGGTGGGGGTATTTTGGGGGTAAGGGTCTCAGACCCACACGGGGCTGCAGGACAAAAGAGGTCACCTGAGAGAGTGTGGGACCTAAACCGGGGGTCCTGCCTGCCCCTGGGGAGGAGGGCACCCATCAGCTCCCACTTGCTCGTCCCCAGCCTCACAACTCGGTCCTTGCCAGGGATGGGGCTGAGAAGGGATGGTGGGAGGAAACCAGGGGAGCGGTGACAAACCAGCAAGAGGCCACCAGAAGCACCAAGGCTGCCATGGAAATCACAAGTTAAGAAGCATTTTGGGAGAGAAATCCCTCCCTAAGATGTTGCTGACAAGAGCCACTAAATATTCATTGGTTGGACAGCAGAGACATCATCAGACACACACATCGGGGCTCGCCATACCCACAGCTCCAGCGCTGGGTTTCCACTGCACTCATGAGCTGAGGGGACCTCGTCGGGGTGGTGGTGCCAACCTCTGTTAGAAGATCTGGGCTCCACAGAGGCCAGCATGGCTTGTGGGGGAAAACCTGCCCAGAAGCCCCAGCACCACCCGTGTGAGATGCAGGAGCAGGTGGATTTGAGGGCTACTGCTGATGTTTAAGGCCTGTTATCACCCAAGTGGAAGAGCAGCAGCAGAAGTTGGAGGGACAGCTGTGCCCTGGGAACTCACACTGATCTTCCACAGCCACAGTCACACCATCAGCACCATCCCAGAGATCCCACATGCACAGGAGGGTGCAGGAAGGACTGTCTTGCAGGTAGCCCAGATAGCACTCCCTACCCCACACACCTCGAGCGAGCCCTCCCCAGCCAGTGACACCCACTGGGGACCAAGGAGTGGTCCTGCCAGCGCCCTGAGAGACACCACAGCTCTGCCGGTGGCCACCGCAGCAGCCTCACCAGACCAATGCCACCTGTCACAGGTCTCCTTACAGCTCAGAGCCTCTCCTGAAGGAGAGGAAGGCACCTCAGGAAGACCCAGACGCTCACCCCGGCCAAAGCTGGCCGTACCCAGGGGAGAGGTGGCTAGCACACGTGCAAGCACACGTGCACGTGTTCTCACACACATTTGTCACGGGGGGACCTTTCTTTAAGCAGCCCGTCCATAAATGTCACCGGAAACCCCGATCTCCTTTTATTAAACCTGAAAAATGTGTATAAATGTAAATAACAAATGACTGATACAGGGAGAGGAACCAGAGCGTCTGCTGGCGTCACCCTCCCTCCCTCGCTCCCTCCCTCGCGCTCTTTCCTCCTCGTGTAATTTGCATTAATAAAGAGGCTGTTCCTTGTCGGAATGTGTTTCATCCGGTTTAAAATCCCAGGGCGATCCACCAGGAACAGCTCTGGGAGAATCCGACTGTCAGAGCCGACAAGACAAATGAATCCCGGTGTCAGGAGCGTGTGGTTCAACGATGACAGATTGAGAAGAACTGTCCCCCTCTCGACAGGCGGGCTTCATTTTCAAATTAATAAATCTGAATAAAATATTTTCCCTTTCATTACGAGCCGAGCCCGGATGACAGTTCCCGTGACAGGAGGGAGTTGCAGTGTTGATGAGGAGACTTTGCATGAATTCCACCTGGGCTTCTTCGGCTTTATTTTTACCTGCAATTCCATCCCTGTTTACTTCTCTCCCCTTCCCTCCTCCCCTTGCCCTCTCTCTCTCTCTCTCTCTCACACGCGCTCTCTCCCTCCCTCCTTCTCCTTCACCTGCTCCCAGCACCTCTGTGGGTCCTTCTCCACTCGTCCCTTCCCCACCATCCCCTTGTGGTTTGGAAGGTGAGCCCTGGATGTCACTGCTGCATCACACACCCCGCCCGTCTCACACCTCGAATGGGGACACCATGAGGTGCGCCAAGGGCTCACGTTCTCCCTGCACACGCTGCTTTAT
The DNA here is from genome assembly GCA_013400115.1 of Rhinopomastus cyanomelas. Taxonomy (NCBI): domain Eukaryota; kingdom Metazoa; phylum Chordata; class Aves; order Bucerotiformes; family Rhinopomastidae; genus Rhinopomastus; species Rhinopomastus cyanomelas. The sequence goes on along the minus strand of VXBP01002733.1, from coordinate 490,026 downwards.
CTCCACACACACACGCAGGCACCTTGACTCCACCTAAAACCCCACAGCCCACACACTGAAAGAGAAAAACTCACCCAGGGTTCGGTTCTTTTCACGTGAGGTGGGCTTGGCTTGAGGACCGGCCACCAACGGCTGCTCCCAAGGGGGCTGGAGGCACAGCCACAATGCAGCTGGGTCCCAGGGCGTGGGCAGGGTCATCGAATCATTGAATCATCAAGGTTGGAAAAGACCTTCAAGATCATCAAGGCCAACCATCCGCCCTACAACCCCCAACCACTATCTCATCTCCTGAAACATGATATCTGCCCGTGTGTTGAACCCATCCAGGGACATTGCCTCCACGCCTTCCCTGGACAGCCTGTTCCAAGGGCTCCCCACTCTTGCTCAGAAGAGGTTTTTCCTGATATCCAGTCTGAACCTCCCCTGGCACAACGTGACCCCGTTGCCTCTTGTCCAGTCACTGGGCAGTGTGTGATCAGCCTCAGCTAAACCATGCAGCCCTTGTCCTGTCCTCTGACAACCCCACCACTCTGGTCCCAAGATGGAAGGTGTTGGTGGATGCGGGTCCATTCTCCTGTCATAGAATCATAGAATCATTATGGATTGGAAGGGACCTCAAAAGATCATCCAGTCCAATCCCCCTGCCACAGCAGGATCCCCTAGACCAAGTCACACAGGAACACATCCAGGTGGGTCTTAAACACCTCCAGTGAAGGAGACTCCACAACCTCCCTGGGCAGCCTGTTCCAGTGCTCTGTCACCCTCACTGTGAAGAAGGTCCTTCTCGTATTTATGTGGAACCTCCTGTGTTCCAGCTGACACCCATTGCCCCTTGTCCTATCACCAGAAGAGAAGAGCCTGGCTCCATCCTCCTGATGCCCACCCCTCACATATTTATAGACATGAGTGAGGTTACCCCTCAGTCTCCTCTTCTCCAAGCTCAAGAGACCCAGCTCCCTCAGCCTCTCCTCATAAGGGAGGTGCTCCACCTCCTTCATCATCTTTGTGGCTCTACACCTCCAGCAGCTCTGTGTCCTTCTTGAACTGAGGGGCCCAGAACTGTCCTGCTGTCTCCCAAGCCCCTTACCTTAAGGCAGCAGCTGCACACAGTCACGCATGGCATCTGGACAGCACATCCCCCAAACCGGGGCTGAGCTTTGCCCCGGTGCAGGAGAACATCTTCCCTCTAACACCAGCAGCTGCTCCCAGGGATGTGCAGTCTGCAGCAGCTCCACGAGGTCTCTCTGACCTGTCTCTCAGTAACAAGTGCCCCATTTTCCACCAGTGCCACAACACCCACAACTGTCCTCACTCCAGAACGTGCCTTCGGATGTTTAGGGCAGGCAAAAGCAAACAGTCACATGGCAGCGGAGTGCTGGCGACACCCGGGGTCTCTGTTCTGCCTCCAGATCCCGCTGTGACCCATAAACACAGCTGGAGAGCCCATAAACTTCCAAGGTGGTGGTGTGGCCCACATGGCAAGGATGCTGTGGAGATGCTCCTCAAGCAGCCCCAGCACATCAGGGGTTATCCTGGGATGAGGGCTGGCCAGGCTGCCGGGAGGGAGCTGACTGCAGGTGTCCTGCACACAGAACCATAGAATCATTAAGGTCCGAAAAGACCTTCAAAATCTTCGAGTCCAACCATGAACCCAACTGTCCCAAGGCCACTGTCCCTGAGCTCCAGATCTTCATGACTTTGAAACATACCCAGGGATGGCAACCTCCAAGAGGAACATTCTGGTTTAAGCTAATGTCCCAGCCCTCCTGCGTAGGAGTTGAACTATTGAGTTGGAGTGGTCCTCTGGATCACCACAACCGAGATGTGGCATCCATGGAAGAACCCACAGTCCTAACCCAGACTTGGGACTGAGCTGGTGGTGGTAAAGACAGAACAGAAGTAGGAGAGGTCATGGTGGGAAACAGAGCATCACAGAATCATGGAACATTAGGGATTGGAGAAGACCTCGAAAGATCATCCAGTCCAATCCCCCTGCCAGAGCAGGATCACCTAGACCAACTCCCACAGCAACATGTCCAGGTGGGTTTTAAACCTCTCCAGAGAAGGAGACTCCCTGGACAGCATCTGAGCTGGCTGGGGAATTGCAGCGACTCCGGGGCGCTTCACGGAGAAAGCCGGCAGGAACAGAGGCACCGGGTGGTTCTTCGCAAGCCCAGTTCCCCTTCCAAAGGAATTAGAAACATTCCAGCAGCTATAGCTGCGCCTGACAGTAAATTTGATTAACTTGCCCGTGGAGTTAATGATATAGAGGGCCGTGTGGATTTTGTTGTAAAGAACACGGAAAAGACAGATGAGAAAATGAGAAAACAAGAAAGTAAATTTAAGCAGCTGGAAGCTTTAACAACTGGCATGATAAATCCAATAAAGAACTGCTCGATAAAACCCAACCACTGGAAAGCCAAACATGGGGTGGGGAGGGAGCGGGTGTGCTTCGGGTTCACAACTGAAGCAGGAGCATGATCCGCTTGCGGTGTGAAAACGCTCCCTAGTCACTGGCCAGGCCACCAGGAGGGAGCTGGCTGCAGGTGTCCTGCACACAGAACCATAGAATGGTTCAGGTTGGAAAGACCTTCAAAATCAAGTCCAACCATGAACCCAGCTGTCCCAAGGCCACTGCTAAACCCCGTCCCTGAGCTTCAGATCTTCATGACTTTGGAACATGAAGGAACTTCTTCCCAGTGAGGGTGACAGAGCACTGGAACAGGCTGCCCAGGGGGGTTGTGGAGTCTCCTTCACTGGAGATGTTTAAGACCCACCTGGATGTGTTCCTGTGTGACTTGGTCTAGGTGATCCTGCTGTGTCAGGGGGATTGGACTGGGTGATCTTTCAAAGTCCCTTCCAATCCCTGATGATTCTATGAGGTCCAGGGATGGCGATTTAGTGCCCTCCCTGAGCAGCCTGTTCCAAAAGCCTGAGGACCCTTCCCAGGAAGAAGTTTTTCCTCAGGGCCAACCTAATCCTGTCAGCAACACTCCTGCTACGGCCACCCTACATCAGCAAACTGAGGCCAGGCATTTGCTGCCCAAGTCCTCTCCTCACCCCATTTTCCAGTTTATCTGGCAGTTGTTTCAGGCCTGGGAGGAATCTGCTGAAGCTCTCGAGAGTCTGGGAGGGGGTTCACACCTACCAAGCCAAGCCACAGTGGAAGGCAGCACAGCATCACAAACACTTGCCAACCACATGCAGGCCAGGTGCTGCCAAGCAGCCTAAAGTGAAACCCAACATTTGGACATCCATGTTCTTGAGTTCTATCTGCTTCAGACTTTAATTCTGCTGAACCCTGCTGGAACAGACAGCTGAGAGGAAAACCTCTAAGGAAATGACTGATGAGGACACGTCTCTGCCTATCCCTGTTATGAGAGCTGTTGAGCTGTGTCCCACAACACCCCATGATCCAATGGAAGGTGAAACCCAGAGCATCACGGTATCACAGAAGCCCCCCCAGGATCCCTGCAGTCAGCAAATGTTGGCATCCCTACCCTGAGCTCACTGATGTTCTTCACCCCACGAAACTCCAGAGGTGAGCCCATCGTGGTCCAGCCACAGCACAGTACTCGTGCGTGGGGAAGGCAGAGACACCTTCTGCAGGGATTCAGTAGTCAGGAGCGCAGGGAAACGGGGACCAGGGCCACCCATGCAGCACCAGATGCAGCTGGCAACAGCCCAGCTGCTGTGTTAGCCCTGGCACAACCTCTCCTGGGCTCTGCACCACAGGAGGGGTGTGAGCTGGGCACAGCCTGACAGCACTCAGCTGGCCTTGAGCCAAAAGCAACCAGCCCTGCTGGGACTATCCCAGCAAAATTTAGGATGGGTCCAAGGAAGACCACCCAGCATTTCTCATCATCCATGCACCCTCCATGGCCCTGGGCAGCAGAGAACCTCTGCTCCTATCCAGGACATCCAAGGAGAAGCTGAGGGAGCTGGGGTTGCTCAGATGGAGAAGAGAAGGCTTTCAGGGTAACCTGCTAGGGGCCTTCCAGTACCTGAAGGGGGCTACATGAAGAGAGACTGCTTATGAAGGCCTGTAGTGATAAGGCGAGGGGCAATGGTTTCCCATCAGAGAAGGGCAGATGGAAATGGGATGTTAGGAAGAAGTTCTTTAGCAGGAGGGGGCTTGAACTCTGGAACAAGGTGTCCAGGGAGGTAGTTGAGGCCCCATCCCTGTTGATATTCGAGGTGAGGCTGGACAAAGCTCTGGGCAACCTGATCTAGCTGAAGATGTCCCTGCTCACTGCAGAGGGGTTGGACTGGATAACCCTTGGAGGTCACGTCCAATCTGGGCCATTCTGTGGTGGCCCAGATCTGAAGGCAGTACGCAGGCTGTGCAAGCCACTGTCTACACATTGCCACCCACCCTACGTCCATCTGGGATGGGTCACGGTCAGAAGACGTTTAGCACAGTCAGCAGTGAAAAGCGACAGCTCTCTCTGCATCCCCAATGGAAAAGGGATGCAGGTGCCGCCCAGCTCCCCTAACTCCCAGGAGTATCTCCCACATCTCACTTCAGCCTTGGACCTGGACTCTGGATGTAGGAAAGTCAACACCTTGAACTGGAGACCTGCTGCAAAAGAACAGGCTTTTAGCACTTTCCTCAGGCAACCTGTGGTGATGGAGAAGAGCAAAGCAGCCCTTCAGAGCCATCTCCCCCCCATCTCCTGCAGCTTTCCTGTGGCTCAGCCTCCTGCACGACCAAGTGGCTGGAAAGGCACAGAGTGCTCTGAATGGAGCTGTAAAGAGTGAAGGTGAAGTTTTAAGCCGCAAGATTCATGACTGGGGTTTTTATACACACATAAAATATGAATCTCAGTTGTACACAAAGCTGAGCCCGTCGTGCCAAAAGGATCCCAGTCAAGCAGGCCCGTAAAATGAAATCCTCTTGGACTAATTTAAGGAGACCCGAGCAGTATAAATCCTGGCCTGCTCAAATGCAGGAAATAAAGAAGAAAAGGGTCTGACTTCTCCCTCAGTGCTCTCAGCAGCCCCCGAGAGCAAACGGCAGGAGCGAAAAACCAGAGCGAGAGACTGGCTCCGGGGTTGCCGTTCCGGCTCCCGGTTTGTGCCAGTCTGGCGAGCCCAGTGAAACCCTCTTCACTGGAAATTTAATGCCCAGATAAACTTCCCAATAAAAAGAAGGGGCGCTCGTATTTGCTGACTGCTGGTGACCCTCCTGACCCGCGCGGTCGTTTCCACCGAGCTGTTACGCGCAGAGAAAACGCTCATAAAGATGGTTCTTATAAAAGGAGACATTAACTTGTCTGCCGACGAGCGAATCTCGACTTGCACACCTTTACCTCCTCTGGATGTAGCCGAGCGGGAGTCTTCTTGGACAAACTGCCTCCTCCAGAGGCTGGAGAAGGTCTTGCTTGACCTGTTGCTGCTGATGAGTGAGACAGGTCATGGGGCTAGAGGAAGGTTATGAGCTGGGAGGAGGTGACAGGGCTGGAAGGAAGGTCATGGGGCTACAATCATAGGATCATTAGGGATTGGAAACGACCTCGAAAGATCATCCAGACACAGCAGGATCACCTAGACCAAGTCAGGGTTAGAAGGGACCACAAGATCATCGGGTTCCAACTCCCCTGCCATGAGCAGCGAAGGTTAAGGAGCTGGGAGAAGGTCACAGGGCTGGAATGAAGGTCATAGAATCATAGAATCATAGAATCATTAGGGATTGGAAGGGACCCCGAAAGATCTGAGCCATGGCCACCACAGCTCAGGTGCGTCGGACAGTTTATGGCCAGCCTATGGGTCAGCCAGGCGGGACGAAAGGTGGGTGAAATAAAGCATCCACATCTCCTCTTCTCTACTCAAGCAGGGCACTGGAGCGAGAGGAGCTGAAGTGTCCTTGCTCAAGGTCAGAGAAAAAGCCTGAAGTCTGGGAAATGCTACCAGATCCCCCTGCAAGGGCCTGAGATAACATCATCCCTCCTCGCAAAAAGAAGGAGCCAGATAAACACATTTAATTACAGGGCTTGGCCTTAGCTGAACGCAGTCTCCTTTGTTCTGGAGGAGGCACACAGCTGGTTTGTGGAGGGCAGTGAGGAGGAACATCTCTCAGCCCTTCCTCGAACAGTCTGCCAGCTCAGGGGGACCAGAGCGCAGTGTTTTGGGCACAGGCCACCAGCCTCCGAGCACCGTGCACGGCAGCTCCGCCTGAGCAAAACAGTGAGGTGGGTACAGCTGCGCTGAAGCTGCTGTTGGACTCTCAGCACCTCCTGAGTTCACAGGTTCCATGGACCTGCTACACCAGCACCACGACTCCTGCTACAGGAGCCCCATGCCCAGGCTCTGCCACTCGGTGCCAGTCACACTTCCCCATGCCACAGGGGCCTGAAGCAACTGGGAACAGCAGGGAGCCTTTCCATGGCTGATCAAAGGCACCAGACAACCAGCAGAGCTACACAACAATGCAGGAGACATCCTCTGGTGGAAGGATGACACATAGAACCATAGATTCAGAGTCATTAGGGGTTGGAAGGGACCCCTAAATCTAGGGATCATCTAGTCAAATCCCCTGCCACAGCAGGATCACCCAGACCGAGTCACACGGTAGCACATCTTCTGGGGCTGTTTTTCTGAGCTTTCTCCATAAAAAAGAACCCTAAACAAGACAACAAATCACAGCAAAAACACCCCAAAGACAAGCAGTAGCCAGGAAAAGGCTCCCTAATGAACACAGCAGCTTCAGCTCCAAAGCTGAAGGCAACTTCCAGCCCAGCCCATCTTTGCTCCTCAGGGCCTTGGAGAAAGATCTCCTCTTGGGCAGCCAAGTAGCAACTGGGTCACGGTGCAGGATCATCTGCTAGTAACAAGCTGCAAATGTGCTCTGGGACCAGTGATTCATTAATGCACTTCATGGTGACATATGAACCAGAACCCGAGGGAGCCTTTATTTCTGCCCTCTCTATCCATTCAGTGGAAAGACAGGGGAGAGGTTCCAGCACCACACTGATTTCTTAATGCTGATCAAATTAGCGCTGCCCTACAACCAGGCAACTAATCAAGGACTTCGGGGAGAAGGTGAGGTTGGAAGAGCAGCAAAACCCCGGGTCTCTGAGTGATGCTGCAAGAGAAATCTTCGCTGTTAATAGCAGCTCAGAAGAGAGAGGACTGAAGAGACATGGAGAGAGATTTTGCAGGAAGATCATTCTGCAGGATGAACTTGCTGTAGGCCCTCATGTCCAGGGTGACAGCACCTCTCGCATCCCTTCAAGGTCTCTTCCATCCTGCCTCCAAAACCTCCTCGTGGGCCCTTATGTTCCCAGTGGTCCTGGAGAACTGGGAGCACAAATGGTCTTCTGGAGAGGTGTTCTAGAGACTCATCACCCACCTACCCTGTGTAGCACCACCCTGCTGATGTATCCTAAAAACAGAGATCAAGAGGTAAAAGCCACCCAGAGAGGATGGAAACTTGCACCTACTGCCCAGCATGCTGGTCGAGGGGTTTTAGGAGACCAGCTCTGCATGGAAGACCGCGAGCTGCACCAGCATGAGAAGCAGTGAGGCACTGCCTGTGGGACAGCAGGGGCTGATGCAACCTCCGTACAGCCTTCACCAATTTAAGGGTCCTGTAGGAGCTTTAAATGTTTCATTTCCTGACTTTGGTGCAATGTGATTCTTAACCATAAAAATCATAGAACCATAGAATCATTAGGGATTGGAAGGGACCTCAAAAGATCATCCAGTACAATCCCCCTGCCACAGCAGGATCACCTAGACCAAGTCACACAGGAGCACATCCAGGCGGGTCTTAAACATCTCCAGTGAAGGAGACTCCACAACCCACCCTGGGCAGCCTGTTCCAGTGCTCTGTCAGCCTCACTGGGAAGAAGTTCCTTCTCATATTGATGTGGAACCTCCTCTTCAGCATCACCTCACCCAGATCCATGGGGACTGCTGAGCCAAACAGCAATTTTGAGCTACCCCAGAGGTTTTGGCACCAGCAGGACTTCCATGCAAACCCCCCATGAGGCGACACACCCCTAGTGCAGGGGTAAAAGCTGCCAGAGCCTCCCCAACACCTCCTGGGCTGGCAGATGCTGCTTTCCCCTTACACAGTGTCACCCCAAGTGATGCCGCAGCAGATGGGACGGGATGGACATGGCCGCTGCGCAGCCACCCCATGGACACAGGTGACTGCGAGCGTGAGGAGGAGGCTAGCAGCCAGCCCGTAGGACCGAGCCCCGCTGCTCCTCCACCCTGGCTGACCACAGCAGGACGCACACCCTATTGATACAGCGAGAAGGTTAATGGGATCGCCTCCTTCCGACTCCATCACGGCGAAGGCGGGATTTATAGCGATGCTAAAGCACTGACCTCTATCTGTTTTATGCTGATCATTAACTAAGATTATCTCACGCCGGAGATTTGCCACAGCAAAGAGCACTGCCATCGCCAACTGCCATTAAGTGCTTTGTACTTAAACCCCGCAAAGGGGAGCAGAAAACCCCGCTGTCAGCAGCGCGGGGAGCAGGCGCGTCGCCGGGCACGCTCGCCCTGCAGCACAGGGAAGAAAGGAGGGAAAGAGCAGCTGCCTGCAGCTGTCTCTGGGTGAGAGCCTCGAGANCCCACTCGGAGACCGGCCTCCGCACGAGCCCAAGCAGCTTTCCCTCCCTGTCGGATCAAACACACGGACACACGTAACTATCATAGGTCAAAGCATCCTGGCCGTGCCCCCTCGTCTCTCCAGATCCCCCAAGGGCAGAGCAGGACAAGTCAACACCACGAGACTGGGACAGCACACGACGGAGCAAAGCCCACCGGGCTCCTGACAGCCAGCAAAGAAAAGCCAGTGGGTGCTGTCACAGGCAACAGCCAAGGGGGAGGTCTGCCGAGGGCTTGCGGAGCGAAGGAACACTTCAGCGAGCTCAGGGGGCTGTGGACAACCCTTCTGTGCTGCTAAGGACTTGCCTGTCCCACATTTGCCTTCACACACACACACACACACGGTCCCTGTAATGTNACCTACCCTGTGTAGCACCACCCTGCTGATGTATCCTAAAAACAGAGATCAAGAGGTAAAAGCCACCCAGAGAGGATGGAAACTTGCACCTACTGCCCAGCATGCTGGTCGAGGGGTTTTAGGAGACCAGCTCTGCATGGAAGACCCCGAGCTGCACCAGCATGAGAAGCAGTGAGGCACTGCCTGTGGGACAGCAGGGGCTGATGCAACCTCCGTACAGCCTTCACCAATTTAAGGGTCCTGTAGGAGCTTTAAATGTTTCATTTCCTGACTCTGGTGCAATGTGATTCTTAACCATAAAAATCATAGAACCATAGAATCATTAGGGATTGGAAGGGACCTCAAAAGATCATCCAGTACAATCCCCCTGCCACAGCAGGATCACCTAGACCAAGTCACACAGGAGCACATCCAGGCGGGTCTTAAACATCTCCAGTGAAGGAGACTCCACAACCCACCCTGGGCAGCCTGTTCCAGTGCTCTGTCAGCCTCACTGGGAAGAAGTTCCTTCTCATATTGATGTGGAACCTCCTCTTCAGCATCACCTCACCCAGATCCATGGGGACTGCTGAGCCAAACAGCAATTTTGAGCTACCCCAGAGGTTTTGGCACCAGCAGGACTTCCATGCAAACCCCCCATGAGGTGACACACCCCTAGTGCAGGGGTAAAAGCTGCCAGAGCCTCCCCAACACCTCCTGGGCTGGCAGATGCTGCTTTCCCCTTACACAGTGTCACCCCAAGTGATGCCGCAGCAGATGGGACGGGATGGACATGGCCGCTGCGCAGCCACCCCATGGACACAGGTGACTGCGAGCGTGAGGAGGAGGCTAGCAGCCAGCCCGTAGGACCGAGCCCCGCTGCTCCTCCACCCTGGCTGACCACAGCAGGACGCACACCCTATTGATACAGCGAGAAGGTTAATGGGATCGCCTCCTTCCGACTCCATCACGGCGAAGGCGGGATTTATAGCGATGCTAAAGCACTGACCTCTATCTGTTTTATGCTGATCATTAACTAAGATTATCTCACGCCGGAGATTTGCCACAGCAAAGAGCACTGCCATCGCCAACTGCCATTAAGTGCTTTGTACTTAAACCCCGCAAAGGGGAGCAGAAAACCCCGCTGTCAGCAGCGCGGGGAGCAGGCGCGTCGCCGGGCACGCTCGCCCTGCAGCACAGGGAAGAAAGGAGGGAAAGAGCAGCTGCCTGCAGCTGTCTCTGGGTGAGAGCCTCGAGAACACCTCCACACGCAGACCCCCAGGGCACAAGGTCCCCAGAGCCCCTTCGCAGCCAGGAATGGTACCTGCTTGCTCGGGGTGGAGGCACCTCGAGTCCCCCCGTGGCACGGGCTGGCTGCTCCCATCACCCACGCTGGCTTGTGCTTGCCACCCTCCCCGGCGCTCCCAGCCGCGCGGCTGTTTCTGGGCAGTGGCATATTTGTTGACTTGCTCTTTTGGTGACATCTTCTTTTAATAAGGAAATCTGTCTCTTAGCAGCTTCTTGCCCAAGGCTGTGCTTAGTTAAAGTGTAAAATGTCAAACTTTAGCAAGGATGACAATAACCCTGCTGGGCGAAGGAGAGCCAACTGCTGTATTATTAGCTACTCGAGGGGCAGGGGAGGAATATTGACCCATTCNTTGCCTGTGCTGCATTTGCCTTCACACACACACACACACACACACACGGTCCCTGTAATGTATGTAGGAGCAACCTTTTTGCATCAAGCACATGTGGTTGGCACCTACATCATCCCCTGACTAGCTTCTCCTTGAGCTGCAGCAGAGCAGAGCCATCAATTCACATCCCCAAGCTTAAGGAGAAGAAGACACCCATTTGTAAGGCGTGCTAGTGGCCAGTGTTCACCATCAGACCCTACTCTTCCTCCAATGGGCTAAAACAAGACCTCGACACACGAGTTAGACAGAAAGAGGGTCTGTTTCTGGATCCAAGCTTGGATCCAAGAGCAGATGCTACCGGTTTTGTGCAGGAAAGGTGACCTTCAGGTAGGCAGATGTACTGGAAGAAAATGGATAAAGATTTTGCTAGTCCAGTAGGTCCCTCTTTGCTGCAAGCACAGGACCTCTTGCAATGTTGTCCCCCAGAACTAAGCCAGGTCAGAAACACCATCCTGCCCAGTCACAGGATCATCCTTGCTCCTTCAAGTCTCCAATCCCTGGTCCACAACAGGGCCACCAGTGGTGTACATTTCCACACCTCAGATCCACCGGAAGGTCCCATCAGTGCTGGGAGGAGCCTCAGCACGGTCCTGCCCTTTTCACTCGCGTTCTTCTCCGAAACTGTTATTTTAGGGAACCTGGAGGAGATGTGTTGCCCCACAGCATCATCACCTACACAAACATGTGTTTCTGCCTTGGGCTGGAGACTGACCACAAGCCAGTGGCAGCCCAGGTAGTGTCACAAACCCAAGTCCACACCCTGCACCAACCAATGAGACAAGGTGTTTCCAGCAAGCCCTGTTCTTTGGAGACATCTCATCCGTCTCTGGAAGAGGAAGCGACCTACTGCCTTCTCCTGTCCGTCTCAGGACAGAGGTGACCCAGGGGACTGCCTGTGTGGATATGCAGCAGAGCCACCACTTGTGGCTCGCCCCTCCACTCCCTAAAAGCCACCCTCCCAACCCATCACGTCCCGTGACGTTGCGTAACGGTCCCAACAAGCCAAGGGTCCCTCTCCCCGTGTGGCTGCGTGTGTGGCGCACACGCGGGTGTGTTGTGTTTTCCCAGCTAACACATGTCAGGATCTGTTTAAGCCTTGCTCTGTGCTCAAATGTCACCCTGCCAGAATTCATTACGTCCCATTTATTAATTAATTAAAATATATTTATACAGAACAGGCTTTATGAGGCAGAGATAAAAATAACGTTTTGAGAGCTGTCCCCTGGACGGAGCGGGTGCTCTCTGATGGCAGCAGCAAGGACAGTAGCCACAGCCTTCCCTGTCAAGTGCTGACTCGCAGGGAATTGATGATATGGAAATTCAGTAATTAAAGCTGGGGAAAAGGAAAAGAAAGGAAATCAGAGGCAGGCACTGGTGCTGGCCATGCAGCAGCTCCACAGCCCCATCCTCTCCTCAGCATCAAACAGCAGGATGATGGCATCTCCTCCTCACACAGAGGACCCTGCTGTGTAGAGCAAAGGGACAGGCAGGGGTTTGCTCTGGCACCTCTGCCACCACTCCCACACCCTGTGGCCTCACAAAGGTGAGGGGACGCTCAAGGTTCCGCAGTCCCCTTCTCTTTGTCTCTCTCCCACGCATCTGCAGCTCTGCTTTCCCTCCCTGATCACAACAGTTGAGCCCTGGAGATCTGGCATGGGACACCAGCATGGTCAAAGGGCGATGGACCCATTGGTCGTGCTCTGTATAGGGAAGTCAGTCTGTCCTACGAGCCATGGTCCAACTGGTACTGGCAAGCACAAGGTTGCCCCTTTGCTGTCCCACCTCCCCAGAGGTGCCACAAGCTCCAGGGGAACTCAGATCCAGTGGTTCCAGAATGGACTATGCTGGGAAGAGAATGCAGGGAAGCTCTGGGAATTGAAAAGGGGTGTGCAAGGCTGGGGGAGGTGGCCAGCCTGGACGGACCCCCTTCCGCAGGGCTGGGTAACAAGGCTGGCCAGCAGCAGCCCAGCCACCCTGCCCTCCCCGCCGTGGCAGCAGCCACTCGGCCACATGCGCACTGGCTCCGCTATCCTTTTGACAGAGCAACAGTGACATTTCTACTTAAAACTCTCCGTGACCTTTCCCTGTGAGCCTCTCGTGCTTCACTTGTTCTGGCGGCTCTTGCCTGCCAAGCCCCGCGAGCACCTTGCTCTCACCCTGGGCAGAAGGGAAGGACAGTGGCTCCATCCACCAAGGCCAGCCTTGGCTTTGTGGGGTCCACACTTTTGCCTGCTGGCTCCGTGGCAGCAACGAGAGGATGAGTGGACCTCCCCAGTGTGGCACAGCATGGCGGCAGCCCACTCCACTTCCTTGCTTGCCCTGATCGGCTGGTGCCACTGGGCCATCCTGGGTCAACAGCCAGCCCACCCCACCACCCTGGCTTGCAAGTAGAGGGGTGATGCTTCTAGCTCCCTAACGATGCCCCACAGCTCAGATCCCTCAACCCCAGTGTTGATGTGCCCATCTGGGACCCCACCAGCCCCACAGCTCCTGCACGCCAGCCCCCAGCCTGGGAGACATAGGGCCAGGTTTGCCTTCTTGAAAGGTAAACCAGCTGCTCTGGCATTGCAGCAGCAACAACCCAGGCTTCCCTGAGCTCTGTATGGTGCTGAGACAGGGAGAATCTGCTTGAACAGCCCTCCTGTGCCATGTGTAGGGGGAACGTGAGCTCTTTGGGGCGGTTATATCCTGAAAGTCTGCAGCCAGATCTACCCATCCACCAGCCTCAGCTGGCAGCTCTCCCACCTGTTTTGTTTGGCAGGGAATGAGAACAGCCACCTCCCTCCAAAAGCCTTGAGATGGTGACAGAAACACCATGTCCTGCAGATCACACAGCTCTCCTCCAGCTGTGCTCAGCCCTGCTCAGTGGAAGACATGGGAGGAAAGATCTGGAGATATCTATTGCCTCAGGGAGGAGGTGGGTGCTGGATGCAGAGGTTGAAAGAAGGAGATGGGAACAGGGGAAAGCTGTTAGTCCATCTACCACAGCACCCAGGATGGGCAGAAGAGCTCTTGAGAGATGCCAGCCTCTCTTCATTGACTGAGAAATGGTGGTCCTGCATCTCCAGGTGCAGACCCCACCTGCAGCTGAGGTAACTTGTCCGATATCTCTCAAGACAGAGACAGGAGCTACAATCAATCTTCCCAACCCTCCCTGAACAGGGCCTCCTGCCTTTCCATCCTTACCTCACGCAGCTCCAGCACAGCTATTTCTTGGAAGCACCAGGACCTGTCCTCTGGATGTCAGCCAGCACGGCTCTGCCGACCCTGGAGGAACTCTGCCAGCTCACCCTGGCAGAGGACAGAACCATCTATTATTTAGATAAGGAAATACAGCTGCAGGTATAAATGGAAGCAAATCCACCCTACTTTTTCTAAATGTGGGCAGATATCTCCACAGACCCATGCTGGACACTGGCCAAGAGGTGGTAGCAGCAAGGAAGGGGAGCCCAAAGTTCCCTCTCTATCCTTGACTATAAAACCGTCGAGGCTGAGGGGGGAAAAACAACGATGGGACAAGAAGACCCGTGGTGACCACAGCAACAGCACAGGCTCCTCACTGCAGGGACACCAGCTGGGGGCTGCATGTCCAGCCTCCACTGACATCCCTCTGTCCCACACGATGGACTCAGCAGCTCTGGTGGGGGATTTGGGCAACCAAGTGAAGCCCTGTGCCTGGCTGTGCCAACGTCTCAGGGTGTGCAGGAACCAACCATGGGACTCTCTCTTGCCTCTGACCATGCTCCACCACTGAATCAAACCTCCCAGCCCAGGCAAGCCCAGACCATACCCTCCTCATGGCCCAACAGCTCTGCACACAACCTGCCCAAATCTCAACCAAACAGCCCTTTTCCCTGCACGGGGAGGGCTGTGAACCATTAGTCATCCCCGGGGCTGGCAAGGAAACCACACGCACGAGGAAAGAGCTTCCCTGACTCAAATGAGTCTCATTTTTTGAAGGGCAAATTTCCTGAGTCTGCCCACTCAGTCTTGACAAGGACAGCAGGAGACCCACCACATGAATACTAATGGCCCCGGCAGCGGGGACACGTGGGGATGGGAGCGCCAGGGCTGGGCATCGCTGGCGGAGCAGCGGGGAGATCAGCAGCAAGCGGCCCAGAGGCCACAGCGTGGGGAGGTGCTGGGACACCAGGACCTCCAGAGCAACACGTGTGGGACACCAGGACCTCCAGAGCAACACGTGTGGGACACCCAGAGCCAGAGGGCAGGGGATGAACACGCTTCTCCCTCAGCAGCCCACAGGTCATTGAGATGCATCAGGTGTGCTGGATGGGAGCACCACCAGGACATCATCGAGGTGCAGAGTGCCAGAGGGCGATGCTCTGCTCAGCACCATCTCTGGCCCTGACCCCTTCTACCCTGCCCCCCGCAAGTGATCTCCCCGGTGCTGAATTCTTATTCAACTTCAGACTGACAAACTGTTTTTAATCTTTTCCTTCCATCCAGCCTGGAGATTGGGAAGCAAAAATCAATACGGGCTGGCAGGTGATCAAGTTGCTTGACAGTGGCGCTGAGGAGAGAAACGGAGAGGGAGAGGGAACAGAGGGGGGGCCAGGACAGGCAGGAGGACAGGGTTGTCCAAGAACCCTGTGCTGCAGGCCCTGGCTGGGATTGTCCCCACGTCCCCATCACCAGTGGACCTGCTTGATAAAACAGCTGGCCTGAAGGTGTTTGGTGCTCGTGTGTCCCTGGTGGGGTGGAAGGAGAAAGCAGTGTGCAATCACACCTTGCTCCCACTGCTCCATGCTCCCCAGCACCCCATGTACTGGTGCAGTGCCTGGCCACCCTAGCTGGCCAAATGCACCCCGGGTACCCCCTCGGTACCAGCTTCCCAACCCAACCCACTGACACCAGCTACCCTCAAGCATCACCTTCCCAACCCAATCCAATGCAGCCCAGGGGCAGCTTGGGGAGCCTCTTGGCACCTTTAGAGATGAAGCTCAAAGCTCATCTCCAAGACACCTTGGGGGCAGCAGGACAGCAGCCCTCATCTCCTACTCCCTCCATTAACAGGGGCTCGTTCAGGGAGGGCAGCATCACAACAAAGAGCAAATTCCTCCAAAGATTCGGCCACTGGCACTCCAGCAGCTTCTGCTCCTGGCACATCCCACACTGGTGCCATCACCCTTCTCCCTTCAGAGCCCGGGGGATACTCCAGAGCCAGGGCTCTCTGAGGAGAGATGCAGCACCCCAAGGAAGACAGGCAGCACCCCCAGAAGCACTCAGCAGCCCCCACCAAGGATGTGGGTGGCAGCACTGGGTCAAGGACACATCCTCAGGGAGCCACCTAGAAGGAGCAGATGCTCTCCAGCTCAGGGAGGACGGACTGGCCCCTCGCCTGCCTCCCGGCGCTACCGCAAGCCACAGCCCCGCTCCCGGAGCTGCCCGAGCCCCCCGAGAGCAGAGCTGACATTTGAAGACGATCAGTTTAGGGACTCCCCCGCTGCCCCTTCCCCGTTGCGACCCCTTCCCCGAGCTTTCATCCCCTAACTCGGCAGATCTCTGGGAACGCGGCTGAGTTTCTGTTGTCACTTCTGATCAGAGGGATGCCAGCGGGGAGGGGGAGAGGAGGAGGCAGGGAGAGGGGGGAAAAGAGCGCCTGGGGCCCCACGCAGAGCCGGCATGCAAATGAGGGCCAGCTCCGTAAAAATAGCCCCAGCAGTCACATTTTATTACGACCACATTGCTGGACCTGGGTTACTGGGAGCTGGCACTGGGGAAGGCGAGAAAGGAGAGGGAAGACAGGGGGAAAGGGTCAGGCACCACTTATTCTGAGTACTGGGCTTTGAGAGCATCAAAGGACATGCCCCCCTCTCTGATACACCCCTGCTCTGCTGGGGTGCTGGGTACCCCACAGCCTCCCTCCTTGGCTCCACCTGGTGCAGCACAGAGGACTTCCAGGTCAGGCCTGATGGGGCTCTGGGCAATCTGTTCTGGTTAGACATGACCCTGCTTGTTGTAGGGGGGTGGACTAGATGGCCTTTGGGGGTCTCTTCCACCCCAATACAGTCTGTGATGCTCCACCCTCCCCTCCAGACTGATGCCATTTTGCAGCAGGGGTACCCCCTACCAGTGTTGGCACAGTCCCCCGAGGTGCCCGCACTGGGGAGCCCACTGCAGGCTGGGAAACATGAGGGGTGTGAGGTGCTGCCTCTGTCCCCCAACTTCTGCAGCCACTGTCTCCTTCCACAGGGAGGCTGAGGGTACCTCACAAGATCAAGGTGGTGAGAGGTGATGGCCATGGGCGTTGGGAGGCGGCTCCTCTCTGGGTGATGAGGACATCACCAAGGAGCACTACAGACCCCAGAGCAGTAGCAGTGGGAGACCACCGTTACTGCCCTCCCTGGGGGGGTCTGATCACCGCCTGCAAGCCTCTGCACCCCACAAATCAACATTTCCCAAGTGGCAACAGTCCAGACCTCCCAGAGCCCAACAGGACTGAGGAAGGTGATGCCCTCCTCAGGACAGACCAATTCTTGCAGCACTTCCTTGAGCCTGCCAGAGTGACACCAAGCTTGGCAGGGCCACCACGCTGCCAAAACCCACCACCTGCAAGTGCTCCAGAGAAAAGTGGGTCAGGATTTTCCAAAGGCATGAGCTCAGTGTCCCCACCACAGCGAGCGGCAGCCTGGCAGGGCTGGTGAGCAGGGATGGAGGGAATCTTCTCTCAGAAGTCAGAGAGGGGATGAGTGATCCTGCTCATCTCCAGTGCTCCCAGGAAAGTCACTACCTACCTGCACTGGTACCTACATGTTCTTGTTGGAGCAGGTCCAGAGGAGGCCACAAAAGTCCTCAGAGGGCTGGAGCATCTCTGCTCTGGGGACAGGTTAAGAGGGTTGGGGCTCTTCAGCCTGAAGAGGAGAAGGCTTCAAGGTGGAACCTCATAGCGACCTTCCAGCCCCTGATAGGGGCAGTCAGAAGGCTGGAGAACACTGACTGTTCACAAGGGCAGAGAACGACAGGACAAGGAGTCATGAAGCTGGAAAAGGGGAGAGTGAGGCTGGACATCAAGAAAAAGTTCTTTAATCTGATGGTGTGGGGAATCCCTGGAACTGGCTGCCCAGAGAGGTGGTAGAGCCATTCAAGGTCAGGCTGGATGTGGCTCTGGGCAAACTGGTCTGGTGAGTGATGGCCCTGCTTGTTGTAGAGGGCTTGAACTAGATGACCTTTGGAGGACCCTTCCAACCCAACGCATCTATGATTCAACAATAACCTGCAGTTCCCACCAGCCAGCCTCAGTCACTGTTTGAGCATCACCCAGAAGATCTGCCATGTCCTGCTCCATTACAAGCACTTTATGGGACCCAGTGAGGTCCTGCACCACCACATACCGTGCCAGGCAGAAGGGTGAGAGCACTAGCATGTGGAGATTTGCTCACCATGAGAAGCCAGAGGGAGATGCTCACGTCTAGTCAAGATGGGCTGAATTACAGGCTCCCCAAAAGGCAACCTCCACAACCCCAACCCTGTGCCCCATAGCTGCAGGACAATTTGGGCAGCCCCCCAGCCACCCCCTTTGCTGTGCAAGTGGGATCTCTGTAGGTCTGGAACAGTTCATCAACAGACAGCAGCTCCTTACACCCACCCCAGCATGGACCACAAGCTGTTCCCTGCTGCCATCCCCATCAGCCTGGGCTGGCTGCAGGAGCAGGAGGGACATGCACACTCCCTCCTGTATAGTTCTACAGTCCAACACACCCCATCACACCCTTTTCTCTTCTTATACATTAAAACCATCCTCAACCAGCAGGAAACTCAGAGCCTGAGCTCAGAACTCCTCTCTGCCCTACTGATTCTATGATCTGTGGGTGCTACTACCAGCCTCAACCTGCTGGGGTGGTGTGATGGGGCTATGGGGTAGAGATGAAAGATCTCACATGTTGGGAAGATTCTGCAGTTTCTTAGTCTTGCCTCTCATTTTCCCTCCTGTCCCTGTCTTCCACCCCCTAGTTTTGCAGATGTCCCTAGATATCCTCATGTTCCCACAAGCTGCCCCAATTTCCACAGCAAAGACGATGCCACCGCTGAATGAAGCCAAGATCTCGCTCCTGAGCACTGGGTGTTTGGAGGAAAACTCCACATTAGAGAAGCTCCTTTCCTGCAAAGCTCAAAGACCTGTGGAGGAACTACAGAGAGCAGAGCTCCGCCCTGCTCCTCCCTGTGGAAACACTGGGTTTGGAGCTAATTTGGGAAAGACCTGACTCACTCTTTGGAAATGCCCAGGATTCGTCTTGCTGCTGATGCTGGAGGAGCAGACGCAGTGCCAGCCAGCTCCTGTTATCACCTCTGTGGGACTGGCTGGCAATTAAAGGCATTGGAGCTACAAAGCACGGAGGGAACGACATATGGACAGGGGCGAGGGACTGTTTTTCCAGCCTCTCTTTTTCGCCTGCAACTGCATTTGCAAGAGCATCCCAGAGCCGCAGTGCAGCCCTTACTTGGTGCTATTAAACTTCATTAACTGATACAGCGTTCCGCGTTGACTCAACAACTCTTAAACCCTCTTCCGAGGGACTTCCTCGAATGCACCGTAAATTGACAGTAACTGCCTTCCACTGGGAGCAAACGGCTCCAACCCCAGCAAGGTCCCACTGCCCCACTCTGGAGTAGAGCATCGCCTCACGCCTAGACCATCGCCTCATGCCTAGACCATCGCCTCACGCCACAGCCCAACGGCTCCTGTTCATCCTGCAAACCAGTGAAGGCAACCCCCCACCCCCCAACAAATCCACATTCAACTTTGCTCCAAGCACAGAATAAAACTCCCCAGCAAGTTCTAGATTCTCAGCGGAGAAAAACACTCCAAAAATTCCTCTCCCAGTGATCAAAGCGCTTCTTTGCTGCGGTACTGACAGCTCTGCTTCCAGCCAAACACTCTCAAGGTTCACATTGTCTTATGTAAATGAATCCAAAACGATCTCAGATCCTCCACAAAACCCCCTCTGAGTTTCATGCTTTTGGACCTAAACCCAAAATGGATTATTTTAAGTTATTTTTATTTTTTTACTTTATCGTGCCAGCACATGGTCTGTGATCTCTAAGGTTCCTCCCACCACCCCCTGCCCCAAATTCAAACATTAGTGGGACCGACCTCCTTTTTGAGAGCTCTCTGACTCTGAAGCTGTGGCACACGCAGATGGGGTGTATTTCTGGGTGTTCCAGACACTCTGGGATAGCTCTGCTCATGCAATTATTCAGATAAACCACCCTGAAAGCGAGAGTGATTGCTGCTCCTCTGCCAAATCCTGCCGGGTTTGCTTTCAAATCATCGGTAGGAGCCCCCCCTCCATCGCAGGTGGCAGCTGGCAGTACAGAGAGGCAAGGAAAAAGGGTCACAGCACAGAACACAGGGCTTGGCCCCCCACCCCGGCCCTCAGTCTGGGGAGGAACAGCTCATGCACAGAGGGATGCTGGAGTTGGGATGCTGGAGCTGGGATGCAGCATCGGCCAGAGGGATGGATGCAGTCATGGAGGAGCTTGTGTTGAGTGTGGTGGAGAGTCAGGCAGCTCTGGGTTTGCACAAGAGGGTGAGGAAGATGAGAGACTATTTAAACTGTAGTTCTGTGATTTGATGACTCCAAGATCCTTCGGATCCCTTCCAACCTGCCCTACTGTGATACTGTCAATAATCGCCGCTGTGGGGATCTCCTCGGCAATTGCCAACCGGGCCATCAACACAGCTCGGACAGCAGTAACCACCCATGGGGGACCTTGCACGTCCTCGGAGCGCCGGTTCCACCCCTCAACCTTCCAAAGCAAGTGCACTTTAGGAGCAATTTCTGAATGACTGTGGGGTCACGAGGGGATGGCCTCGCTTGGAACAGCAAGGCAGGAGCAGAGCAGCACCAGGCAGGATAATGGCAGGGCTGCCTGAGTGGCAGGTGGGCCACCGCGCCATCCATTTGCCGCTCGCCTCTGCGGAGCGCAGGCTGCAATTATCTCAGGCCACCATATCATCACAGAGAGCCTTTCTGCGGAAATTATAACGTGTCGCCTTTAATTACGCTAATTGTTAATAGGGTTTCTAATTTTGGGTTCATTTTTCACTGCTGAAAAAAAAGCAGGCGAGGCAGCCCTGGCTCCTCTGCCTTCCCCGGGATTCCTCCTGCCAGCGCTAATTGAAACGTCCCCCCGCCCCGTGCCGCTCTCAGCTGACAGTGGTTTTGCCCCTTGTCATAAAATCAATGGTCTTCCCCTGCCCACCCCACACCGGCCTCACTCTGGCTGCCGAGGCTCCTCTTCCCACTCGCCGGTTGCCTTGGATCATCAGGGTTAAATGATCTTTTCATACCGCCCGGCCGGACTGTCAGGAGGCATCGAGTGACTCTTGAAAACGAACCACGTTAAGTGGACTTGATGGGGGTTACAACCGCCATTACTGCTATCGCCGCCGTGATAAAATGGAGCCCTAATGGCTGGGGAAGGTACTTACCACTGTCTTTTGCAGATCACTCCGGGTGGTTTCGGGCTGAAGCTGGAGAGTAGTGCGGGCAAACAGCACCGGGGTGGACCCTCCCTTCACACGTGGACCAAGAACAACCCAGCAGCGACGGCCATGTAAAGCCATAAGACATAGAATCATAGAATCAGTAGAGATTGGAAGGGACCTCGAAAGATCACCCAGTCCAATCCCCCTGACTCAGCAGGATCACCTAGACCGAGTCACACAGGAACACATCCAGGCGGGTCCTGAACATATCCGGTGAAGGAGACTTCACAACCACCCTGGGCATCCTGAAACCACATTGGCTTTTCCTTCAGGAGCCATCAGAGGAGTTGCCCTAAGTCACCTCATCCACAGGGTTTGTCCAGGTGGCTGCCAGCAGCTGGGTGTGGAGAAGCAGAATGGGAACGAAAGGGGAGGTCGGCTCTTCGCTTTGCCCGTGGGAATCACCAACAGTGCTGACAGCCAGCCCAGAAAACCCAGGTCTTTGCTTCTCCAGTCCCTGACCGAGCTGCGGTGGGACACCAAGGAGTACCTTCCCTTCTTCCCACTGGGTTCCTGCCCATCAGCCCTACCCCAGACTGGAGCAGAAGCAACACTACACCCGTGGCCAGCATCCAGCCCCAAAAGTAGCCTCCATCCTTTCCCTTACGCCATCCCCAAAGCAGGGGTGAGCTGCTCCAGCAGAAGGAGCACAGCAAAGCACCAAGTGCTCCATCACTCAGCTGCACAGGAGTTCCAGAAAAGACACCGGTGGAACACAGAGCTCAGTGTGAGCTCACATTAAGGGATTTCTTACACGGCATCACTGGAGAAAGAGACACGATAGGAGAGAACCCTGTAGCCCTGTTGCACATCAGGCAAACCAAACCCAGAAGTCTCACACAAGCTGCTAGCAAGAGCAGAGAAACCAGCTCCTAGCTCACTAAGTGGACAACAGGCAGTGCCACCACATATGAGAGCAGCAAGGACCCG
Organism: Rhinopomastus cyanomelas; assembly: GCA_013400115.1. Lineage (NCBI taxonomy): Eukaryota > Metazoa > Chordata > Aves > Bucerotiformes > Rhinopomastidae > Rhinopomastus > Rhinopomastus cyanomelas. Next base: position 467,927 of record VXBP01002733.1, on the reverse strand, counting down.
GGCACCCCCACAGCGCCGCTCTGCCCCAAGTCAGGCAGCACCCCATGGCAAACCTGCCAGCCCCACAGCGCCCCGCTCACCATCTCTGATCCATGAGCAGAAGGATCATCCCATGGAGCCTCACAGCTTTGCTGTCCCAGGTCTCCAACGCTTTGTAGAGAAGGGTCTCGGGGCCTGAGAGAGGAAGGGGGTACAGTCAGTTAAGAAATTCCTGAAGACCTCCCTCATCTCCTTAAATCACCTTCTCACTCCCTTCTTTCCAGCCCCAGACCAAGCTCAGCTCTATAACTTCATTTTCACTTGAGAGACAGGTCTCCCGCCCTGGACACCTGGCAGCCCAAGTTGTTATCTCCTTGCCCTGAAAGCACAGGAGAAGGCACCACCAAGGCCAAGACCACCCCAAAAGCACTTTCAGCAAGAGCTCTGGCTGGTATTGTGAGCGAGAGTGGTGGGAGAGGCAGAGAGAACCGGCAGACCACCCTACACAAGTAGGCAGAGCAGATTCCAACCAGGCCACCCTACTGCCATCAGCTTCTTTTGGATGTGCAATCTTCTTCTACAAAAGGAGCCCCTCCACGAAGTACCTGAGACCCCATGAGGAGCCTTCAGGCGGGCCTTCAGGCGGGGACAGCAGAGAGAAAGGCTGAGGATGGATAAATAAAAGGAAGACTCTGAGTGGGAAAGCTGGGAAGCAAAGAAAACACTTCCTGGGAGCTGCAAGAACACCGTCGACTCAAGTCTCATCACGCTGGCTGTGTCAGCTCCGGTTGGGCGTGAGGCTGAGACGCAGGTCCCGGGGTGCCCGGTTGCTCCAGCCCCCACCAGCCCCCCTCTCCTTGTCATGGCAATGGTAGCGCTGCCGGCAGTACTGACAGCCAGAAGGATTGCTCATTTCCCACAGCCCCACAAGGTAAATTAAAAAAAGGAGAAGTCAAAGCTATCTCTGGCTGCCCGCTCTCGGGGAGTCCCAACTCAATACATCTTGGTTACTCAGAGAAGATGCTTATTAATAAGCTAGAAAGGCAAAGTTAGTTCTGCAGGCAGTGGGGTCACCGGTTTGGGGATCTCTTTTCAAAGACTTTGAGGGCCAGGTGTCTCTACTCAAACAGAGGCACCGGCTGAGTTGGCCGCTCCGGCAGACTGGCCCACAGATGTCTTGCCACGTGTAGAGCTGTTGGGACAAACCAGTTCCTGCTCCATCCGGCTCCATGATACCAGCTGCACAAACGCCGCCTTCCAAGCCAACGGCCAACGTGGCCAAAAGGCTGCTCTCGCTGCTAAGCAGCCTCAGGAAACGCTGCGCCAGGAACCGCAGAGAGCCCGTGAAATCTTATCCACCGCAAAACTCTGTTTGCCTTCAGGCAGCCCAGCCTGCACAAGCCACCCTGGCCGCCATGTGCCTCTGCTTCAAGCCAGGGCCTCCTGCTGTTTTCTAACCTCAAGGCAAGAGAGAAAGCATCCCTCCTTTCACCAGCTTTGTTTCTGTTCCAGATGAAGACCTGATCCTCCTCCGTTCTATTTTTTTCTGGGCTGTCTCCGTGTCACACGATGGTCCCACCAGCGTCGGTGGGAAGCAGCTCAGGCAAGGCCAGGCAGATGCCACCTCATCAGGGCTCTGCAGGAAACGTTCAACTGGAAAGTGCTGCTGCCAGCTCTGGGCGGTTGGGTGCGAGGGCTGTGGAATGGGAGCTGCCCGGCGTGCCAGCCCTGCCTCTGAGGCACGGATCACCCGCGTGGTTTGGCAAACAGAAGGAGCCGTGAAGACAGAAGGCGGCTTTTTCCTTTGAGTGTCCCACAGAGCTTGAGAAATGGTCTTGTTGTGATGAGCCCAGTGAAGAGCTTTGCTAGGAGGATCATTTCCATTAAAACACACACAGCAAAATGGGGCTCCCCAAACACTGGAGAGGGGTCTGCATTCCATCAGACCCAAGCAGGAAAGATCCTCAAGACCCCAGACCCAGTCATCAAAACACAGGCTGTTTAGTTGCAGAAATACTCTGCTCTTCCCTTTCACTTTCCACAGCAGCAAGGAGGAGCAAAAAAAGCCTTCAGAAAACTTAAATGGGTTTCAAGAGTTGCCTCCCACTAGTGAACTGGTTGGAGGTGGGTAAAAAATAGAGTGAGGAGAACTACAGGGCTGCACATGAGAAAGGAGAAGCCACTGCAGCCACCACAAACTGGAAACAGGGTCCCATTGGAGCTGGCGAGGACCAGCACAGCCCCTTTGCAGACCAGACTGGGCAGGTACAGAGTCACAGAGTCACAGACTCACAGAATGTGTTGGGTTGGAAGGGACCTCCAAAGATCATGTAGTCCAACCGCCCTACAACAAGCAGGGCCATCACTCACCAGACCAGATTGCCTACAGCCCCATCCAGCCTGACTTTGAATGGCTCCAGGGTTGGGGCCTTGAAGTGCTGAGAACTGAGGGTGACACATGGGTGATTCCTTTGTTCTTGTGAGAAACCATGAATGTCCAGGTTTTGGGGAGTATGGAGGAAAATACTCCCCTGGTTTGCCTTCCTGGAAGCTTCCCAGAACCTTGAGAGAGAGTCTTGACAGGCATCTGCTTCACGGGGGAAGTTATTGAAGCAGCACCACCCTCTGCTTGCAGAGACTCCCTGGGGAGACAGCTGTCTCTCTCTGCTGGACTGTCCTTCTCCATCTCTATAGACAGAATGGACCTGACTGAGCTAACGACCTGGACTGTACGCGTAACGGACATTTTCTGTGACAGGTTTGGATGGATTTCTCTTTTGTTATGGACTTTGTCGCTACCTTTGGGTTTTCTGTTGGGGTTCTTTTGGTTGGAGGTGTTCTCCTTTACTTCGATGGTGATGGGTTGCTTGATCTTATCCTTACACCACGTAAGAACTGACAATAAACGGTGCCTCCTGCTTGATGGTCCTTGGACTGGGTTACAGAATTGTCAAAACAGGCCTCCCGCAGCAACAGCATCTCCACCTCTTTGGGACCATCATGACACAAGCTCTGCAAAGGTCTTCTTCCGTGAGGGACTTGTACAGTTCTCACCGAACGATGCCCCTGGCCAACCAGACATCCACTTCCCAGCATTTTGCTACTTTTCCTTCCACCTCCAGGACTCTGCTGCAGAGCAAAACCCATCCGAACTGCTGAGGCTGGGATTTGCACGACGCCGCTGCCTGGCTCATTTCTCTGCTGTCCTCTCTGTGTTGTGAAGGTTAAAGGCATCCTTCCTCCGCAACTGTCAGACTGTTATCTGGGCTGGAACCGGCTACCGAGTCCCACCAGGAATATTTTATGCAGATTCTTTGCTGCTCCTCGGATGGCTCATCAGTAACCAGCCTGCTGCCGGTGCCACGTGGCTTCATCTCCTCAGAGCCCACCTTCCACAGCCTCACTGCCTCTCTCTACCCCAGCCTCAGCCCTCTCACAGGTGTAAAGGAGCAGATTTCCATGCGCAGAGGATTGTAAAGATTTTTCCTTGGACTGATACAAGGCAGAGAGCAGAGGCTGCTCTGTGCTCAGGGAGGTGGGGAGGAGGGTTTGGAGAGAGCTGTGGGGTTGTCTTCTCCTGGAAGAAAGGAAGATTAAGAGACCCTCATTGCTCTGCATCCCCAGCCATCACCTCCTGCAAACCATGGCAGGACACAGAACTCCACCAGTTGTCCCTGCCTTGCTCTTGGGAGCATCCAGGAAGGCACAAACCAAGCAGCAACAGACAACCAAACTGGTTTCCCTGCTTCCTTCCCTTGGCAGAGGGTGTGCAAAGAAGGGAAGGAGAATCCAGCTCACTCAGGCAGCTGCAGATCTGAGGCTGATTTTCATGCCAGTGCTCCTGGTCAGCCTCCTGACATCCCACCTGGCCACATGTGTTTTAGGTAGAGAATTGCCCAGGGCTGGAGCTGGTCCCCAGCCTGAGCACCAGGTGAGTGCAGGCTGGAGGAGATGAAGGACGCGTGCCCACGAGCGTATCCCCAGAGGCCACCCAGCCTCTCCAAGCACCAGGGCAGAGCATGGCACTGAGCTGGCTTTTCTGGTAAGCACAGAGTATAAATGTTGTGATTTCAGAGGGGGAAAGAAAGCAGCTGGGTTTGCCAGGCAGCAGCACCAGCAGCTAAAAAAGTACCATCCTTTAATGTGTGAACTCATAGAGCAAGTGTGAGGACGAAGGGAAGACCCCGTGGAAACGTTTTTACAAGTCTCCTGACTGGCTGCTAGAGCCCTTTAACTGGAACCTGACTGAGCATCCCCATTGCGGGATCGCAGCAGCGTGCCCAGCTCCTCCAGGGATCCCTGGGCTTCAACAACAGATGGGTCCAGGCAAGAAAGATCACGTCTGGATGGAAAGTCAGGAGGCCTTGCTTTCAGACCCACCCCTGGGTCTAGTTCCAAGCTGCGCTGGCACGAGAGGCTGTGCCCCCTTGGCCACGCTTCCCCGAGCCCATAAATCCAATCCTACAGCTCCCGGTCCAAGCCTGAAACCAGCGCAAAGCGCTGAGCAGATAGAAACTCTTCCTGCGGCTCCGCGAGACCTCCAAAGGGGCCAGGAAGGCTTTCTGCTGAATCAGGTCTTGTTCTGCGCTCCTGCTGCTGGCCAGCAGCCAGGTGCTCACCATATTGCACGAGCCGAGTAATTTGGCAAAGCCGTGACCGTTCGCTCACCAACGATTGAGCCCCGATTCCTCCCATGGGGTGACCGGCTAATGCGCTGAGCTGGTATTAATTAACGGGAAACCACGGCCCGAGGCAGCGATCCATCATCCTCCTCTGTCTGCAGCTAGCGTCTCCCTAACCCTGGCTCTCCCCCAGACTGCTGCCCTCTCAGCAGGCAGGGTCCTCCTGGGGTCCAGGTGGGACCTTAGGGAAAGGCTCTCCTGAACCAGACCCAAGGTCCAGCTAACTGAGCACTTTGTCTGCAAGAGAGGTTAAATCCGTGCTCCCGTTCCCGGTAACTCCTGCACCTCACGGCGCAGGGTGGAAGAGGTTTGTTCTTCTGGCTGGGAGCAGATACAGGAGCGGCAGCAGCAATGAGCAGCAAGATCTCACCCAGTCCCCAGCCACGGCGTGGCATCTTCAGCCAAGCCAGCTGACAGCTGCCACAGACTAGCCCAGGCAGCACCGAATGCTTTGGGGAGAAGGAATACTTCAGTCACCAGTGGAAAGGGCAGTGCTGGTAGCCAGCGTGCCAGAGATTAAGCAATTTACTGAGTCAATTGCCTTTTTTCCAAGGACAAACATATGTGACAGAAGATCTCCAGATCTGCTGGCACGCTGCAAGCTCTGGGACACCATCCCTTTCACTGTCTCAATTCATCTGTCAATAAACCACCATGCCCATTAAAGCCAGGGAGATGGAAAGCGATGTTCACGGTCCACCCACAAGGATTAAATGCCATGCTGCACAAGGGTGGTTACCCAGGAGGTTCCAGGGTGATTATGCAGGAAGTCCCAGTAGAAGTGCTCAGATTCCTGACCACAATCCATGCCGCCCTCCTCAGCAAAGCAGGAGGGACAATAAAGAGCAGGGGTGTTAGTTGGCACTAGAAAGCTCTTGCAAGAAGAGATGTGACCAAGACGGGGTCTCACTGCTTCATGAAATAGCTGGGTGGGAAAAACCACATGATGTCAAAACAAAAGGCCCTCCAACCCGTGATTTGATGGTGGTCAACCAGTGATAGAATCATACAACCATCAAGGTTGGAAAAGACCTTCAAGATCACCAAGGCCAACCACCCACCATTAAATCATCTCCTGAAACATACTATCTGCATGTTTGTTGAATCCCTCTAGGGATGGTGACTTCACCTCCTCCCTAGACAGCCTTTCCAAGGCCTTCCCACTCTTTCTGGGACAAAGGTTTTGTGATATCCAATCTGAACCTCCCCCAGCACAACTTGACCCCATTTCCTCTTGTCCTATTCACTAGTCACTAGGGAGAAGAGGCCTCACTATAACCTCCCTTCAGGAAATTGTAGAGTTGTAAGTCTCCCCTCAGCCTCCTCCAAACTAAAGACACCCAGCTCCCTCAGCCTTTCCTCATACAGGAGGTGCTCCACTTCCTTCACCATCCTCATTGCTCTACGCTGGACTCTCTCCAGCCCCTATTTGTCCTTCTCAAACTGAGAAGCCCAGAACTGAACACAATACTTCAGACTTGGTCTAGGTGATCCTGCTGTGTCAGGGGATTGGACTAGATGACCTTTCGAGGTCCCTTCCAATCCCTAATGAGTCCATGAGTCCATGAGTCCCGTGAGTCCATGAGTCCGTGAGTCCATGAGTCCGTGAGTCCATGAGTCCGTGAGTCCATGAGTCCATCACTCTATGAGTCTAAGAGCAGCCCAAAGCGAACGCTTGGGGGTTTTGTTATGGCCGGGGAGCGAGGCAAGAGAAACTGGAGACGATGTTTGCCTTTGTCTACAACCTAAACCCCCAGCTCTGCCCTTTCCCCGACCAAGCGTCTAGGAGGAAAAACACAGGAGTGGATTTCCATTACTCTTTTTTTGGATTGCACAGCAAAGCAGCTAATTTAAACCAATTACACAGTCGCTAATTAAAATCATCCCTGCGTCCTAGAAAGGCGACTGGCCAGGTACTCAGCGTGAAGCGCTTGGCTTTATTGAGCAGCATCTTGTTAAAGCCCTTCGTCCCGCGGCGGCGGCGGCGGCTGGACCCATCCGGCGCGCGCCTGCAGAGAGCGGCTGATGGCCTTCCTCAGCCGAGCAGGTCCTCCCCGGCTCCCGCGCCGCCACGTACCTGAGGCACCGGCTGTGCTTTATGAAGTCTAAAATCTTCAACTGGTTGTGTCTTTCCCGGCAAACTCATTAGGCACTATTTACACCCGCTGCAGCTGTGCAGAGCGAGGTTCTGAACTCTGGCATTCTACAGTAGGCTTTGTTTCTCATTTACATTTGCATATTAAAGTGTTTGCCTGAAATAGGCTATTGAAATTAATTCAGGATTAATTGGTGTCTTTATCTCATTAGGACAATCTAATTTAAGGATGATGAAATTGTTTAGCCTCCCGTTTGCATAATTAGATTGCTTTGAATTGCTGTCATTATTGTGCTCTTTAGCATCATCTGTAGGCCTCGAACAGACAAGAGTTTCAACCTCATAAAGACCAATCATGTGTTGCAGCAGAGAGCTGTTAACCCCTTTTAACCCAAACTCCCGCCAACACACCCACGCGGCACGGAGCGGGCGCTCTGCGGCAATGCGGGCGGGCGGCGGGTCTCCACGCCCTGTGTCACGGGGTGTCCCCTCCTTCCCACTCAGGGCGGCGAGGTACGACCCCAGGAGCTGCCGGTGGCCTTCCTCCAGCAAAGGCAGCGGCTCTCGTGGCCAGCGGTGAAACCGCCCGTGGTGTGGTGGGCCACGGGCTGCTCCTCCCGGGAGGCTGAGAAGAGCCACAGTCGCTCACTCTCCCCTTCACGGCACTGGAAGGGGCTGGTGGAAATTCACCCAAGGGCAGCCTTATCTTATCCCTCCTGCATGGCCTTGGGAAAATCCCTTGCACTGGTGGCTAAGACATGTGGGGGCAGCTGGCCTTCCCCTCTGCTGGAGCCAGGGCTGCAAGGAATGCTTGTGGCCATGGGCACATTTTGTCCCCTCCAAGGAATTACCAAACACCATGTCCTTCGTCTCCAGTTAGAAGGCTGTTTCTGAACCAACAGCTGAGGAGCATCTCCTGTAGATATCCAACATGTAGCCCTTGGGTCTGGCACCAACACACTCCTCCTGCTTCAAATAGCTCTTCTCTTCCCTCTGTGCTTAGCTGGGTGCTCCAAGGTGAGAAGATTTGTCCACCCCTGTGCATGGGAGCATGCACAGGCTGCAAAGGTACAGATGAAGCCTTGCAAGCCCCACACAAGATCTGGTCTTGCACCCAGAGCAGCAGGGTCCACCAGAAGGAGGAGACCATGCTGAGAAAGCACTCATGGCATGGTTGCACCCAGGGACAGTGTAATCAGGATGTGGGTCTTCTGATGCTTAGTGCATGCCCCAAAACATCACCCAGTGACCATGCACCTAGGGATACAAGGACATGAGTACAAACAGTAGCACGTGCAGAGGACACTGGCTGAAAGCTGCAGCTATTCTATGGACCCTCTAGCTCACAAGGGACATGTTCCCTCTAAGCAGTCCTTCCCCTGCTTCTCAGCATGACCTTCCCCTGCTTCTCAGCATGACCTTCCCCAGCCCCAGCTCCCTGCTCATCCAAGGATGCCTCAGAGTCATAAGGACATGTGGGCTGAAACCCACCTGGAACCAGTCATCCCAAGTCAACATTGGCTCCTAGCAGAGGCTGCAGGTTTGGCAGCCTGAGCCAAGACCTTGCTTCCCCACAGGTCTCCCCATTAAGAAACAGCCTGTTCAGCCACTCAAATGATCCCAAACAAGCATCTCAAAAGGATTATACATGATAAAGCATCATAACACTGCAACCCACTTCCCTGCTCGCAAGGAGGACCATGGCCTTGTGCGTTCCCCTCCCTGCACCAGCCCAAAGCATCTTTCCAGATGGCCGCCAGAAGCCAATAGTTACCAAAGCACCTGGAGATGTTCCCTGGGCACTGAGAGCAGGCAGGGGGTCGGGATGGCAGCTCCATGCTTGCTCCCGGGGACGGTCTCCGTCTGTCCTGGCCCAGCTCAAGGCAAGAGACCTGCTTCTCATTAGCGGGCGGCTGACTCCGGAGGTGGGGGCTGCGCCAGGCGGGCTGCTTCGCCAGTCGCTTCACGTATCCTAACATCTGGTTGTGTCTCATCACAGTGCAAATTTATGACCCTGGAAACAACATGTTGACGATGCACTGGGAAGAGGAGCCGGAGCTGCAATTCCATGTCCAGGGCAGGGGTGTGGAGACTCACCTCCTGATGATTTGGGAGGAGGAGGAAGAGGTGAGGAAGGGCAGACCTGTGTGTCCCCACACAAAGGGGGTCACCTGCAGCAGAGGATGGAGCTCCCAGTGAAGCAGCACAGCCAGGTTTTTTGTTCTCCATCTATATCCTCTGGGGTCAAAAAATGCAAACTCAGCAACAGCCAACTTTGCACAAGTTTGTCCGACTCCCAAAGCAGCCAAAGAGCAGGAAAGAGTCCAGAGTGGAAGGTTTCACCCGAGCGCTCTGAACAGGAGCGTTTCCGTTCGCAGCGACTGGCCAGTCACACTTCATGACTTCCAAAAGTCTTGGCAATGGGGATGACCGCCGGCGTTTCGGGTCCTCTGAAGGGAGGGAGCTTTGCCCAAGACAAGTTCATGCTTCGGAGTTATTTTCCAGAGATCAAAACCAGCCGTTGAACCAGAGCGGGGCAGGGCTGGGGAAGTCTTGTTTGCAGGTTCACACCAAAGATGTTTTCAGTTTAGCCCAGACAAGTGGTTCCAGTTACGTCGCTTTGCTGGAGCGGCGGGGGGCAGAAAGACAGAGAAGCACGGCTCTCACCAGCGGGGTGAGGCAGCCAGAGCAGGATAATAGAGCCAGTGCAAGAGAAAGGTGGAAGGACTACATAAAGCTTGGCGGAACCTTTCAGTCCTTCAGGCTATTTTTCAGAGCTGTCAGGCCCTTTAATACATCAGAGAGGACAAACCTTATAGGTTGACCTCATAGCAGCCTTCCAGTACCTGAAGGGGACCTGTAAGAGAGCCAGAGAAGGGCTTTTTACAAGGGTTCATAGTGATAGGACAAGGGGGGATGGTTTCAAGCTAAAAGAGGGGAGATTTAGATGAGATCTGAGGAAGAAATTCCTCTCTGTGAGGGTGCTGAGGCACTGAAACAGGTTGCCCAGGGAGGTTGTGGCTGCTCAATCCCTGGTAGCGCTCAAGGCCAGGGGCTGTGGGCAACCTGGTCTGCTGAGACATGCTCCTGCCCACAGCAGGGGTTTGGCACTGGGTGATCTCTGAAGTCCCTTCCAGCCTGAACCAGTCTATGATTCTATGAACTGGTGTATAGTGACACCCACACAGAGTCATCAGCATAGGTGCCCCTGGTACAAGGCAAAACAGGGAGCAGAAGATACGGTACCCAAAAGCCTAGGATGCTGTTCAACAGAGCTTCTTCCCCTGGCTCTCCAAAAGCTTCACAACATGAGGGCCAGCTGAAAAGCAAAGAGCAGGAGAGGAACAGCCCCATCCCTGGACATAGTCAAGGTGAGGCTCAATAAGGCTCTGGGCAACCCAATGTAACTGAGGATGTCCCTGCTCACTGCAGCAGGGGTTGGACTAGATGGCCTTTGGAGGGCCCTTCCAACCCAATACATTCTATGTTTCTGTGACATTGCCATCACCAGCAAACAGATCCTCCTCTGCTCTCCCTAGAGCTGGAGGTCTCTGGAGAATGGCTTTGCTTCCTCTGCTTTGGTATTGCTGCTGCTGCTGCTGGGTGTTTCCAGGGCCTTGAAGAGTAGAAGCAGAGGATGGGTCAGAAAAACAAGAGAGCCCCCCACTCACCAGTCTTGCTAGATCTGTCTTCTCAGAAGTGCTAGTGAGACCTGGGGCTTACCTTGCATCCCATTTCTCCCATGCTGGGGAGGTACCTGCTGGAGGCAGCAGAGACGAAACTTCACCAGAGAAACAGTTAACTTACCCAGGGGCACAAGGGAAACCACCAGCACCACAAGCAGAGGAGCCACAGCCCTTACTGGTGGCCACTCAGGGAGCAAGGGCTGTCTAGAACTGAGGATGACCCCTGCATCAAAAGGACAAGCATGCTGCTGTCATCTGCAGGAGGGCTGTGACCGTGGCAGCAGCACAGAGCACAGTGTTTGCCACAAGTCACACAGAACATCCAGAAGGCTTTGACCAAAGACCTTCAGATACCCTTTGACCAAAGACTTTCAAATACCCTTTGGTGGAGACGCAAAATGCTGTCCTCAAGCTGGTTAAGGGGTAATGGAAGTGTGCTGGTACCAGCAAACCAGCTTCCAGCTCAGAATCAGGTTGTGACCAGTAGCAAACAGCTGCAACCAGTAGCCACAAACAAAAATTCAGGGCGCTGAGGAAGACCTCTGTGCCTGGCCCCTGGCAGACTCTGCCCGAGGTGAGGGACAGTGTGGTCCCTCCAAACACACAGCACTGTGCTCCTCATCTGGTAGAATGCCTGGAGCCACAATGTGTGCAGAATGCTCTCATCCACAGCTGGGGCCTCTGCAGGACCCTTGACGGGGTGTGAGCCACACAACACATCCCTGCATGAGCTCTTCCTGGTTTGCTGGTACCAGCACACTTCCATTACTCCTTAACCAGCTTGAGAATAGCATTAGAGCAGCATAGGAGAAAGGGACCTGGGGGTCCTGGTGGACAGCAGGATGACCAGGAGCCAGCAGTGTGCTCTTGTGGCCAAGAGGGCCAACAGCATCCTGGGGTGGATCGGAAGAGGGGTGGTTAGCAGATCAAGGGAGACCACATCTGGAGTGTTGTGTTCAGTTGTGGGCCCCTCAGTTCAAGAGGGATGTGGAGCTGCTGGAGGGAGGCCAGTGTAGGGCAACGAGGATGATGAAGGAAGTGAAGCACCTCCCTTCTAAGGAGACGCTGAGGGACGTGGGTCTCTTTCGGTTGGAGAAAAGGAGACTAAGGGGTGACCTCATTCATGTCTATAAATATGTGAAGGGTGGGTGGCAGGAAGATGAAGCCAGGCTCTTCTCAATGTCACCTAGTGATAGGACGAGGGGCAATGGGTATGAGCTGGAATATAGGAGGTTCCACATCAATATGAGAAGGAACTTCTTCCTGGTGAGGGTGACAGAGCACTGGAACAGGGAGGTGGTGGAGTCTATTTCACTGGACACGTTTAAGACCCACCTGAATGTGTTCCTGTGTGACTTGGTCTAGGTGATCCTACTGTGGCAGGGGGATTGGACTAGATGATCTTTCAAGGTCCCTTCCAATCCCTAATGAGTCCGTGAGTCCGCGAGTCTATGATTTTGCATCTCCACCAAAGGGTTTTTGAAGGTCTTTGGTCAAAGGCTTGAATTTAACAGGTTGGATTCAAAGATCCTCAGGGTCCCTTGCGACCTGCTCTGCTGGGACCCTGTGTGACTGCACGCGGATTTTCCCTGATGGGAGCAAACGGGGAGACCTCCCAGTACCTGGGAGGCGGGGGCCTGTGCTTGGCCAGTGACTCCTGACCCGTGTAGGTTATGGGTCTCAAGAGCAGCCGGCCTCCGCTTCCGAGTGCCAGCCAGGCCCCTCCTTTGATCGGCGCTATAATCAGATAGAGCGCTCCAGCATGGATTATTAAGTTCTAACAGTTGACACATCATTTCTGATCCCATAATCTGGCAGCACTTTACAATAAGTGACAGGTCCTCACTAATTCCTTTTGTATTCACTGCAGCAACGTTAATCATGAGTGATGAACTTTGCGTATTCATATGGATGTAATAGGCAGTTCCCAAGGACTGAGACTGTAATTTAGCTTTAACCTAATGGGCACTGATTGTAACAATAAGTAATTATGTCAGCTAAATGCAGTGTTGATGGCAATTGATGACAGCAGCGAAAGCCACGACACCAGTTTGGAACTAAGCTTGGAATAGTCATTTGTAAAGGCAGAGCGGCCAAGACGAGGAACAGTGTGTCCTCTCCTGTGCATCCTATCATCCAGCTACCTTCAGCCTGGCGAGGACGGTGCCAGCTGTGACAAACATCCTGTCAGCTCCCTAGTTTACTGTCTGGCAGCCAGTTCCAGGGCAGTGGAATTCCAGGGCAGCCAATTCCAGTCCGCTGGGTGGATGAGACCAACGGCACCCTGACCCTCAGGTAAGAGGAAAGTGGTGCCTTGCCTTAAAGCAGATGCTCGGATCAGCTCTCTGGATCACCTTGAGGTCCTTTGGACAAGCCACACAGGGTGACACCTGGCCAACATCTGGCAGTGTCACCTTTCGACAGAGCTGCTCCCTGCAGCTGCAGAGCCTGGCTCTGTCCCCAGCCAGCAGAGCGGGGACAGGCGGCAGAAGACTGGAGCCCACCACCGAGCTCAGGGACAGCTGAACTGAGCAGATGTACAATTAGGCCTGAGAAGAGTGTTGGATAACCTAAACCACAGCCTAAGCACATCCACAGAGAGATGCTCTTCTGCTGCACAGAATGGCTGCTGTGACCTCCCCTTGGGTTAGGGAGGAAGAGGAGGATGGGACATCTGTAAACCAGAATATTTGGATTGGAATCGCTTTCTTGAGAGAGGGGGCACGCGGCAAAGTTGGAAGAATAATCATAGAATCACTAGGGATTGGAAGGGACCTCGAAAGATCATCTAGTCCAAACCCCCTGCCACAGCAGGACCACCCATACCAAGTGCAGGCTGGTTTTAAACGTCTCCAGAGAAGAACACTCCACAGACAGTGCCAGCATCATCCCCATTTGTGCTGCTGATAGATCCCATTTAAGGAGACTGCTCCTGGAGAAGCCTGAAAGCACAAAGGACAGAGCTGGGTCTTGTGACTGAGCTTTAAAACCTTCAAACCTACCTGGCAGGTGACAGCAGGGCAGTGCTGTGTTTGCAGCAGCAGACTCAGCCCTAAGGAGAGGCAGCTCAGCAGCATTTCACCTGCTCAGAGAATGGGAGCTGAGATGTGATGGCTGCTGTTAAGATTTTCAGCAGAACAGAGGTATCAGCAGGGCTCTGGTAGCCTCCTGGGACCCCAAGAGCTCCAAGGCTCGGACTTGGGCCATTTGCAGGATTTTGGTCCCAGAGTTTGCCTCACAGAAGGGGGACGTCAGCAAGAATCAAGCTCCAGATGCTGAAAGAAAGTCCCACCAGTGGGAAAACCAGGAAGGGAGTAAAGTAGCTAAGACCTCACAGTGCTCCTACACCACTGACATCCAACACTCACCCTGGAGCTAAGTGAGCATCAGCCCACAGTGCTGGTCGTGGAGAACGGTGACAGCACAGCAAAAGGCAGATGAAGCAAGTGCTTTGTCCTCATGGCCAGGTTCAAGCCAAAGTCAGCTGCCTCAGTCCCTGATCACACGAGATTGGGTAGAGCACTCGAGATGCTGCTGCTGTTGCTGGAAAGGCAGTCGGGATGTGCAGCTACAGGCAAAAACATCTCCTGGTAATCGCAGACGTGCTGTCAGGGGCGTGCGTCGCTCTCGATGCTGCGCAGCCAGCCGAGCTGGAGCAAGGGGGAGCAGCCCTCAGGAGTATAAGGAAGGCATCACACACTGCCTGCCAGGAGGTGGGAAGATGAGAAGGAGCAGGTGCTGCTCAGCAGCAAAGCACCTCGTTGAGAAGACAACATTCCCCAGATCCACCACACACACACGGCCACTGGGACAAGGAGGTGAGAGGAAAGGAGGGAAGCACACACAGGACTCCTGAAGATGACAAAGCTGGAGAAAATCAAAGGAGAGATGGCAACAGGGGTGGGCTCTTGTGGCAACATGGGGACTGGCACCCTGGCCTTTACAGAGTTCCTCCCACGTCAAATGTTCTGCTCTCTGCAGCAACTCCTTTCACTTCAGACTCACTCAGCTGGGATGCAAGTGCCTCTTTCTGAATCAGCCCAGAGCTGGTAGGACCCACAGACTGCTGTTCCTGAGGGAGTGAGGGGACCCCTCAGCACACCTAGCTCAGCGCTGCACCCTGTCCTGCTGCTGGGGCACCCACTGGCAGCAGCACTTGCAGCCACCCCTGCCCCAGGTCTGCAGAGGGCAGGTTTGTGAGGGCATTAAAGCATCTCTGAAAGTGCACAACAGCCCCCTTTGAGATAGCACCCGTGCTTTTTTCTCCACCCCAGAGCTCTCAGCACCCAAAAGTGCCCTTGGGTAGCCGCAAAGTTGGTCATTGCTCTGCCACAGCCTTGAAGGGGGGACCCAATTACTGCTCATAGCTGCCCCACACGTCCAGGCACTGGGCTGATGTCAGAGCGAAGCACGACACAGCCTGTGTGATGCCCAGTGCCGTGTGTGAGCAGGGGAGTGTGGGGTGATTGGCAGCTTGTGGCTAGCAGTGCTGAAATCATGAGCCCTCCCGCAATTAGCGGTGCCAGAGTGTTTTCTGAGAGGAAAGAGATGAGGCGAGAGCAGCCTGTCCAGAGAAGCATCAGCAGTGGTGCTGAGCACTGGGCAGGCTTCGTGCCCCAGCCGTGCTGACGGGCTGCTGTGTGGGGAGGGGATGGGATGACTGGTCCTAGGGAGGTGGGTAGTGAAGCTGGACTGGCAGCAGCCTCGGAGGCCAGTGCTAATGACACTAGCTTGTCACAAACTGTGCTGTCCCCCCTGCAGCAGATGTGACAGCCCCAAAGTAACCAGGTACCCCCTGCGTCCCCTCTTGCTCTCACACACAAAAGTGACAAGAGGGACAGGTAATGCAAGTCCAGGCCAAATACTTGACAGAGATCTGCTGGCTGGAGACGAATGCTCCTCCCTCCCTGACAGCTCCACTCCAGATAAACAGCCACCCCAGCAGGAAGCATGGCCGGCCGGAGCGCGCTGCAAGCCCCCAGAGGCTGGCCATAGAGCCTGCACCATCTCCTCGCTTCCCTCTAGCTCACCCACAGGCTCTGTCCTGCACACTGAGAGGGAAACTGAGGCATGGCTGCACACCCCCACCATGGGGCTGAGCCAGTCTCTCAGGCAAGCACAAGGAGCCATCCCAGGAGCACTGGCACAGACCCGTGGTGAAAGCCCCACTTGGACACGTCCAACAGCATCTCACAGCCACCCCGAGGTCCCTCTCCTGGTGCTTTTCAACCAGCTAAAGCCAAACTTTTCTGTCACCACAGGCCCTCCTCAGAGCTCCCCTGCAGACTGCAAACCCCTCGTTTATCCCGCAGCCCAGGCTGCACCACACAGTCAGGGTGGGAGCAACAAACTAGGAAAGCAGGAGCAGCAGTGAGTGGCCCCAGCCGTGCCACCTCTGCTCACAGCACCCAGGCCACTGTGTGCCACAGGATCTGGGGAAGGCTCCAGCACCTTTCTGCCTGATTTGGTGGATCTGAGCAGTCACTGCTCCACACAGGAACTGATCCTCCCTGCTTCCACAGGACAAAAGTCCCCTCCCACTGCTCAAGCACCTGCAAGCTCTGGTCCATTTCCAGTAGCAAGCCCTCCTGCACATCTGCTCTCTCATCACTGACCTGAATTCCTGTCTCACACCAAACTGGAGCAGTGGGCTCAATCTGAGGCTACCTCTAGGCTCTTACAGTCCCTGTCTGCTCCAGCTTCCTTCCTGGGGAACCTCTGAGGATTTCTCTTCTCCCACAGCAGACCACCACCTGGTAGCAGAGGGAGCTGACTCTCTAGCGCAGCAGCGAGCCGTTCCCCATTCTGGCGCAGACCCTGAACTGGTGCTGCTCTTCTTTAAACGCCAGGAGACCTCTCCTGCCGCCGAGGAAAGGCTGCCTGTGGAACACCCAGCCTGAAAAGGTGCACGAAAGGAAACAGAGGGTCAGAAGCATTGGGGTGGCTGAGAAACCTCCCCCGCCAGGCACGGGGCTGCACCTCTGCGCGTCGCATCCCCGCGGGTCCCGGGAGGTGTGAGCCGCTTCCGCTGCCTCAGCCCTCGCTGCGCCCAGGAGCAATCAAGGGCTTTAATCTCCAGGGCTGGAATTCACACAAAAAGCTGGAAGCCAGAGCAAGCTCAAAGATGAAGCTTGTCACTGTCACCTCAAACCTCCTTCTCCCCACTTTCCCGCAGCACACCTCCCAGCTGACAAACCTCTGGGCCAGCTCAGACCCCACTGAGACAACCCCCAGGTTTCCAGCGAGGGGGCTGCTCTTCGAGCGCAGGGTGAGCAGCTGAAGCGCCGTCAGGAGAGACACAGGCGCCTGGCAAACTTTGAGAAATGCCTCTCATTATTTACAGGGTGACACGGGGAAACTTCGGAGCGAAACAAGGAAGGCAATTAGTTTCCTGTACGGAAACAAAGAGACATCTGTGCCAAGCATGCCAACGTATCCACAAGGGGCAGGTACACGCGGCATGAGGAATCTCTTCCAGCTGCAAATCCACCCCCAAATTCTCAAGTCAATCTTGAGCACTACGTCGCTCAGCAATCCTCTTCAAAGTGCCCAGATGCTTTAATAACTTAATTCTGATCAACTCACACACACTTTTCCAGTTAACTGCTGAAGCACTGGAATAAGACGCGGGGGTCAGGACTGAGGAACAGTCTGGGGGTCGCAGTGAGGGAGCCCAGGACACTCGGTCCAATCATAGAATCATCGAATCATTCAGGTTGGAAGAGACCGCCAAGATCATCCAGTCCAACCATCAACCCAACCTCACCCTGCCCACTAAATCCTGTCCCCCAAGGCCACATCTACTCATTTTTTGAACCTCTGTAGGAACAGTGACTCCATCCCCCACCTGGGCAGCCTGTTCCAACCCCTGACCACTCTGTCAGGGAAGACACTTTCCTGCTGTCCAGCCTAACCCTCCTCTGGCACAATCTGAAGCTCTTTCCTCTTGTCCTATCACTAGCAATGTGGTTATGCTGGTCTCCAAGTCATCACAGGTTTTGCAGGGTGCCCCATGCATGGCCTGGACTTGGGGGTGATGAGCAGGTTTACAAGTCCCAGAGCACGTTCTCCGGTCTGTGCTGCCAGCTCTCAGCCCCAGTGGAGCTGGACTCAAGGTTGGACCATAAACAAAGGAAGAGCTGAACTTCCCCGGGGGACTGAGACTGCAGAGCCCACCAGTTGCAGTCTGGTTTGTGCTAAAACACTTGAGGTGTCAACCTCCAGAGCAGTTTGATTAAGGCAACTTCTTCCCTGAGGGCTGAAGGGTTTGATGCGTGGTGTTTGCACCACGAGGCTGAGAGAGCACCAGGACAGGTTGCCCTGAGTGGCTGCTGAGGCTGCATCCTCAGAGGGCTGCAGCATTCAGCTGGACCAGCCTGACGCAGCACCAGGGACAGTCCCACTTCCAAGGAGGGTCTGTGCTGGAGACCCTCAGGGATCCTTTGCACCCCCCATTTCAATGAGCCTAAGCCTGTGTTCAGAAGCAACCTGCCTCCATGCTGCTGCTGGGCAGAGCGGATCCAGCTCACTGCACATCACCTCCACCCCCCGATACCTGCTTCCTGCAGACTCCTCCCGACTCCCTCTTCGCCAGCCTTTGCTCCAGACTGTTTCAAACACACGAGGGAATTCTGGTGACACTTTAATACATAAAGTGCTTCTCATTTCCCCCGTGCAGGAGAGCGGTGCTTTCGAACACACGTCCCGAGTTAACACTGGGTGTTAAACAGACACGCACGTTGTTTTAGCAGGAGCCCACGTTCCATAATAGGCTTTCTCTCCCTAACAGCTTGACACAGCCACTTCCATTAAGCATTTATTGCTAATGCATTGTAGAGTCTAACGTGCTGCAGACGCTATTAAAGAATGGAGCTGCCACGTAGTCACCCCTCCATAATGACACACTTGTGAGCGGGAACCTGAGGTTAAACAGTTGTGAGTTAAGTTCAGCCTCAAAGAGATCGTCTAGTGCCCTGCCAGCACGCGGCGGCACGCTGTCAGCAGGAGGGTTAGGACCTGAGTCCCCCCCGAGCAAAAGCTCCTTGGCTGCTCTGGAGAAGGTCTTGGTGAAAATGCTCCCCAAGCAAGACTTTAGCTAAACACCATCCTGCTGCTGGAGATCCACAAGAGCTAGTCTGAGCTCCTCCTTAGAGGGACTCAAGACAGCCACATGCCCTGGCTATTGACTTTCTAATAATTCAATATAAAACCTGATCTTTAGAAACCCTTTTAAGATGAGACGTGTCTCCACCTGAGCATTATCATAATTTTTTTCCTTTAATCTTCAATAAAAAAACCATTAACCTTTTAAAAAAATGGAGTCAATGCCCTTTCCCTGGCAAGTAGCAGGTATCTTTACGCAATCTTTGCCTAGAGAAGCGAGACCTGGGCGCAGGGAATGATGACCTGATACTACGGGGCTCAGCCACAACGGCAAACAGCATCAAGGCTGTTCTTCTGGGGAGAGAAATTGTCTTCATCTCTTCTCTCCTGCCAGTCTCACCCTCCCAGGGCTGTATCTATACACAGGCTGCTGCACAGCAAATCTGGCCTGTGCTCCCCCCCCCGACCCCACATCTCCAAGCCATCGCCCTCCAAACCCTGCAGCAGGATCTTGGATAGATAGAAGGTGAGAGAAGTCACTTTTGGTTGCTGCAAGTGACTCACCTTCTTCACACCCTGCTGTCCCAGTGCTGATGGGAGACCTAATTCCTCTGCGTGTCCTTGAGGATCCCTATTTATTGTGGGAGGACAGACCATAGGCTGGGCTGGGAGATGGTGTACCCCGTTGTTCTACAGGGTTCAGCTAGGGATAACTCAGCTTCCACAGGGAAAAAGGATGAGGAAGACTCTGGTCTTCAGCTGGACTCACTCTAATGCCACATCTTGAAATTGATAGACACTGGCTTTTTCCAGTGACAGAGCTAAGGGACAACCGCAAGACCTCAACAACATCTCTAGGGTGAACCAAACGAGAAGGCATTCTGGATGGTCTGGGGTTTTTGTACCTGGTTCAACAAAACAAAAGCACTCTGGGTGTCTGGAAGTCTCCCCAAAACACCCTCAGGTTCTTATGGTGAAGAAGAACCTCTTCCTCTTCTTGAGGAAGCCAAGTCCTAGGTGCATTTTGTCTCTCTCCACAATACCAGCAGCTGTCTCAGGCTTCGAACATGAAAGCACCCACATGGTGCTTAGGGAGAGCTTCACTGCTTGGTGACAGCTGGTTGTGTCAGATGTCCCCCTGCCTAGTCAGCCCTCATGCACCCAAGATGGGCCAGGAAGCAGGGACAACCTGCATCTTGGAAGGGAAGGACAATGAGGGCGAGCCATGTGGCTTCTACATAGCTATGACATCGGCGCTCGGGACACAGCAGGGCAGGCTTCAGGGTCACGACACGTACCTTGAGGGGTTGATGTGGTTTCACTTGATGCTGGTGGGACACCCAAGGGTACACACGTGAGGGAGATCCCAACTGGGGCACCTAAATTTACACAGAGACAGAACAGACCTGGAAGAGATAGAGAGGACAAACCCTCTCAGCACCTGCAAAATCCATTCGCGGTGTGCAAACGTTCAAAAGAAGAGACCTCCACAGCCAGCTGCTCCTGTCCTGGAACTCAGAACAAAACCCAAAAAGAGCAGAGAGGTTCCCCCACACCCCCTCGCCTCCTCAGGTGATGTTTTTTCTAAACTTCTCCCAAGTTTTTCCAAATGAAGAGGGGGGAAAAGTTCATCTCAGCACGACACACCGGTGCCCTCACCCAGCGGGGAGCCCAGCGAGGCTCAGCAGACCCTGCCAGGGCACGGAGGACCCCACCAAATCTCCGCGGACACAGCCTCCCGAGCCCAGATACGCGCTGGCTACGGGCGAGCACACCACGGGGTCCCCTTCCTCCCCGCAAAGACAATGGGCTTTCTTCTCGGCGCCCGTGGTTCCCTTTGTGTTTACGATAACAGAGGGATGCTTTATTGCATCTCGCCCGGGCCGCTGCCATGGCAACCGGCGGTTGCTGCGCGCTGTAAAAATAACCCTCCTTCTTTGATAGATTTCACTTGAGTGAAAACAACCCTTAAAAATAGGTTGAAATTTCCATACTAACTGTTCCAGGAAGTTCCAGGGAGGTGAGGATGAGCTGCAGGATGTGCTGACAGGACAATATGATGCCCACCACTTGGCACTGAGCTCTTGCTGAAGACACCCTGAGGATACTTTTTGGGAGCCACCACTGGGCAGGTCCCCCTGGGATATGGTGGGGCTGATGACGTGGGGAAAGAGTCTTGTCCACCATGATCAACTAGGTGGTGGGACTAGAGAGGTCATCCTTCTCCTCTACTCAACACTAGTGAGGCCTCATAGAATCATAGAATCATTAGGGATTGGAAGGGACATCAAAGGATCATATTTGGGTCAGTTTTGGGCACCTCAACACAAGAAGGACATTGAGATGCTGGAGCGGGTCCAAAGAAGGGCAACAAGGTTGGGGAAGGACCTAGAAGACAGGTCTGATGAGTACTGAGAGAACTGGGGTTGTTTAGCCTGAAGGAAAGAAGATTGAGGTGAGATCTTATTGCTCTTCACAGCTACATGAAAGGAGAGTGTAGAGAGGTGGGGATCAAGAAAATGTCTTCCCTGACAGAGTGGTCAGGGGTTGGAACAAGCTGCCCAGGTGGGGGATGGAGTCACTGTCCCTGCAGAGGTTCAAAAAAATGAGTAGATATGGCCTTGGGGGACAGGATTTAGTGGGCAGGGTGAGGTTGAGTTGATGGTTGGACTGAATGATCTTGGAGGTCTCTTCCAATCATAATGACTGTAAGATGCAGCCCATGGTGCAGTTTCTTTACGACCACGGTCATGGATGGGTCAGTAGATGTGGTTCATCTTCAGGGCTTCTTGGTATTGATTGCAAGAGAAAAGGTGGTGTCCCCTCTGCACCTGCTACGAGGGCCTGGCTGGAACAAAGCTCAGCTTTATCTTCCTCAGCTTCTGTATCATGACCTCCAAAACAGACTCTTGCCTTCTCCACGGCTCATGGACTCCTCACTAGAAGAGGTGCTCTCTGGCAGCACACAAACATTTTATAGTTGACCACCTCCAGGAAGCTTCAGCACAAGCTTTAGATGAACAGATCAAGGCAGGTGAACAGCCACTATTGAATGTCTACCCAAAACTGAGCTCTTCTCATGCCTTGGAGAGCTATAAGGGCCATCTCTTCACAGGCTCATGCCCACACTCTCAGGGCAGCAAAATTCCTGGCCACGACACGTGTCAATGCTGGGAGAGAGTCAAGTCTCCTTTCTTAGTTTCAGAGTGGCTGTACTGGTCCCAGTCAGCAGCAAAAACCACAGAGCTCTGGAGCAACCTACTCACCCTCAGCCTGGATGGTCTTCTATGCTCTTTGGATCTTTTCCTTCCTTTTTGTTCTCCTGCTCACTCAACTCTTCTTCCTCCAAATAAAAGCCAATTCACATTTTAGAGGTGGCCCCCGATTCCTCCCATGAGTTTAGGTGAGTCGAACCATAAGAAGTGGAGTAATGAGATTATGATTAAAAGCACACCTTGATAGTGGGGCATCCATCAAGCTGTCATAGAAATCGTATCTTAGAGGCCGCTCTCATCAATCTGACCTTTCAATTATTACCCAGAGTTCATGACTCTAAGTGTATATAATTCCTACCTCAAACCTGAGAGCACCCTCCTTTGTTTTTTTGGCCTGCCCCGCGCATGGCTGCACGAGGTCTCCTTCACCGGCGCCATCAGCGATGCTTCCCAATGAAAATTAACTCAGAGCAGCTCTTCTCCCACCCAAATGACTGGCAGCCAGACCCAGACACCACTAGGGCACCAGAAGAAGCCTGTTTGAGATCTTTACTGATGTCTCTTTAGCTTTTTGTCCTCAGCTTTGTTAAATGCAGTGGCAAGGCTGCTCCACTGGCCACTAAGGCTGGTCCAGCGGTGCTCTCAGCCCACCCTCTACCTTGGCTCATGCTCCCACAGAAAGGCAAGGCTGCTCCAGCCATGCCACAGCACTTCCCCAACAGCACAGAAGGCCTCTCCAATCTGACCAGGACAAGCTTGCCCAGGCATCAGCACAGATGAGATCTGCTGCCCAAACACCTCTGGAAAAGCTCTATTTTGTGAGCTACAGCCCAGCCAACATGATATTTCAGGAGCAAGACAGAGCCTTATTCAGCTTTTCATTGGCACCACGAGGTAGATTCCTCCACATTTCTCTAGGAGCAGAGCACCTCTTGCTTCCAACCAGCTTCATAAATCCCACCCCACCATCTGTCTGGTTCTGGGGCTCTCAGGCTGAGACAAAGCCCAGTGTTTGGTTTGATGCCAGCCTGGCCCCTTGCTGGACTCAGCTGAGTTTCCATAGGGCACAGAGTTACTAAGCAATGAAATCCTGCTGGAATCTTGTTATCTTAGCCCAGGTAGGACATCAAACTGGTGCCCTCTGCCCAGGAACGGGGCATCCCCTTGCTCCCTGCCACTCCACTAACACAGGAACAAGCAGCAGCTAGCTCCTGCTGTCAGAGCAGGCTCACATGTGAAGAAGTTGCTCCTAGACTGAATAAAACAAATCAAACCATTTACTTGGAGTTGGCCTCCACACAAAGCAGGTGTTTGTGGTAAGACTAAGCTTCCCTGACTTCTCACCACAAAAACCCCACGTACGCCTCGATAGAGAAAAGACAGGAGAAATAGGAATGCCTTGATTTGGGAATCTCTGACACACCCAGCCCTGAAGGTATTTTGATGGTCTCCGTAGGGTCTGCACAGCCTCCAGTCCCAGCTTTCCTCTATTAATAGACACTGGATGAAAGATCTTGTGCAAAAAAACCCCCCATCTGTGCTGCTCAGCTGAGTGAAATTGATGGAATTTTCCTACCAAGAGCCTCAAAAACAACCACACAGACTTGGTGGGACCCTCAATCCTGCAGGGTGTTCAGCTGAGGTCAGGTAAGAGCAGAAGAGATTCAGCAAGTCAAAGGCAGTCTCAGAAGGGGCAGCTTTCAGAAGAAACCCTGAAGGCTAACAGAACATAAGGACATTTATTCACCATAACAAATGGGCATAAGGACATCATTCACCAGCCCAGGCTAATCGACGCAGCCCTGCGCAGGGAAGCTGAAGGTGCACTGGAGGCACTGTGGCTCCCATAGACTCATAGAATCATTAGGGATTGGAAGGGACCTCGAAAGATCATCCAGTCCAATCCCCCTGACACAGCAGGATCACCTAGACCAAGTCATGCAGGAACACATCCACCTGGGTCTTAAATGTCTCCAGAGAAGAAGACTCCATAACCTCCCTGGGCAGCCTGTTCCAGTGCTCTGTCACCCTCACTGGGAAGAAGTTCCTTCTCATATTGATGTGGAACCTCCTCTGTTCCAGCTGACACCCATTGCCCCTCATCCTATCACTAGATGACACTGAGAAGAGCCTGGCTCCATCTTCCTGACACCCACCCTTCACATATTTACAGACATTAATGGGGTCACCCCTCAGTCTCCTTTTCTCCAAGCTAAAGAGACCCAGCTCCCTCAGCCTCTCCTCAGAAGGGAGGTGCTCCACTTCCTTCATCATCCTCATTGCCCTACACTGGCCTCCCTCCAGCAGCTCCACATCCCTCTTGAACTGAGGGGCCCAGAACTCAACACAATACTCCAGCTGTGGTCTCAACAGTGCAGAGTAGAGGGGGAGAAGAACCTCCCTTGACCTGCTAACCACCCCCCTTCTGATCCACCCTGGGAAGCTGTTGGCCCTCTTGGCCACAAGAGCACACTGCTGGCTCATGATCATCCTGCTGTCCACCAGGACTCCCAGCCACAGGACATCACGCTGTGGCCCGCAGATTCATTTCCCTCGTTACTGGCAAACAAGACACCTTCTCCAAGGAGAAAACACTCTGCAATATTTCAGGCACAGTTCTGCTCCAAAAGCCTGACTTAATGGGAGATTAATGGTAAACAGCAGCACGTCCTCAGCGCCCAGCTCAGTGGTGGGTGAGGACAGCCATCCTCAGCTTCCAGACCAGCACAGGACAAGAACACTGCAGCTGTGCAGCCACCACATCTTTTGTCCTCTCTATCTCACCAGTCCCATGCTGTGCACTGCAGAGCACTGTCCCACCAATCCCAGTTTAAATGCCTCTGTAGCCGCTCCTCACAAGGCTTGTTCTCCAGACCTTTCCCCAGCTGCATTGCCCTTCTCTGAGCCCACTCCAGCCCCTCAATGTCCATCTTGTATTGATGGGCCTAAAGCTCACCCCAGTACTCAAAATGTGGCTTCACCAGTGCCCAGTAGAGAAGGACAACCCCTATCATTCTGTGACTGTGACAATCCTTGAGAGGCTGAGCCCAGTGCTCCATGTCGAGCGCCTCATGCCTTGTTCAGCCCACTTAGGGTTCCATCATGCTCTTGGAAGTCCAGGGTGGGTTACCCTCTGCTCAAGGAATAGCTCATATAGCCACATGCCACCACTGTGCTTGTTCTCCTATCTGGGCAACCAAAAAACCAAGCAGTCTGGAGGCCACTAAATCTGTGTTGCAGCCACAGGTTGCTCCCTCACAGCCTGGCCTCAACATGTCTCCAACACCAGAAGAATCACCAAGGTCCCGGTGACAGCACCCACTGCCACAAAAAGGAGATGAAACCCACACAGGCACCACCTCCACTTTCCCATTTTCATACGTGTGAGCCGGCAGAGTCCACCTCATCCAACACAAAACGTGGCAGCGGCTGGAGAGGCCACGAGGAAAGTTCTCTCTTTGACAGGAGCTAAGCCCTTCACCTCCGTGCAACCAAAACGCTGCTTCACGCCTCCCTTAAGGTGGCAACCACAGTGGAGCTGGCCAGGGAGGCTCTAATCCTGCACTAATTCATTTTTTCAAATTAAAAAGATGAGCATCCATGGAACACCAGAGACCTCCTGCTCTCGAGGTCCCAGCAGAAAGCCCTATGATCCCTTTATAAAGTGGGGTGGAGGGGTGCTGCTTTCCATTCTTCTTCATATTTTTTTATTGCCAAGAACATAAAATTAATAAAACAGGATTAAGGGAGATATGGTTTTAGCCGGTTCCTTAATCCCAGAGAATAATTAATGAGAGCGAAGCAGCACTTGGCTCCACTCGCCCCACATTTGAATAATAAATAGCATCCACCAAAAAAACCCCCCACATTAAAAAGGAGAAAGAAGGGAGCAAGAAGAAGGTTGAGCTGTAAATTCTCAGCACAAAGAGCTTTTGCCATATGTGTGCGTCACTTTCTGGTCTCACATCCAGAAAATACTGAAGAGAAAAAAGTGAAGACTCGTTCTGGCCACACACAGATGTGCTCAAGCCAAGATTTACGGGAATCGCCACACATTTGGGAAACAAAGTGCCACTAAAAGTCCAGATAAACTGCCCACGCCAGGCCCTGCATATTAACACCGGGTGGAACGGCCACCCTGGATGTGTT
Organism: Rhinopomastus cyanomelas; assembly: GCA_013400115.1. NCBI lineage: Eukaryota > Metazoa > Chordata > Aves > Bucerotiformes > Rhinopomastidae > Rhinopomastus > Rhinopomastus cyanomelas. The sequence continues at coordinate 442,018 of VXBP01002733.1, read as the reverse complement.
TAAAAGTTGTGTAGATGTGGTGCTCGAGGACACGGTGGGTTTCGGACCGTTGGGCTAACAGTAGTCGTCTTTTCTAACCTAAATGATTCTACGGTTGTATCAGCCCAGACTGATCGGGGTCTGTGGTCCCCACGCAAGGTGCTGTCCTCAGCCAGAGCAACTTGCTCTTAATACACCAGGCTGCATGGAACACCCAGCTTGAGATCACAGAACCATCAAGGTTAGAAAAGACCTTCAACATCATCAGGTCCAACCATCTGCCCTACAACCTTGAACTACCAAACCACAGAATCATTAGGGATTGGAAGGGACCTCCAAAGATCATCTAGTCCAATCCCCCTGCCACAGCAGGATCACCTAGACCAAGTCACACAGGAACACATCCAGGTGGGTCTTAAACATCTCCAGTGAAGGAGACCATCTCCTGAAACACCCTGTCTGCCTGTTTGTTGAATCTCTCCAGGGACAGTGCCTCAACCCTCTACCCTGAGCAGCCTGTTCCAAGGCCCCCCCTACTCCTAAGATCCAGCCTGAACCTGCCCTGGCACAACCTGATCCTCTTGCCTCTTGTCCTATCACTAGTTCGATAAGAAGAGGCCAACATCCATCTCCTTAGAACCTCCCTTCGGGTAGTTGTAGAGAGCAGTGAGGTCTCCCCTCAGCCTCCTTTTCTCCAGGCTGAACAACTCCAGCTTCTCCCCATCAGACCTGTTCTCCAGACCCCTAACCAGCCCAGCTACCCTTCTCTGCCTGCTTTCCAAGACCTCGATGCCCTATCCATGCTGCAGTGCCCAAAACTGCATCCAGTACTTGAGGCGCAGCCTTACCAGGGCTGAGTGCAGAGGCAGCATGACCTCTCAGGTCCTGCTGGCCACACTCATCCTGCACCCACTCATCTTTGTGTTCCTACCAAAGAGAAGCTCTGTAAAGATGCTGCCACTGACTTGAACCATCTAATAGCTGTTTAAGTATTTGCTACTCTGCAGAGTCTTCTAGTCAGCAGAGTGAGGGTATCTGAGATTCCCTGACCGAGTCACTTGTTTTATGATGGAAGGAACCATCTTTCAGAAATATCCCACAGAAGGATAAAGAACCTTCTGCAACTGAGTACCTTGTAAGTCCAGTTCTATCCCTACTGCCTTGTCTTGGAGATGGAACGTGCCTTCCTAGGGCTTAGGCCAGGAGTTCCCAATGATCACCATGTCTCACAAGTACCAACCAGCTCCTGGCCACTGTTCATCTGTAGACTAGTCCCTAGCCCAGAGAGCTGTTTGGCACACAGAAGAGAGAAACACACCTTCCCAAAGGATCCGCTCACTGCTGGGTTTTAAGTGGAGTCATTTTCTTTCACTGATGCATGGACACCGATGGTGAACCTATGCCAGGCTCTCACACAACATCACCTTCACCCAGCCAACACCAGAGCATCCCATACTTGGAGGCAGAATACCCTGGATCCTAGAGGAGCATCTTAGCTTCGGAGGCTCGCACCCGCTGACCAGGCAGGAGGTCAGAGGCGTAAGGAGGAACAACCTGAACAAACATGGCCTCATCCCTGCAGCCCGTGCTAAGGCAGGGCTTCGCTTTGAAGTCCTTCCTGATGAGATGATTAATGGATGCCATGCAGACCTCATCCCTCCTTGCCTCCGCTTTCACCTGCCAACACAGAGCAATACCAAACGAGGTGATCATGACAAACACAGCTCTAATTCTTTATTAATATTAATCAGAGGCAACCTTTCCGCTGACACCAGAGCCCGCGTGTGTGTAGGCAGGGAGGGGATAACACCGCCGCAGTGACATTTCTGGGGTAGGTGGTTTTTTTTTGAAGTCTCATATTTTTTTATCATGCACCTTCCCCTCCCCTCCTTTAATACGGGCTGGCGATACCTTGTACAAACAGAGGAAGGAAGAAGCTGATTAAATAGCAGAGCTGGAGCGTAATGAAAGCAAAAGCCCATTGCAAACATGTGCTGATTGTTTTAAGCAGGAGGCACCGCGAGGTGGATTTCAGGTGATACCATGGTGGATCCTCTCATAATCCCAACTAAGGCAGCTTTATGGCTTTCAAGCTCAGAGTGAATTTCATCTGGTCCCTGCTGGCAGGAGAAGGGCTTAGGCAGGAGAGCAAACCTCAGCCATGTCTTGAACCAGCGTTGGAGCAGGGCTGGAGAACCACAAAGCCACACAGGTCCCCTTAGCCAACCGTGGCCCATTCCTCGTGCCACCACACCAAAGCAGAAGTACCATGAGCAGCAGTATGGACACATCTACCTCATCTTCAGGTAATCACCAACACACATAGCTGGTGCTCACATGGGGCCTGGCTCGAGATGAGGGTTTCCCATGCTCTTCAGGACACTTGCAGGATCTGAACCTCCATGCAGCAGCTGGAGGGGGGTTCACACAAGCACAGTGGGATCTGCACAGAATGAAGAAGAAAAAAGTGAGGAGAGGTGTTTATGGGAAAAGCCATCCAGTCCATAAGGAACAAGGACAACCATGTCCCTCTTGTCACCCATCAGGAGCTGGGGCACTCTCCTCCAATCTGGAGGATGAGCACTGAGCGTAGGGGAGACCCAACCTACAGGTTTCCTCTGCTGTCTAGTAGCTGACTTCCTGGGTTTCCTCATCCACAAGAGATTTGTACAGAGAGAAGCCCCTGGTTCTCAGCTGAGTGCAACTTCTCTCTCCCTCTGTCTCTTAAAACAAATAGATTTTCATTGAAATCAACATATCTTTCTGAATTGAATAGGTTTTCATGGGGACAATAAATTTCTTCAAAACAATGCATTTTTATTACAACATATTTTTGTTCAAACCAATACTTTTTGACAACCAGATATTAATGACCAGGCCAAAGCCATAAATTTGCCTCAAACTATGTGTTTTCTCGTGGCAGGAAATAATTTTTCTCATACAAATACATTTTTATTTGAATCAATCCTCTCTCTCTTTTTTTTCCCCCCACCCCCCTAAAATCAGATGCATCACCGGGAGGGAAGCAGGAAAGCTGCACATCCAGGAAAACCCCTTCATTTCGAGAGGAATCAAGTACTTGTGAGGGCTGCCTGGCTCCCACTCTCCCAAGCCCAGCAGCTCCACAGGTCACTGGAAGCTCTGACACAAACAAGCACCATCTCCACAACCCGCTCAGCAAACCCAGGCTGTGGCTGCTGCTTTTACTACTGATTCAAAGCCCAACCAGGAGCAAAGCCCTCTAACACTGGGCAACCATCCCTACCAGACATGGCTCCCACTCGCGTGTTCCTGATCCCTCATCAGGAAGGAGGATTTTTGGTAGCAAGCAGCTGCATTAAGCTGCTTGAAGCCGTGTTTCAAGCTTGGGGCTGGGTCAGAGCCCAGGGATCCCAGGGTGTTTCCAGCATCAGGGGCTGACAAGGGTTCATTTCCCGTGGCCCCTGTTGGCCACTCTTTGTCGAGCTTCCCCAGCCCATGTAAACATGCTAATTGCTTGGGCTCAGCACAGGGCTGGATGCCGCGCTGTTTGTTTTCCATTGAATAGGATTAGGGATTCTGACACCAATGATTAATCGCTGCGCTGCAGACGGCTGACGAGCCCGGGGAAGGCGTCCTCTCCAAGCAGAGCGCGCACAATCTCTGCCAGGCAGCTGCCACCGACTTCTATCTAACCCTCTGCATCTTGCCCTTTATCTTCTCTCTTCTCCCAAAAAAGTCTTGAGCTCACCAAGCCAACCCCAGGCTCCCCGAGGGGATGCGGGGTCTGGCCACCCCAGAGGTAATGAGCAGCTCTGTGCTTATCTGCTGTGGTGTCACATCCCCATCCTTCCCTGCACAGGATCATAGAAGGTATTGGGTTGGAAGGGACCTTCAAAGGTCATCTAGTCCAACTCCCCTGCAGTGAGAGGGGACATCCTCAACTAGACCAGGCTGCCCAGAGCCTTGTCCAGCTTCACACTGAATATCTCCAGGGATGGAGCCTCAACTACCTCCCTGGCCAACCTGTTCCAGTGTTCAGTGACTCTCACACCAAAGAACATCAGCCCATCCTCTGTGTCTCATTCTGCCAGGACCCTCCCAACACACTGCAATGTCTTGTCCAGCCCTTCTCATCCTTTGTCTTGATGACCAGGGAGATTCACACAATATTTACCACTCCCATCACCCTGGCACTGGAACACAGCAACCATGTCCCCTCATCAAGCTCCACAAGGCCACCAAGGGTCTCACCAGTGTTTAAAACTGTGTGGAGGACCTGAGTCTCCCACTTCATAGTGTGGGGCATCAACACTTCAATTTCCTGTGCTTGCAGGGTCATGCCGAGATGACCTGTGCTCTGCAGATAAGCCCAGTACTCCCAGTTCCCAGCTGTTGGAGCTGGATGTGCAGCATTCCCACAGTACCAGCAGCCCATCTCTACAGACACAAAGTGAGCTCCAGTGAGGCCAGCTGGTCCAAGAGTAACCATGTTCAGGCATCACAGTCTGAAGAAATTGTGGTTCCATGCTGAACTGTGACCCTCCCAAACACAGCTCCAGCATCCAGCTTGGTCTGTTGAGAGGTGTCCCTGCCCAGGGCAGCAGAGTTGGAACTAGATGACCTTTAAGGTCCCTTCCAACCCAAACCACTTCACGATTCTTTTTGCTCACCATGCTGGCTGCTCCTCTAAGTGCAGCCCTTCTCCTCCTGCACAGCACCCAGGCACACAGCCGGCCCTTTGCCTGCACAAGACGTTCACACCAAGGCTCCCCTTGCTCACTCTCCCAGAGACAGCTGGGTTGAAAGATGCCCTGCAACGGGCACACGGAACCCAGCACTAAGACCCGGGCACCTTCAAAGTCCAAAGGTCCACCAGAGACGTGAGCAAGGCGGAGAAGCGCAATGAGAGTACTGAACACCTCTGCCACCTCCACGCTCTGCTCGTGGCTTCAGCATCACCTCCACACTCCCGTCTTCCCCAGCAGCAGGCAGAGGGATGGGAAGGAAGATGAGGAAGGCCAGTGGAAGTGATCTTGCAGGAGACAAAGCAAGCCCTTGGAAAGTTGCAAACCTTTGAGACTCCCTCTTCTCCTGACCTTGCAGAAGGAGCACTGGAGGCAAATCCACCCATTTCTGCCGGTGGCGCGCGCAACATACCGTCACTCAGACAAGCGACATTCTTAATGGGTTTGTGGGAAAGACCTGGCCTGCCTTTCCATCTGTACCTTCTGCCGGCTCCCCTCTCCAGCACTGCCTCCCCATACGACATTCCCTTGAATTATTTAGACTGGTAAATCTTCCTGCATCTCACATCTTTAGTCCATCTGTTAGCCGGGGCTTTGCCTTTATAGGAACTGTCCTTTATGCATGCCGGCATCTGTCAACAGTACACTTGCCTCTTTTATTCATGATCTTCCGTGGGAGATGGTACAAGCTGCAGAAATGCCTCATTTCTGGTATGCATTTCATTTTAATGGAAGATTACATGACTGGGGCCCATTTTATTACTTCTTGCCCTGCACATTCATCCATCATGAGCCCCATTTGCTGAGCCGGCACTGGGACGGCAGCCATCAGCCTGCTCACGCCGGATTCCTCCCGTGCCGCGCTCTCTCCCCGCCTTCGGGATAGGGAGGAAACGCAGTCGTGCTCGAGGAGGGGAAGGTTAGCAAAGGGGAAGAAATCCGCCACCGGAGCGCAGAGTGAAGCCAGAGCGGCGGCTAAGCCAAGCGGGTTCTGGGAAACCAGCCCAGCGACCCAACTGGTCTCACCCCGACGCACATCCCCTGTGCCCACGTTCACCTCGACGTCAACGTCCCACCCACCGACTGATGAGTATCGGGGATGGGGGCGTCTGGTACGCTGGGGTGATGTGGGAAGACCCCACACCCCTAAATTAACACACACATGCGCGCATGCACACCCCAGTTCCCCCTGCTCCAGTGATCCCCCATTCCCTACACAACCCACGGCACCAGGAGCAGCATAAATAAGATCAATGTGAACCAGCAGTAGTAATTAAACGGCTGGTGGTACTTGCAGCCTCTCTCTCTTGTAAGGAAGGTTGCGTGCAATTAGTGAAAACATTTTGCACTGGGAACTGTGCCAGTCTGCTCTGTCCTTTCCTTCAACTCCCACAGAAGCTCGAGGACCCCCTGATCATCCTCCCTGCTGCAAAAATAAAGCCCCAGGAAGAACACTCAGCTTCCACGCTGCCTTCCTCTGAATTCAAGATTCACTGTTCCACGAAGCAGCAAGCAAGGTCAGAGGGGCTGGAGATGGAGGTGACCTCTGCTGAGATGCAGGGACCTGCTCCAGCCAGCAGCCAGGCTCAGGCATCGTGAGACACAGGATGCTGCCTTGACTGGGGAAAAGGCATCTGTCCTCACAAGTCCCAGCCACATGACCTTTCCTCAAAGACAACTTCTTCACCATCTCGTTCGCGTGAGAACACCATTTTCACCAAAGACAGGCTCTGAAAGCAGAGCCCTGGTGTCTGATCAGAACTGAACACTTCTGGTTTAACTTGGTTAGGAAACCAGGCTAAGATGAAGTCATAGAATCATAGACATTTCTGGGCCCCTCACTTCGAGACTGAGGTGCTGGAGCGGGTCCGGAGGACAGCGATGAAGCTGGTGAAGACACTGTAAGGAAAGTCTTATGAGGAGAGACTGAGGGAGCTGGAGCTGCTTAGCCTGGAGAAGATGAGACTTAGGGGGGGACCTTCTCCCTCTCTAAAACCACCTGTTGTAGTCAGGTGAGGGTCAGGCTCCTCTCCCAGACAGTATGAGGGGGCAGGGCTTGAAGCTGCAAGGGGAGGGTTAGGCTGGATGTTAGGAAGCCCTTCCTGATGGAAAGAGTGATCAGATACTGGAATGCACTGCCCAGGGCAGTGGTGGAGTCCCCATCCCTGGAGGTGTTTAAGGACAGACTGGACGTGGCCCTTAGTGCCCTGCTCTGGCTGATGTGGTGATGTTAGGTCATGAGCTGGGCTTGATGATATTAGAGGTCTTTTCCAGCCTCAATAACTCAGTGATTCTTTACTGGGTTGAAAGGGACCTCCAAAGGTCATCTAGTCCAACCCACCTGCAGCGAGACTCCCAGTCAGTCCTTTGTGGGCTTCAAAGCTTGGAAAACCTGAGCCATAATCATCACCATTGGCTGGGATGCCAGTTCTGGCTGCAGAAAAGAAATGAGCAGCTTTTGGATGATGAAGAGCCCTGTGGAAAAGTCAGCGTGTTGGTGTGCAACTGGCAATATTAGCAGATACTAAAAAAACCCAGGGGAAAAAAAAGCCATAAATAATGTGCTAACTCCAGAACAGCAGAAAGACAGAGCAAGAGAAGCCAGACATGCCTGAAGAAGAAGTACTTAAGGCAACTGTCTCCAGACTGAACAGAATGAGCTGGAAGAGGCCGAGCAGCTCCTGCAGACGGAGAGCAAGCCCTCAGCAGCAGCTGCTCCTACGCACACACACGGCTCCTCGGAACGGGTGGAGAAACACGCAAGCGGGAGCTACTCGCCCAGCAGGCAGGAGGAAGCAAAACCATAGAATCACAGAACGTATTGGGTTGGAAGGGACCTCCAAAAGTCACCTAGTCCAAGACCTCTACAAGAAGCAGGGACATCTCTAATTAGAACGGGTTGCCCGGAGCCCCATCAAGCCTCACCTTGATCTTCCACTGTCTCTCTAGGCAGCCTGTTCCAGGGGTCCACCACCCTCAGATTCAAGAACTGTTTCCTCATGTCTAAGAGCTGTTTCGTGGTGGTCCATGTGGCAAGAGAAACCAGCAAGGATCTGGGCAAGCAGCAACAGCAGAGACTAATGGAAGCAGAGAAAACCTCAGAGATGTTTCATGAGATTTCAGCTAAGTGGTCACCTTAACTTTGACCTAACACTCCAAGTAACCTTTACTCTGTCTTCAGAGTCCCCCCACCTCAGTAGATGCTCTCCATATGGTAACTAGTCCACCCTGATGGCATAACTCAGCAATTTCCTTCCAGAAATCAATGAGAACAAATTAAAATTTAATATGTTCTCCAGACAACCCAACTCCCTCTTCTCCCCCCTGGTAAATAAATAATGCGCTAGTCAAATGATGGATGGAGTGCTCGGAGATCAGTGGCCGAGTGCTATTATGGGCTGGGGAGGTCGGTGAAGTGGAGATGTGGTCTAGCGCAGGATGAGGTGGTGCCCATTGGTGACTGGAGCACATAAAGAAGCCAAGAGTATGACAGGAGGTGCAGAGACGCTCCTGGTCGATGAAGGAAGAGGGTGGGGGGCAGACCAGGCTGTTCCACTACAGGTTGCGGCGCAAGGGGTTAATTTGGCTTCTTCACTAGATCCAAAGCCCAGTAGTGGTAATGAGAAAAGCCAAACCAAACTCCTTTTGTCTTTGACAGGTTCTGGATCAGGAGATTTTGCTGGGTGAGGCAAGTGGGCGTGAGGTCTTGGGCCATCTGGTGGGTAACAAAGACGAGAGTGGTCTGGGGCATCTTCAGCTTGCACTGGAGAAGGAGAGTCGAGTGGGGATGTACGATGCGCTGCAAGGCTGCTGGAACAGGGAAGGTGGGTGAAAAAGTGAACCTGGAACCAAAGCATAGTGGAAAAGGAACCTACCAGCTTGACAGGCAAGAGATGAAGCTTCTCATGTGCTCCTGAGACTTACAATTCTATGATCCTGAAAGTCTTTTCCAACAGAAATGATTCTGTGATTCTAAGATATCACACGGCCTCTGTTTCAGGATTGTTTCGGGATTGTTAAGAGATTGTATCTCACCTCAAACAAAACTGGGACGTTCTTTCCTTTGCCTGTGAGATGGGCCCTGGGGCTCCCACAGGACACAGAACCATAGATTGTATTAGGTTGAAAGGGACATCCAAAGGTCATCTAGTCCAACCCCTCTGAACTGAGCAGGGACATCCTCAGCTACATCAGGTTGCCCAGAGTCACCTTGAATATCTCCAGGGATGGGGCCTCAACCACCTCCCTGGGCAACCTGTTCAGTGTCCAACCCCCTTCCTACTAAAGAACTTCTTCCTAACATCTTGTTTCAATCTGCCCTTCTCTAATGTGAAACCATTGCCCTCTCCCTATCAGTCTCCAGCCTTCTTGTAGCCCTCTTCAGGCACTGGAAGGTTGCTATCAGGTTCCCCCAGAACCTTTTCTTCTCCAGACTGAACAACCCCAGCTCCCCCAGGCTGTCCTAGAAGCAGAGAGGCTCCAGCCACCTGATCATTTCTGTGGCCTCCTCTGGATCAGCTCCATGTGCTTCCTGTACTGAGGGCTCCAGAACTGGATTCAGGAGTCCACGTGAGGTCTCACCGGAGCACAGTAGAGGCACAGTCGATCTGCTGGTCACTCTGCTTTTGATGCAGGTGGGGTCAAGGCAGGGCTCTTGAAGATGGAGTTGGGATGTACCAGCAGGATGTTTTTTGAGAAACAACTGTCAGCTGAAAGCTGTGGTTGCCAGGTCTCCACATCTAGGATGAGCAGTTGCACTCATTAACTCATCCATAGCTTCAAACCCAGGTTTGGGGTCCAGGTGTAGGAACATGAGGGAGCGCTGCTGGCCCTGCTCCTCACTGCAGGGCACTGAACTGACACAACATCCACCCCTCCCAGATGCTGATACACGTGGCCCCGCTCACTTCCCACTCTCCCACACTAGGCAGTTGCAGCTTTCACTCCTGTTGAACTTCAGAATGCACAAACCACCGAGATTGCTCCGCCTCGTCCCACAGCTCCGCTTATCTGCTGAGCCGACTGTGTTCCTCCTTATCTCCGGGGAGAACCTCTGTGTAAATATTGCTGTAAATTCTTTGGCTTCCCTTTCCAGCAGCGCCGCTCTTTAATGCCTTCCTTGTAAGACCTGCTTGCCCTACCCCAAGCCATTAGCTGTAACAGGACGTTAATAAGGAGGGGGTTTGGTATCTCTCAGGGATGCTGACCTCTTTCACTAGAAGCAAGGCACCCATTACAGAGCAATGATAAATCACAAGCCTTCCGCTCCTTCCCCAGCAGGCACTTCTTTGCATGCATAAACACACGCACGAGAGGCGAACGAGCTCCCTGCAGTCACTCTGGCAACACCCAAAAGCCCTGCCAAGCCAACGTGGGCAGGACCTGGGGCCGCTCCAGCCCACTCCCTCCACTCTGTGCATCCTCACAGCCTCTGCTCTGGCTGTGGTCCTCACAGCCTTTGCATGAATCCTAGCTACAGTCTAGAGCAACAAGCCAGGGTGTCAACACCTGGCTGCCAGACACCTTGCAGAAGCACCCAGCAGGACAAAGAGATCATCACTGCGCTTCCTCTGGGGTGGTTCAGTGGCCACATCCCCATCACCTCCACCAGCCACGCTAGAACAGAGCACAGACCCTACCCAAAGCTTCCCCAGACGGCCCGTTCTCCACGACACCGAGGAGTTCCTGTGCTTAATGCTGAATGCAAACACCACTGGTTGAGCTGAATCAGCAAGGAAGACACAGCACATCCTACAACCCACATATAAACCCACAGGAGGGATGGGACACGCCAGCAGGGACCTCTGGATGTCACCACAGTTGGGCTGCCGCCATCCCCATCCACTTTGCTTCCACCTGAACCACAGCTAGAAACCAGCAAAGAGACTCTGAACCTCCGGAAGTTTTCCTGACATCCTCTAAAGCCCGTTTTTCCAGGGTGGCAACCAGTGCTTAAAAAGCTTCTCCTATTCCACCATTATTTACATTTTGTTTTTTGACATAAAATCAAAAAATACAGTTGGAGACCTCAGCTGGCTGGAGCCTTCAGCTTCAGCCTTCAGTAGCTGCCAACCACGTTGTTTTCAGCGCTGCTATTTCAGCACTAAGGGAAAAGAGAGAGAGAAAAGCAGCAAATAAAAAAATTTGGCTGAAAATTGACACGTTCCAAGAAAAATTCCTCTCTGGCAGAAAATAAAACACAAAACCTAAAAATCTGCGCCTGTTTGACGGAGAATTGCTCTTGACAGCAAACTATTGACCAGGTCTAACAAGCGGGTGCAGACCTGTTAGAGGAGCAGGATGGTTTTGTCTGGTCCAGCCCGCAGCCTGCGTGCAGCGCTGGAGTGATGAGTGAAGCTGGGCACTGGCTGCATTAACAGCCAATTTGCTTTCAGCCCTTCATGGCAGAGCTCAGAGCATCCGAGCACCGCACGCATCCTTGCCTGGGGGTCGTGCTCCCGTGGAACAGAGCATCTTCCCGGCATGCCCTCCTCTGCACTCGTAAACAGCCACCTCCTCTCGCAGCCGTCTCTGCTCATCCCGTAATCACGTTAAGGGAAGATTTCTGCTGAGTCCAGTACAAAGCTGGGTGCGTGGCAGAGCAGAGAGAAGTGGGGGCTCCTCCTGGTCCTGGCCCCACTTAGCCCACCCTGCTGCTCTGCCTTGGTTTCCCTGCTGTGGCAGCAGCACTCCTCACCCTCCTGGAAAGCTGCCACACGTCGTCGCTATCCTCTGCTTGGACTCCAACACCAACCCACCCTCACAGCAGTTTGTTTTGCTTCATTTGAACAAATAAATTCAAAAAGCCCCAAAACCATCAGTCACCAACCAGGAGCAACAAGTTTGACCAGAGCAGAAGGGCTGGATCCAAACTACTGGGCTTGGATGGAGAGTCCCCTCCGTTTCTGTCCTGCTGCCACAGGACAGAGTCACACAGTTGGAAGGGAGCTCCAAAGGTCATCTAGTCCAACCTGCCTACAACAAGCAGGGACAACTGGAACTAGAACAGATTGCCTCAGAGCACCATCCAGCCTGACCTTGAGTGTCTCCAGGGATGGGGCCTCCACCACCTCTCTGGGCAGCAGCCATCCAGCACCTTCCCGCTGCAGCTGCACGCTGGACTCCAGCTGCTGCATTTAAAACTTGGCTGCGTTTCTGTACTCACCTCCTTGCTGCCAGCTCAAGGGCTCTCGCTCCCTGGGGCTGTCATTAATCGGTTGTGATCAGAGGTCGGCTATAACCCTTCCACAGCAGCCTCTTGACTTCACTCGCACCCTGGGGGATGCACTCAGGGACAGAGCAAGCAGCACAGTGAAATATGGTCGGGGTTTTTCCCTCCCCCCGCCCGCACTGTAAAGTCCTCGCTGTCATCAGAGCAAGGAGCCGCTCACGCTTGTGACACCAAGCCAGGAAATCAGGGCTCTCTTCCTCCAGGCTCTGCATCTGGGGAGTGACCTTGGGCAAAGGGCTTTGTTCCTCTGAGCCTCTGCTTTCTGTGATCCTCTAAAAAGTATTTTAAATGGGGGAAGAAAGGGATTGTGTCTCTAACGCTGACTCCCAAGATGAGACCCTGAGGGTAAAATCTGTCTGTGACACCACTAGGAAGCCATGTGTTAGACTTTGGCCATTGGCCTTCTTGGCCACAAGGACACATTGGCATAATGGTCAGCTTGTGGCCCACCAGCATCCACCAGTTCTTTCCCTCAGAGCTGCTCTCCAGCAGGTCAGTCCCCAACTGGCCCATGAGGTTGTTTCTCCCCAGATGCAGCACCTGCACGTGCACTTGGTTAAACCTCACCAAGTTTCTCCCCACCCTACTCTCCACCCCATGGCATGGAGCTCCATCTAAACCACTTCTCAAAGGAGCACACACACACACACGAAGAGGGCAGATCACAACAGCCTCTGCATAGTCCAAACAGCCCTAGGAGGGCACAGGTGACTCCAGCCACTCATGGCTATGGAGAGGCAGCCTGGGACACAGGGTTTGGCAGCTACACAGGGGTAAGGATCTCTGTGTTCTGAATCTGCAGCTGCCTCACCATGAAACCTGCTTGCTCCAGGTACATTTCCATTCCCTTCCCCACCTGCAGAAAATTTGCAGAAGAAGATCTCTCTCCTGAGGAGCAACACAAGACCCAGGCTTCAGCTAAGCACTGTGTGATATAAATGACCACTGAGCCACCAGAGATGCAGATTCACTCTTGTATGTGATAACACCCCAAGAAAGAGGTAGCTCACCTGGCAGAGTATTCCCAGCCACAATGAGGGGAACGATGAGGACTTCTTCTAACTGCCATTGGTAAATTGATTGGAGGTGGATTCCACACAAGCCCACGAAATTAAGACCTACAGATCGATCTTTCTTCATCTGTTTTCCTGCAATTGCCTGGCAGGCAAAAACATGCAGAAGTGATGAGATGTGTCCTACCTTCTGCTGTCAGGAGACCAGTTTCCATTCAAGACCTAGACTTTGAGATGCCCATAAAGGCAAAACTCCAGCCTAGTGCAAAAGAGATCTTTTTACATCTCATTGCACGGAGGAGTGAATCATCCCGTGTTAAGACACCGGTACTTCTCACCCCTTCTGCTGAATGGCTGAGAGGATCTAGCAGACAGGACCAGGTGGAGAAGGATGGGGAGGAGAAACCATCACTGAGACTTGGGCTACACTGTGCTCTCTGCCTCCCTCAGTGTCCAGGGGCTTCTCAGCCACGTCCCCACAAAGCCTGCCGCTGCCAGGCCACAAGTCTGAGGCTGCAGCAAGAGCCTCCTCCAGTGAGGCACTGTGGTGACAGACAGCTGAAGTAGCTGGTTGTCACACGGATACGAGTGGGTTGCTGCTTATCTACATATCCCCCTGCCCAGTCATGGTGAAAGCTAGAAGGTTTTATCCCAATGCTGTGGAAAACTGAACCCTTACCAGGATCTTTGTCCCTCCTGGATGCTTAGACTTGGTCCACTGAGAGGGAGGTAGCACCATCCTCTTTTGTGGGGTGCATGAAGCAGTGGGTACCATGGGGCCCTGCTAACAGAGCTGGGGAATTACGTCCTGCCCTCCCCAGATGTTTAAATCGATGCAGTCAAGCAGGACACTTCTTCTAGGGGTACTAACACTGTAAACAAATTAATTGCCAGGCTGCTGGGAAGTTTGGGGAGAGAAGCAGGGATCAAGGGCCACAGGCACCACATGGGGCAGAGCCAGAACAACTCAGGATCTATAGCAGAGCAGGGAAAGGAGGGACAGGGGCAGGCAGAAGAGGCTTGTGAGGAGGATGAGATAAAGGGCAGAGTGGGCAAAAGCGGGTGAGGAGGAACCAAAGGGTGCTCAGACCAGCTGGGAAAGGGCTGAGAGCTGCAACCCCCACCTGCAAAGCCAGATCAGCCCACGTGAAGTGTTTGCACTCACACAGCTGCTCCACGCAGATGTACCCCCAGCCACTAGAGTCAGAGGCTACAAGCTGTAGGAAGTGTCCCATAGAGTTGATAGATTTCTTGGCTCTAGCTCTTCTCAGCTCGCCCTACTTTGCTGCTAGGAAAAAGCACAGAAGGTAAAGGCTGCTGCAAGTTCTTTCCTAGCAGAGCATCAAGTGTTCATCTGTCTGTACGTCCGGGGAAGCCAGTGGAGCTCAGCACTGGCTGCACTTCCCCAAAAGAAGAGGCTAAAAGGAGACGCGATGGTGTCAAAAATGAGGGCATTTCTAACTGGGAACTTCTGGGAATCATTTAAACTGGGATCCCCAGGAAGCCCTTGCATGGGTTAACTCCCACTGAGGCAAGTGCATCAGTGGGCAGGGGCCACTGGACATAGGGACAAGACAGAAGTACAGAATCATTTAGCCTGGAAAAGACCTTTAAGATCATAGAGTCCAATCATGAACCCAACTGTCCCAAGGCCACCGCTAAACCCTGTCTCTAAGCTCCAGATCTCCATGACTCTCAAACACGTCCAGGGATAGAGATTCAAGGCCCTCCCTGGGCAGCCTGTGCCAAGACCTGTTGACCCTTTCACACAGAAGTTTCTCCAAAGCAGCCAGAATTTGGGATTTTTAACAAAAAGTTAATGTTCTGACCACACCAGCTCCACTCACCTTGCTGTTGTGGAGACAAGACCTGAGCAGGTGCCCTTGAGGAGACCACCTCATGGTCCAGTCACCAACTCTTGGAGCCCCTGGAACAGATTTTGGATCCGGAAGGGGACCCCAATCTCAAAGCAGCATGTTTGTGCCACCTGTCCCACTTATATTACCACCAGTAGCTTGGGCCCTAGAAAGTTTGGGGGATTGGACTAGATGACCTTTCGAGGTCCCTTCCAAACCCTAATGATCCTATGATTCTAAGTTAGACCCACTCTGCATTAGAGCTCAGCTTTCTAAAGCCAGGTTTCAACACTTTAGTCCCTGGAGCTTCAGCTGAGCTGTCACCGACGTGAGGGGGAAGGAGAAATGTACTGTCAGGAAACGTAATCTCTGAAAAGTGCAGAAATCCAACTGTGGGAGGATTTACAGGAGTTCAAAACTAAGGGATGCCAGGAAAGACAGCTAAATAAACACATAGATCATGCGTCTTGAAAGCTGATGTCAAGATCATAAAAAATCAACTCGATTATAGGAGCAGACAGGTGGCGATTGGTGCAAACCCCTACACATTGTGTCCTGGAGCTTTGGGCTGGCCCTGTCCACTGCAAAGAGCACCCAGCAGATGTTTTCCCGATTAGAAATGCTGTATAATTTATAATCCCCAGCCTTGCACTTAAAATGATCCCAGAGCTGTGAGGAGGCGGAGAGGTGGGGAGGCCAAATTCTGAGCATCCATTCATGCAACTGGTCCCCATCTCTGCTCAGGGACACAGACAGCAGACTGCTCCCATGATGTGTTAGAGGCTTCATGCTCTCAGCACTAGGTACAGGGGACATTACAGGACTGGTCTGGCACCATCAAGACTTTGACTCCTGCTCCAGAATCACTGGGAACATCCAGCACCATGCACTGACAGCAGAGGTGTGTTGCTCCCAGGAAGGAAACCCCCTCTTGATGCTGTGCCAGGCTTTGCCAAGGGTAATAATAGGCTCTTCATCCTTTTCTGCTTGTTTAGAAGCTGACTGAGTCTTGCCAAGGAGTCCAGGAGAAGTTAGCAAGTGCTATGGTCCGTGTCACTCAGAGTTTGGAGAGCAGCACCTAGAAATGGAAAACCCAGCGCTTCCTTCCCCTTCAGAAAAATCATATCTAGGGGCCCACAGGGGAAAACAGAGAGCTATAAAAGCATTCTGAAAATCTCTCCTCATCTTGGCACAAAATACTGCTCTGGGCTTTGCTAGCAGAGGAAATTCAGCACTTTGAATGCCTGGTTTCAGAGACAATAAACAGACTTGCTCCTGGCCAGCTGAAATTGCTCCAGTGATCCCAACGGACTGACGTTCCTCAGCAGATCTCAGTGCCTGCCCTTTGCCGGTGACTGATGCTACTTGGCCTGGGCTGAAGAGGCAGAGCCCTTCCCTCGCTGTCACTTCGCAGCCACCTCCTGTGAACCAAAGGACATGAAAGGGGGGATTTGCACCCAAGAGCCAGAAGATCTGATGGGCTCTTGCAGGGAGCTGCCTCTGGTGCTTTCAGGCTCCTGTAGGAGCAAGGTGCTTGTCTTTGGGCGACAACAGTTGGCTCACAAGCTACAAAGCGCTGCTGAGCTGAGCTGATAAAGCCGCCACGGGCTAGCAGGCCTCCCCAGCATGTCTCCTTGCCAGCCCAGTGCCCCCTGCCCACGTGGTGGGGGAAGCGCAGTAGGAGCAGACAGCGCATCTTGGCTTGCAGCACTGATCCTCCCCAGGGAATTCCCACCCAGGCTGAGAAAACTGATGAAACCCTGCTCAGGGCACGGGCAGACCAGGTTGCACACCATGGGGCTCAACTCGAGCCCCTAACGTGGGCAGAGCCCCCCAGCCTGGGCAGCCCCCTGCCCGGGCAGCCCAGCTGCAGGCAGCCCGAGCCAGCAGTCTCTGACACCCCTCTAGTGGTTATAAAACATAGCAAAGTTCACGAACCCACCACCAAAGGCCTCTTCTCCCAGCACAGGGCAGGGTCTGGAGTCAGCTGTCCCCACCTCTGGGCAAGGCAGGGCTCTGGACCAGAAGAGCGATGCTCAGCCCGGCTCCAGCTCCCGGCTCTGCTGCAGGGATGGTGGAGAGAAGGTGTTGCCAGGGCTATTTTTGCAGCCTACCTCCTCCATTTGTTTAATATTTGTTGAATAAATAAATTCCCAAAGCAGAGGACCCCCTCAAAGTCTCCACAGAGCAGTGCAGAAAGCCACCAGAGACAATGTCCCTTCACCATATAAAGCCCCGCATGGCTCTGAGCCTCAGTGGACAATGGGACATGTTTGCAGGGAGCAGCTGTACCCCAAAGCTGCTGACACAGCAAGATAAGAGGCAACCACACTCCTGCTCCACCCCAGAGGCACCGTTTCTGCAGGGACAGCTTCACAATCACCTTCAGCCGAGCCAGGGCAAAGGGATTGAGCAACCCTTCCCTGCTGGAGGGCTCAGCCACACTCAGAAGCAGTTTTTAGGCAACACGGGGCACAGCAGGGCTGCCAGAAAGCACCTCTGCAGAGCCAGGCTCCCAAATCCCAAAGCTTTTCCACTGCAGCACGCACACTTCCACGTGTGCTCTCCCAGAGAGGCCCATCAGCTCCACAGCCCCCCGCATTCCTGAAGTTCACGTTCAGACAGCCCCGTGGACATTGAGCCAGAAGCAAAGTGATGGTTATAAGGAGGCTGTAAAACACACCACTGCCTTGCAGCCTGGCTCCCGAGGAAAGTGGCTTATGCAATTACACCGGAGGCTCGCGTGTTCCAACTGCCTTGGAACCTGTCAGCTAATTTTAATCCAATTTAGTGGAGAGACAGAAAACTCAGAGAGTTTTAGTTTCACCGGGCTGTCAGCTAAAGGACAGACACCTTCTAGGTGTCCTCCCTCGAGCGAAGGCTTGAGGCATGAGCTCAACCTCTTAGCAGACACCAGAGACTCTCCAAGATATAAACAACCCAGCAGAGGCACAGGGAAGGGGGTTTACGAGAGCTGCCATCCCTCACCCAGCCTCAAGACAAACCTGGCCTACAGCTGCTTTCCTTGCCTAGCCATTGACCTCACTTGCAAACACCACAAGCCATCACGTTCTGTTTTGCTCTGAGATATTTAATTCTTTTTGTCCCAAGGTCCCTGTAAACGTCAGGGAAAGCTGAGTTTCCCTTGGCCAGCGATGACAATCAAATGCCATTTTCACTTGGAGCTGAAGCTGCTGGCATTTCCCCCTCACACATCCCGCTACTACAGAAGGTTAAGAAAATGAATTGAGCATTTTTAGACAAAAAGTGAGAAAAAAACCTCGAGGAAACATAAGACAACCCAGTCACATTTGGATGGAAGAAATGTTGGACCAGCTACAGGCAGCTGGCACCTGCCAAACGTCTGACCTTGAGAGATCAGGGCAGGTTTAGTATGCACAGAGCGGAGAAGGGTTTAATAGAAGAGCGTGGGGTGTATATATGAATCTGTTCTTATACTTCAAAAGAAAGCACAGAAGAAAAGCCCTGGTGGAGCCAGGACCTTTGGTAGCCAGCGTACCTTGGCAGCACTGGCGATGCAGGAGAGCCCGAAGGAAGGAGTCCAGGAAACCGCTCTGGGCTACGTGGTGCAAGCCCACAGTTAGTGGTCAGCTCTCGGAACACGCTCTGCTTGTGCTTGGCGGTGGCCATCAAGATGAAATCAATCTTGCCTGGGCAGTCAAAGTTTGGCTGTGCCTTTGCTAGCCTCTAATGAAAAATGCATAGTGGCAAGCGTCGGAAAAACCCTGACACTCAGCACCAGAGGGTACATTTAAATAATTCTATGAATATAGATCAATAAAGCTAATGTACTTATAGGTGCTGTGCGGAGTATTCAAGCCAGAATAAAAGTCATCTTGTATTACGCGGCCTCGAATTAATTCTTCGCACCTCTTGTTTTACATATTCAATTAACCTTAGTCAGCAGATCGCCACTCACACCTGATATTAAAAGCATGAGGCAGGGGAAACGGTGTTAGAAAGTCCAGATGTCTTCTTAACAGAGTGAGCCTGGAGGAAGACGTCGCTACAAGAGCCCACTGGCTGCCTGCAGGCTGAGTGTTAAGACACCATGTGGGCTGGAGACATGCAAGGACCACTACAACCGTGCCAGGACCTCCACATGCCCAGGCAGGGCCTCCAGGACAGCACATATCTCTGAGGGTTCCTGCAGCAAGCATCTCAATGCATCAAGAATGGGAAATGCAGGATGAAGCATCTTCTCAACAGAGCCTGGAGGACAAGTCTCGTAATGAGCAGCTGAGGGAACTGGGATTGTTTGATCTGGAGAAAAGGAGGCTGAGGGGAGACCTTATTGATCTTTACAGCTACCTGAAAGGAGGGTGTAGAGGGGTGAGGGTTGGTCTCTTCTCCTAAGTCAGCAGCGATAGAACAAGAGGAAATGGCCTCAAGTTGTGGCAGGGAGGCTCAGGTTGGACACCAGGAAGAATATCCCCCCTGACAGAGTGATTGGGGGTTGGAACAGGCTGCCCAGGGGAGAGGGGGGGGAAATCACCATCCCTGGAGGGGTTCAAAAAACACATAGATCTGATGTTTGAAAACAGGGTTTAGTGGGCAGGGCAGGGTTAGGCTGACATGAGAATCTTGGAGGTCTCTTCCAACCTCAGTGATTCTATGAAGCCCTAGAGCAGGCATCCTTGGCCACTAGAAGACTAACTGGTTGCCAGTGATTTGCTTTCAGCACCAGCCAGATGAGGGGAGGAGGTGTGAGCTAATCTGTAAGGTTTGGGCTATGAACCTTTCCAAGTCTTTGTCAGGCCAGTTTGCCAAAACCTCTCTATTGCCAGCGCCTCTTGCACTTAAGCTGCAGGGAAAAGCTATTCATTGAACAGTCATTCTGGAGAGCTCCCCAGGGAATTTGGAACAGAAATCTGTTGGACCTAATAAAACATTACATTAGAGGACGAGAGCATCAAAGCAATTAGTCTAAGAGCTGGCAGCCCAGACCTGCCAGCCTCTGCATTTTCCAAAGCAGCACCTACCTTGGGCCCCTTCGCATGGACTTGAGACCCTGCACACCACATGAAAGCAGACCAGTCTCAAATCCAGAAAAGTCTTTGGACTGGTGGGCCAAGGTGACAGGGGGAGAGGAGAAAACAGGCAAAGAGCTCTCACTAATAATTCCCTTGGAACTACAGAGGAACAGAGGTCTTGACTGCAGCCACAATACAGACCCCCTTCTCAGCAGGTCTACTCCAGAAAAATGTCTGGCCCCAACTTTTTTACCTCTGAGCATCACCTCGGGACGTATTGTCCAGCTCTTTGGAAAGGAATGCACACGTCGAGCAGCCAGATGCATCACTGCTGCTCCCCGGACAACCACCACGTAATTACTGAAATGGAGTTTGGGTCCTCCTTCAGCACTTCACTGGCACTGTGGCTGCTGTGACATTCATTAAGCTGAGAGTGGTCCTCAACACTCTGATGAATCTGGCATTGGACAGCTGCTCTGCTCTCAGTTGCTGGGCAAGAGAGCACCTTATGCTGGCACAGCGATCTGTGGTCACTGGTGTGGCACCGCTGGCCACAACCATCCCTGTGGCTGCTCACATTCAGCTCTTCACAAACCATTTCAGGCTTGTTGACCGGAATGACAGCACACTGTGCAGCGGGGACTTGCAGAGAAGCCCTATAAAACAATCTCCAAAGACAAAGGAACGTTAAAAACCCAAAACAAACAAACAAACCAACCCCAGCACCCCCCTAAAATGCAGCATCCAACGTGCTCCGGCAAACAGAGGGCACCATTGATGGAGATCTATGTTAGCCTATTAATAACACAGCGCTAGGCTTGCATCTGGACTCATTCCGCTCGTATATTAATCATGTACATCTTATATAATAAGCCCTGTGTGTTGCCACAAGGTAGGACACCCCTGCTCCCACATGGCAGGTTTAACGACTTTGCAAGGCGAACAAAGCTCTGCTTTCTGAAAGGAGGCTGGAGCTGGGTCCCTACCAAAGTGAGCTTCTCAGGAGGTAATAAAACACCAAGGAGATGCTATCTTGTGGATTTGGAGCATTTCACTCCCTTGAAAGTCAAGTCGACAGCTGATTTAAAGTTTCCAGCTAGGTCATACAAAAGTCAGCCGTGGCTGCATCCAGCCAGGTTCGGAGTTTGAATATTTATGGTGTCAATCTGGAATCCAGATAACCACAAATAATCCAAAGCCATTAACTCAACCCCCCACTCCGTCCAGAGGAGAAAGCTCTCTGGACTTTAACGCCCACATCGCTCGGGTTACCATGGGATTGTGTGCAGGAAGTTGGTTTTGACATTTACTCTTTTTCTTTTTTCAATAGAGGGGTTCTGACGCACCGATGGAGGTGCGTCAGGCGGTGTGACCAGATCAGCCTGTCCCCCAGGAAAGCCGGTATGCGCACCACGTGAGCGGAGCTGGCTGGAAGCACCAAGACGCTGGAGTGTTCAGGTCAAATCCAGTATCCCCAGGGACCAGCCTGATAGATTACAGTCATCTGCAAGGCAGCAGCCACCTTGTGTGGTGCAGAGGAGCTGCCCACAGCTGCAGGATGAGGCAAATGTGTTTCTGAGTGCACATGACCAAGGAAGTGCCCTTGCCCAGGAGACCAAGATGTCTCCACTCCTTTGCCCTAGAGAAATTCATCTGCCCCATGGGCTGTGTTCCCCTCCAGGACTAGTGAGTCTTCTGAGTCATAGAATCACAGAATCATTAGGGATTGGAAGGGACCTTCAAAGATCATCCAGTCCAATCCCCCTGCAACAGCAGGATCACCTAGACCAAGTCACACAGGAACAGATCCAGGCAGGTCTTAAACATCTGCAGCGAAGGAGACTGCACAACCTCCCTGGGCAGTCCAAGACCTGGTCTAGTGAGAGGCATCTCTGTTCATGATGGCAGCCAGGTTGGAACTAGGTTATCTCGAGGTCCCTTTCACCTGAAACCCTTCTATGATTCTATGACTCTGTGGATGATGGAGAGGTAGAGCAGCTTCCCAAGAGAGGCCTTAAGATTATGTGGGGCAGCAGAAAATGCCAAAGGTAAAAAAAGGCCAAAAAGCCAAAACCAGAGACCCTTGCTCTAGATTATCTAAGCCTGAACAGGGCGGGTGTCCCAGCAGAAAGACTTTGCTGAACAGAGCCGCACAGGCAACAGAGAGCTCCTTCCTTACCCACCTACCTGCTGGATCAAGTGGAGAGATCACATCATTGTGACATGCTGGCCCCCAGGGGAGGCCATGCCTGAAGCGTTGTACAGATCCTCCTGCAGACATCCCGCAGCACGCAAAATACTCCAGCGGGTTAGAACAAGGGTTTCATGAACAGGAATCTGCAGTAATACCCCAGACGGGAGCCATCCTGAGAGATCTTGGCTCACTGCCTCCAGCCCTTCTCCAAAAGCTCCCAAAGAAATCAATCTCAGAGCTTTCAGTGGTGCTTTTGTATCTCCGTTGGCAACTTGGATGGCCCATCATCCAACATCAGCAGTTAACCCACTCTTGATGGCTTCTCCAGGCCATAAAGGCTTGGAAGAAAGGCTTTCTTAGAGGAGAGAAGAGGTGCTGCAGGTTAGCTGAAGTGCTCAGGAGCTCTTTGTGCAGTGGGTAGCTACGTGCAAGCCCAGGAGCTGGAAGCAAACACCGGCAGCAACACGCAGGGCATGCACAAGCAGCAGCATCCCAGATTCTGACATGGCCACTACAGGGACAGCTCTGCACAGATGTGTGCTGGAACAGATCTGCAACACATCTGCTGGTGCTTGCCAGAGCCATGAGGCAACTGCCAAGCTCCGGGACTTGCTCCAGCAAGGTTGTGGGTACTGCCAGCCAAAAGGATCAGCAGGATGCTGGCAAGAAGGGCAAAGCAACCTGAGATAGGATCTGAACCAGAGTGAACTGAACAGGGTTATTCTGGCAACCCTCTTCCTATCCAGAAATATCCTCCCTAAAGACCAGCCTGTTTTCCTCTGCTGCTGGGGAAGAGTTAGTGCCCCTTGGTGAGTTTTAGGGGGATTAGTACAAGTATTAGAGTTAAAAATAGTTTTGTAGCTGTCTTCATGGATGTGCAGGAGCATGCCTAAATATAACATTCATTTCCATATGTCATCCAAATGGCTGCTTAATAAAAGCAGGGGCTGAAACGACGTGAAATGCAGTTTTCCCATCGACTCACGTGCACTAGGGCAGGCACCATGTTGCACAGACAAAGCTGCTCCTGGTGGAGTCGGCAACGTGAGATGTTTTGCTTTTTCACCCCAGTTCAGGTGTCAGGAGAGGGGCCACTGCCTCTGTGCAGCCCTGGCTCCCAAGAATCTTCACGAAGGGTCTTTACCGATCAGATGTTGGCTGCTACGACCTGCAACAGTTCTTTGAGGCTGTTTTGGGAACCTGAGATGAACTTGGAGGTTTGAGCAGGTGAGGCTTCACAGAGAAAAGCAGCGATTGTGCAGCCGCAAATTATTCTACCTACTGCACGATTGTGAAATTACGTTGAAAATTGGTTCATCTGAGAGAAAGAGGAAGTTTGTTCCCTCTGTTGTAACAGCAATTTGCAATGTTGATACGTCTCTCTATTTTGACAGATTTGCGGGGCAAAGTTAAGCTTGAGTGGGTGGTGGAAGTCATTCGGGGTGATAATGAACAAACAATAATTACAAGGCAAAAGGGGGATTGGGCTGGATACCTTAATTATGCATTTCCATACTTTCTGAACATTACTTACTGAATCAGTGAGCTGTTTCCCGAAAGGAAACTACACTGGAGTGGCTGGAGTGCTGTCAGAAGAGAGCATGGAAGTACTGGTACACGATCCGGCCCTATTAAAATAGGTTACCCACTTATTCCTTCTCATCAAACTTGTAGTGGTAAGAGAAAGATGCAGTTTTTTTCCTTAAGGACCCCCCCTCCACTTCATCTTGAAACACTTCCATCTTCTAATTTTTAATTTCCACTTCGGGCCAATCCCTCACTTCAAAACAAAACGCCACATCCAGAGTGAAACTAAAATGCTTCCACTTGCCAAAAACTTCTGTCCCCAAAAGAGGTTGTTTCAAGTCAGGCCAAAACATTTTTTGGAGCTGCCAGCGAATTTAACGACAAAATTCTTTGTGCCACTGTAATTAGTATGAATGGGCTTCCTTAGCCCCATTGTTCGGGGAGCAGCTGCGCTGCTTTGATGAATGCCCGTGTTCTGCTATGTCACATACATTAGCTCTGGCCTGTTTATAAAGTTTCAAATCATACAGCCAGGGAGCAGGAGAGAAATCCTGTCGGGAGACTCGAGCGATCCATCACCAACCACAAACAAAGAGGGGAAAACAGGGATCTTGTTGTGGGACATGAGACAAGGACTCGGAAGACCCAGCTTCAGAGCTTCAGCTCTTGGCTTGGCCACAGAGTGAGCTGGGCGAGTGAAAAAGCTGTCAGGCAAAAGCATCCAGGGATGAAATGACTCGCTGGTTTGTCTATTCAAATTCTAAGGCTTTTGGCCCATGGACTGTGCAACCTACTCATTCACTGTGGAAGCAGGTGAACACCTTCCCCCTACCTCACATATACGCCACGTATTGACCTGGGGAGACCACAGGGGCACTCACATTGAAATACTTCTCAAACTGCTCGCCTCCACCACGCCGAAGGTTCCTCCACTGAGTCCTTTGAATTCTGCAAAACTGGAATGTCTAGCTGCAGTGCTTCCCAGCCTGGTGGCTGAGCTTCCCTCATCCTGAGATGTATTTTGCTTCAAGGCCAATTAAAATTCTATTCCAAAAGAAGCATTTCAGGGACAGCTCTTATTACTAAATATCAACAAAAATCTCAGCGCTATTGTTCTCTCCCAAATCCTATTAATTATCTAAAATGAAGTGCTGTGTTTCCTTTTGGCTTTCAGTTTAACTGTGAACCCCCAAAGGGTTGCTTTTCTTCGGAGCCTGGGCATGTCTGTAGGATGCAGGCTTGCCAAGGAGCCTGACGAGGCAAGGTTTGGCTTTAGCAAAGGGGATGCTGTAAAGAAGAGAGGGATGAACAATGCAGCTCAAAACCTGAAGTCAGCAGGGATGCTTTGGGAGGCAGGAAGGAGTCTCAGGGTGCTGGGGAGAAGAGGGGCAGCAGCTTTATCCCACACATCTTTCTCCAGAATCATAGAATCATTAGGGATTGGAAGGGACCTCAAAACATCATCTAGTCCAATTCCCCTGCGACAGCAGGATCACCTAGACCAAGTCACACTCACATGCCAGAGAACAGGCAAAACAGGACAGCTCAAAATATTTAAGAGGAGCCTGAGAGAAAATAGTATCAGACATCTGCTCTGTTGTCACACCTCCCTTCAGCAGGCAAAAGCACTTTGCAGAATAAACATGGCATTTTCAGCTCAGTATTTTGCTTTCTGTAAGAGCAGAGGGCAACAAAACTAGTGGTCACATGCACCATGGAGCAGCCCTCCTTCTGCTGGTGGAGAGGTGCTTTCCTTTGCTGTGCTTTTATCTGAGCATCTAAAGGGAGGTGCCTGCACAGGACTCCTTTCAAAGCATCTGTCAGAGGTTTTGTTAATAAAACCCCTCAACTAAATGCATGGCCTCATCAAACCAAACACAGCCCTGCAGCAGCATTTGTCCTGGTTCCTTACTCTGTCCTTAATGACCAGAAGTCCAAGTCCAGCGACTTGCAGGATGGAGCAGATCTGCTTCTCTTGCCCAAGACAAGGGCCGTTAGCTACCATTGACATCTACCCACCATTTCAATTACACACCCAAGACAGCTGCCACATGGGCTTTGCTCCTGAGCAAGCCGACACACCAGAGCTCCCCATCCAAGCAAAGCACCCCTCACCTAATCAGTTTTAATTACATTTTCATCAAGTTATCTTCAGTTAAGCTGCTATTAATTGGTTAATTGGTTAACAACCCCCATTCAAAGGAGACACAGCTCGACTGGCAAGTATACCCATGCTTCATGGATCCACCAAGCCTTCTTCCAACACCAAGTTGGGATGACAGCAAGGGGTGACACATTTAACAGATGATGGGGCCAATGAAAATAAAACCAGCCACCCAGAGTGTGCAGCTCTTCAGCTAACATTTCATTTCCAAGCAAGATGTTTTTTTCCAGAGGGTTCCATTAATTTCTCCAAGGTCTCTGGGCCTCACTGTCTCCCATCTGTCTATCAGGGAAAGAATATAGTGCCCTGCCTTAAATACTTGGAGCCCTCAAGCCCCCTGTCTGCTCTCTGCTCAACCCACCAGTTAAGGCACTAACCCTCTGCAACACGGACACATTAATACTCGGCACTACGAAGGGAGGTCAAGGCTGATCCATAATTCACCTGGCCCAAAAAGACACCGGGTTCCTTGGGCCTGAGGCCATAACTTCAAAACGTAGAAGCTGTCAAAAATAAAATCAAATCAAAATCCCAACAGCAAAAGGCAGCGAAATTTGCACAGAGCAAACGATTCCCATTTCGCAGGGTTTGTTTAAGAAGTCGCCATAAATATTCCCCACAATTCACACACAAAACAGCATCTCCAGGAGCACTAACAAAACATTTTTTAAAGCCCCCCCTCCCCAAAGTTATTGCTGGCAGAAAAGGGGAAAAGATGCAAGCTGTGGAGTCTGTGACTGCATAAGGGAAGAAGCTGTCGGATCCCATCTGTCGACGAGGAGGATGAATGAGCACACGCATCTCTCTCCTCTGCGTTAGCTTGTAGCCCGAGTTTGAGGAGAAGGAACGCGCTCAGGTCACAGCTTTCAGCAGAGGAGGCAGGGATGGCAGCAAGTAGGAGTTTAAACCGCGTAGGTCTTCTCCCACAGTCCCTTCGCCCATGCTTTGGGAGCTAACAGACTCCAGATTGGATGCCAAATGAACCGGTGGAAAGGGATGTGCCAACTCTGCACGGCAACGGGGGTAACAGGAAACTTCCCCAGCAAGAACTGCAGGTTGATGTCAGACCTAGAGCCAGAGCCTCCATGCAACCTCCCTTGCACGTCACCACCAAGTGAGGCTGGACCAGCAAGTCTCGAGTGATGGGTCCAAAGGAGAGGGTCAGACAAACACCGCATCCTCCCAGGGAGACATGAGCTTGGTAGTCTCCTTCAACACTAACAAAGAAAACCATTTAGGTTGGAAAGATCTTCAAGATCACCGAGTCCAACCATTAACCCAGCTGTCCCATGACCACCACTAAACCTGTCCCTAAGCTTCAGATTTCCATGACTGTGAAACACGTCCAGGGATGGCGATTCAGCCCAATCCTTGGGCAGCCTGTTGCAAGGCCTGATGATCCTTTCTAGGAGGAATTTTTTCGTGTTCAGTCTAACCTGCTCCTGGTGCAACTTGAGGCCATTTCTTCTTGTCCTGTCCCCTGTTCCTAGTGAGAAAAGACCAGCCCCCACCTCTCTACAACCTCCTGTCAGATAGTTGTAGACAGCAATTGGGTCTCAGCCTCCCTTTCTCCAGACTAACCAGCCCCAGCTCCCTCAGCTGATCCTCACAAGGTTTGTTCTCCAGACCCTTCCACAACCCTCTTGCCCTTCTCTGGACCCACTCCAGCTCCTCAATCTTTCTTGTATTGAGGTGCCCACAACTGACCCCGGTACTAGAGCTGTGGCCTCACCAGTGCCCAGTACAGGGGTCAATCACTCCCCAGTCCTGTTGGCAGTACTGGTGCTGGTAAAAGCCAGGATGTTGTTGGCCTTCTTGGCACACCACTGGCTGATATTTAGCTGACGATCCATCAGTATTCCCAAGTCTCTTCTGTCCAGCAGCTTTTCAACCACACACCTCCAAACTTGCAGCTTTGCACAGGATTGTTGTGGCCCAGGTCAGGACCTGGCACATGATCTTGTTGAAGCTCATGTAACCTTGACTCACAGACCCAGCCTATCCAGATCTCTGTCCGGAGCCTCTCTGTCCTCAAGCAGATCAACACACACAGGCCAACTTGATGTCCTCTGCAAACTTACTGAGGATGCACTCAGTCCCCTCATCCAAATAATCAATAAAGATGTTAAAGAGGAGCAGCCTCTGTACTGAGCCCTGGGGACACCACTTGTGACCAGTCACCCACTGGATTTACCTCTATTCACCACCACAGGTGTAGGAACAGAGACTGATGTTCAACCAACCAACTCTTCTCCTCCTCCTCCATGTACTTTTGAAGTTAGCTCAGGCAGAGAGTCTTCTCCGTCTTCCTGGCCACTCAACACCAGCTTCCTGAAAGTGTTTTTAAACCAGAGACAACATGTCATAAGAACCCCGAAGAGAAACATGCTTTGAAGGCAACCCGTGGGTAGAATCACCTCTTGAAGGGGTTTGTGCTCTGCTGGATTAAAAAAGGAATATTGTACCTTGGGTTGTGCTACCAAATAGTCTCATTACTGGTTTCCCGATGGCCAGTCTACAACCAGTTCATCCCAGTCCCAGCTCAGACGATAGCGTGGAAGATCTGCAACTCTGTGAACTCAGCAATTAGCCCCTGAGCCCAGGGAGAGTTTGTCAAGAGCCCACAGCAGGCAAACAATAACGCAGAAATACAGCTTTGAGGGGGAGATGATTTATCAAGCTGACCACGGACGTCTCTCTCATTTTGTCTTTAATAAATCCAGCCTGGCTTTTGGCTGTGCTCAGTACCTTGTCACTGCTTTCGTCTCCTTTCAGGAATGCCTCCCACCTGCAGTCTTCAGGCCCTTTGCAACCCCAGAGCCATTTATTTTCCCCTCAATGTTTCTCCATCAAAAAACTCAGCCTTTAATCCCGCGGAGAGGAGGGAAACTGAGGCACAGCAAAATGAGCTGCTTGGCCCAAAGCCAGGGAGGACGACGGGCCCACCCACTCGTTTGGGCTGGGCTGAGGCACGCTGGCCTCACCTGAGCGATGAACACCAGGAGGTGTTTGCTCCCTCTTGTGAACGAGCTGTTTAGGAATTACCGGGATGCTCTTTGCCATCAGATTATAATCACCAGGAGTGCCTTCCTTGTGGGACTCCATGGGGCTGTTCAGGCAGCCAGCCAAGCTCCTGAGAGCCAGGCTTCATCTAAATACATGCACCGATTATTCTTAATAACAGGAGACAGACACCAGCTCGGCCCTGATCTTAGATCCATCTCTTCTCGCCAGCAGAGCATCTCTGTTGCCATTCCCACATCCCAGCAGTCCTCTCACATGGGCACTGGTGAGCTGCAGGCTCAAGTCTGTCCTCTAGTCTTCAAAGACACTCCTGGGAGAACTGTGATAGTCATCCTCCACGATCCGAGCGGGAAGGTTTGCTCAGGTGTCCAGCTCCAGGGAGGATCGGTGCCGCGAGGCTGCCAGCAGACACCATTGCCGGTGCTAATTTCATGCCCCATCCTCCTTGCTCTCCACAAAATTCCAGGCAGGCCTTCCAGTTTGGCTGACATTCAAAACTGTCACCTCTCCGCAGACATTAACTTGGAGGCCTCTGTCATCCCTCACATTAAAATGCTATCACGGGGAGTCAGCACAGCTCGCCTCAGCCAGCTAAGGGGCTGGCTCTGGCCGCGCTGCAGGGACAGCCGAGTCACGCTTGACATCCATGGTCAATTTGACAGTGATAGACACACTACTTAGGAGTCATTTGCTGATCTCATTTCCCCAGGTGGGAGGTCGTGCCACAGAGCTGCCTTCCCTGGGGAGAAGTGGCGATGCTCTCCAGCCTCTCCAGGAGCGCAGACATATGCAGATGGGCTTCCCCGGCTGCTCGCTGAGCAGGAGATGATCTACGCAGTCTGCCGGGAACCCACAATGAAGCTGCTCAGTCCCTCGCACAGAGAGGTGGCTTTGCTCACAGACAAGCACCTTGCTGCCCAAAAACAATCACATCCATTCCTGCAGACTCTGCCCCCATCTGTGCCAGAGTGTCTGCTGCTGGGTTACCCGTTCCCTTCCCAGTTAGGACAGGCTAGAAGTCATTGGTCTTCTTGACCACTGGCTGTATTTTCTGAGCCCACCTGCTCTGACCACACTTGCTGTCAAACCAAGACATCTTTGCTCGTCATCACAATACCTTGATCTTCCTCACAGCAAGAAAAGGCAGAGGCATGATGCTCTAAATCACTTTTTAACAGACACATGCATCCTCTTTTTACCAGGTCATATCTCAGTCTGGAGGTGCTCACCCTGTACATCCTTTTGAGCAGGCAATGGCCAACAAACCATCACAAGCTCCAGGTGAGCGATGCTTTGGGAAGGACAGGGCTTTCTGAGCATCCACCTTCCACCATGAGCCTCAGGCATCACTATAGGTGCACTCGGGCTTAGCATAAGTTGACTTCAAAGCCCATCAGTGTGTATGTGCCTCATGTGCACCCAGACTGGGCGACTAACTCAGCAGATGCTTAACCCAAGCTCAATCACCCTCCCCATTTGACTGAAGGCCCCTCAGCACCTGCATCAACTGATGCCCAAGCACGTTACTGCCACAGCTCTGTTCCAAGTGAGTCAGACAGTGGCAGTCTGCTGCACCTCTGCACGCATTTCTCAAAGCAAAGCCCACCTGCAGCTCAGGGGCTGCCAGATTGGTTATTCTGGTGCACAAATTCCAATTGAACCAGGCTGAGTTAAGCTCAACTAAAATACTCAGGGAACTAATTAAAGCTGAACTGAAAATACAAGTTTCCA
Source organism: Rhinopomastus cyanomelas (assembly GCA_013400115.1). Classification (NCBI taxonomy): domain Eukaryota; kingdom Metazoa; phylum Chordata; class Aves; order Bucerotiformes; family Rhinopomastidae; genus Rhinopomastus; species Rhinopomastus cyanomelas. Next base: position 411,578 of record VXBP01002733.1, on the reverse strand, counting down.
TACAGAGACGAAGCCACAAGCCACTACAGCTGTGGTCCCCTGAACCTCCACGTCACAGGAACAGACAAAGCACTTATTTTTAACAATAAAATGGAAATTCACAGGGCAGTTTAGAGTCTAATCACCTAAAAACACCCTCACAGCCCTTATAGTCTCAGCACAGTGTCACTGGTAACGCTCGAATCCCAGGGCTGCAGAAGATAATTATGGCAGGGGAACTCCGCCAGCTACTGCTGGGAACCACTTCCCAGACCTTCCCGGGTCTGGGAAGGCTGAACTGAGCACCATCCTAAACACCCTGTAAAACAGATGTCTTATGCAGCATGCCCAGAAGGCCTCCTCCAAAACTAGGCTCTTTTGGATCAGACAAAAGGAGCAAATTCCAGCATCTTCCACCCCTCGCAGCGAACACGGTTCCTTTGAGAGCAGGGCACGATCCAGTTTGGAAAGTGCCTTTCCCCACAGCTGCGGTTGCCTGGCTCTGGGGCAGCGACACTATTTCTGTCACTGATGCCACCTGTCCTGGAGTTCCATTCCCCATGGAGATGCACACAGAGTCAATCATGGTCCTCAAAGACTTTTGCTCTTGAAGGTGACCTGACACCAAGGGTGCAGCAGCAACATCCCCACGCAGGATAGTGTAGACCCGTCTCGAGCTAACCCAGCTGCTGAGCTGGCCAGGCTGGCCAGCCTAGACCTTACGGTTTCAAAAGCAAAGCCCCATCTCCTAAAACATTGCCGCTGCTCTCCCCATCGAGCAGCGAGAGTCTCCGACAGCTGGGGCAGCCTGGCTCTGCTCCATCACCCCCATTCCCAGCCAAGGCAAGACGAGGACCAAATTGCCTCCCAGTTACTCGTTCAGTCCTTTTATGGAGAAGATCATTTTATAGCAGGGTCTGGTAGAGTACTCAGCTTTCCCTTCCAGACTCCAGCAGAAAGAACTTGACCCGTGTCCTCAGACCCTCTTAGTCATCAGGCTGAGCCGCCTCTCCCCTCCTCCCAGCACCCTCCTCTTTTATGGAGTAGCAACAGCAGCAGAGCATGGGGTGAGAAGTCAAGGGAAGGACAACTTGACTGATGGAGCTCAGGTTGTGGGGTCAGCGCAAGGCGTCGTGATCCGGGCTCAGACAGAGCCATTTCCTCTGTGATTTTATCCGCTGCGATTTTTATCTTTCGTCTGTTCACACGTCATGCCACCTGGACATAATACAGAGCAAGCCCAGCGCTCAGCTCCAGGCTTAACCCCTTCCTTCCCTGCTTCCTGGGACAGCAGGAGGCTCCCAGCCCACAGCAATTCTGTGCCTGAGGGTTTGCCTGGCAACAGGGGCTTTTCTTAACAGGCCCTTTTTATTGCCTCAAACATCTGTAAGCAGCAGGTTTAATCCTTCCCTGCTGACCCCATGGACAATGTTATGATTTACCCACAAACTTCACGTTCTCGACAGCGCTCCTTAGATGTGAGTTCGGGTATTTGTCTTAGGAGAGACACAGGGTTTGGCTCCCACTCTAAGCTGTGTGAGCACAGCCCCAGTAGCCTGCAGCAAGGGCTCCTCAGGTGATGGCCCAGACATAAAAGGCAGGGAGAAGCTATGTGCTTTCGCTGCACTAAGTTACGCAGCCGTAGCAGCCATTCATACAGGGCTGGAGTAATAAGAGCAGCCCTCTGCCCCACCGAGCCCAAACCAAGGCCATGGGTGGAATTCGGTGGCACTTTGACATGAGTGCAGGTGTTTGGACCAAGTCACTCCAAGAGCAAAGAACATTCCAAAGGTCTGTGAGGAAACTGGCAACAATCCCTCTGCCAAAGCCATTGGTAGAGGTCATTGAGCACAGCAGGTCTAAAACCCTTTCAAAGTGTTTATGGTTATGGTGACAGAGCCTTGGCCCAGGATGCCCAGAGAAGTTGTGGAGTCTCATCTGGAGACATTTAAATTCCACCTGGACTGTTCCTGTGTGACATGACCTAGTGGATCCTGCTCTAGGAGGGGGTGGGTTGGACTAGATGATTGTTTAAGGTCTCTTCCAACCTCTAACATTCTTTGATTCTGTGAAAAGGCAGATGAAAACAGGATAGCAGGATGTTTCAGGTTGGAAGGGACCTTGAAAGATCATCTAAGTCCAACACCCTGCTGGAGAAGGGTAAGCCTACAGTACTGTCTCAAGATGTCCTACATGGGACTTGAACCCATGGCCCCAGGGATTCAGAGTCCCATGCTCTACCAACCGAGCCAACCTTTGCCCCCCTATTCTGTAGGCAAGGATCAGCATGAAGGAGAAAAGGGATATTAAAGCCAGGACATGTCCCAGTCGCCATGTCCCCAGTCATAGCACACGATACCTCACTAACTGCTTCATCACCCACATGTCCTTACACAACATCCATCAACATTCCCTACAGGCCCATGTACCTTCAAATCCCAAACGGGATGCTGCTCCAGTGGGAGACACAAGGGAGACCCAGCCCCTAGGACTTGGTGGAGGAGCCTGCAGGAAGCCTGACAACCCCTCCATAGCTCATAACACCATTCTCCTTCAGACAGAACCCACCTTCCCAGCCCTCCGCCTTTCCTGACTCCTCCAAAGAGCAGAGGGTTGGCTCCTGCATCCGCCAAGTTCCACCACAGTTAATTACCACCGGATGAGACTAAAGTAGAAACTGCTTCAAGAATGAGGTATTTTAAGGTGCTTATGGGTTGTTGGGTTTTTTCCAAGTTTCCTTATTTGTTTCCTTTCTTGCTCCTGGTATGATAACAAGAGAGATAGTTGGAAACTTCCAGTTGTTTTTCTGAAAAGTCTATGGAAAAACACAAAGTGCAGCTAGCCACAGAATTTGTACAGGTCCTGAGGTTATTTTTACTTTAATTTGTGGCTTCCTAAAGCCAGTGATCTCACTTTCTGAATTTTAAAAAAAGAGAAATATCTGGAGAAAACAGCACATCCTCAAAAACCTTTTGGCCTTCATACGTGGCTCCCAACCAAGCAATCTCTGGGTCACAAGGTACAATATTTCCAGTGACCCTTTCAAATCAGATCATAGTATGTTAGAAGGAGCTACAGCAAGTTACAGGTCTGGTTCTCTTTCAGAAGGACTGTGGCAGAGTGAAGGGATGACTTGGTTTTATAATGAATCGTAAAAGCCCAGCAAACACACACGAATGAATTCCAAAAGGTTAAATAATTCTCATGCAGAAAGTCAACTCGCTTTGGACGTTAAGAGACTCCTTTATTAAAGGCAGTCGCTACGGCAAGGGCTGCCAAAAGCCAGGTAGATATAACGGGAAGGATCTGTCCATAAGTGCCCAGCTCTCATACACTCCCAAAGCATCTGCTCTTGGCTACTATCAAGTGCAGTTTACGATATCAGAAATGACCCATCCAGTTTTGGCAGCTCTTATTTTTCTTACAGGCATGGAAAGCTAGGCATACAACTGACTTTGAGGGAAACAGGCCCACTTGGTTGCTTGATGCTCACCCAGTGAGCATCAGCTCTTGGAGACAAGGACCTTCTGTTCAGTGTTTGTGCACCACAGAGCACAGAGATCCCTGCTCAGCCACAAGAGCTCCCACCACTTCTGCATATGGCCAGGAGTATGAAGTCTACCCCTGGTACAAGGGCTGCGGTCCCGAGATTTACCCTACAGTGACCTCACACAAGCCCTGATCTGTTAAAAATCCTCATTTTCCCCTTGCATGAGAATTTGAATGCACCAGGAGTTCAACTTTGGTGTCCCTGCTCCTATGTGATCTTAAGCCTTCTGGTGTCTTCAGGTAATTTTCTTCAGCATCTTCCCTTCAACTATTTGCATCAGTCACTCACTCGCTGGATTTGCCTTGTAGCACATTCCCAGGGACAGAAACACTCCTGCCACCCTGAACTAGCAAAGAAAGATCCCTGAGGTCACCTGCAGGAGCTCAAACACCCACATTTAAAACTTACAACCCCAGACATGCTCTTCTCCACACACAGACAATAACCCCAAAAAACCCATCCACCACACTATCATCCCCACCACTCTTTCCCAAATAACCCTTCTGGATTTTCCTTTTAAGAACTCTGAGTTTCCAAGACTCCCACAGAAACCACAACTTCTAGAAGCAGGTTTTTGTGGGAAGAATCACCCCGTGCCACAGAGCCGTAGGTAGCAAGCACAGTTGTGCCTGCACATGACCAACACTCTGCAGAGAACAGGCAGCAAAGCCAATCCTAACCCATCAGACCATCATTCTTTCCAGCAGGCTGCCAGGGGAGCCCTTCAGCACCATAAATTTTGGGGTGCCCTTGCTCTGTGGTCAGCCCCAGTCAAAGACATCACCGGCCGTTTCCCCGTGCAGCACCAGTTCACGTCCCTATCATTAAAGAGACACATGGTTTATTTACTCATTACCATATCCAGCTGTTGCCTTTCCTTCTCCCCATATTTCAGGGTAACTAGTGATCTGACATAAATAATACCCCATTTGGCTACAGCCTGAAAGATATTGTAAATACTGCAAAAGTCCTCAGCTCCAATAGCTCTTGCCAAGTGCTTGGTCCAAACCTTACTTTGTATGGGAGTGGGGAGAGGGTTGGGAAAGAGAAATCCCAACCCTGTTTCTTAAACAGCCCCATTAACAATGGGCATAGAGGGCATTACAGCTTTACTACACAGATGACATCACTTCAGGAATGATGAAACGTGTTTCTTTTTGGGATTACCATGGAATATGACTTCTTCAGCTGTAATGGTTCATCTCCTGTCCCGAGCCCCCTTCAGGTGTGCTGGTCCCTCTCCCCCTACCACATTGACACCAGCACTGGGAACCCACAGGCATCCTTTTCTTGATGGCTCACCAACAGCCATGGGGAAGGACTTCCACCAAGAAGTCAGGAGAGGGTCCTGAAATTTGTTCCCAGCCCTGGATGGGCTTCCCAGAGAAGCACAGTGAATCTTCTTCACATACCCATGGCCCCATCTCGCGCTCACCCTCTTGCTTTGGTTTCTCTTGCCTCAGAGGAACTGAGCAGAGAGAAGCAACAAGCCAGTGGTCATGTTCACAGAGCTCACCTATCCCAGTCCTATCCATGTACCTATTAGCCCATCCATCTGTGCCTCTGTTCAGCCCTGAGCAAGCTAATGGCCAGATCCACGAGCATCCTGACTCCCTCCACTCCCCCTTGACTGCCTGGCCCCCTGCTCCCATGCATTCCCCAGCCCAGCCATCCTGCCCCACAGCTTCAGCCAGCTTCTCCTGAGGTTGTGCCAAGGCTGGGGGACAAAAGCACAGACACGTGAAGAGCACCAAAGCCCCAGGAGAGGAATCTGTGGTGGGAAGCAGGTTTCAGGGTTGTGCATCTCAAGGTTAACATCAAGGTCCCTTCCACCACAAGAGCTGCACTGGGGCATGTACCTGTGGTTTCAAGAGTAATCCAGGTATGGGAGCTTGCATAGCACAAGGTGACTGGGACCAGGCAGGGTAGAGCAAGAGGCTGTCAGAGTCCAGCTGGCAGCAAGACATAACCCCTGCTCTATTTGTTTACCCACCAGAAAAGCAGATCCCCACTCCCAAACACATCAATTCCACTGTTTGCTGGTTTTCTCCTCTGCTGAGCTCCTAAACATCTTCAATCCAATCTAGTCCCTCATGCGTTTACATCCACATCGATTCCAAGGCAGGTCACACACACGGACCAGAAAGAAGAGCCCCTCTGCAGATGGACCCCCCTCCCCATATTGGTCCTTGGTCCTAGTCCATGAAGTCCAGCAGGAAACGCCATGACCCAAAAACATTTCCCACATTTTATTCCTCTCTTCCCTCTCCCAGGGTTTGCCTGCTGCCTATAAATAACCAGGAGAGCGTGACATCCCAGCTCCCAGAAAAAGCAGTGCCGTGCCACAGCCCCGTGCAAGCCAACGGCTTCTATTTATACATCTCTGGTGAGAACCACGTGTCAGCTATCAACAACACGCCACACACAAAAAATAATAATACAAAAAAGGCCCAGCCTTCAGATCCCCACTCCCCCTCCACCTTCTGCTGAGGCAGACCTCAGACAAGCACCCGGCAGCCCCATCTGCTCGTCACCTGCTAGCATTTGGGTAGCAGATACGTCAAGCTCCCGACTCACGTTTTCACACGTAGGAGTTTGCTGTCTGAGTGATGGGGCTGTCTGCGTTCCCATTGTGCTCTGCCATCCTGAAGGGGGTTTTTTTCGGAGCCTTTTACAAGATCTCACATGCCAGTAGCTCTTACGTAAGTTCAGTTATCAACGCCTTTGCCCTCGTTTTACAGACTGGGAAACTGAGATGGAGAAAGCAGAGATACCTGTGATGACCTCCATTCCCAACCCTATAGTCCTCTTTAGTCCTCTGCCCCCCAGAGATCTTCCTTCAAGACGTTCTTCTGTCCAATCAACTTTACAACTGTAGTGGCTTCTGCAATAACAAAAAGAAACCCAAAACCAAACCCTAAAATATCCCATAACAAATAAAAACCCGTCAAGGCCTGCCTTTGGGTCATGGTGGTGGAAGGGTATAAGGTCTCTCAGTAAGCCTGGTAACACTGCAGAGGGCCAAGGGTCGGAATTCCTCACCTACCATGGCAATAGCAGGTCCCTTTCAGCCCACCTCAAACAGTCATTTGTGTCTCTCTGTACCCCAGGTGTCAGTTTGAAATCCCACCGCCACCACAAAATGCAAAGTCCCACATAAAACAAGAATCATAGAATCATTAACATTGGAAGAGAGTCCAACCATCAACCCAGTCTCACTCTGCCCACTAGACCCTGTCCCCCAGGGCCAGTTTTCTGAACTCCTCCAGGGATGGTGACTCCCCTCCTCCCTGAGCAGCCTGTTCCAACCCTTGAACACTCCATCAGGGAAGATATTTTTCCTGATGTCCAACCTAACCCTCCCCTGGCACAACTTGAGACCATAAAAGAGGGTCACCAACATCATAAGGAATCGAGCAACCAGGGTCTCAGCTGTAATTCCTGCCCTGGGTGGGTGGCAGCATCTACCAAGATGTGTTACCAGGCATAACAAAAATATAACTCAAATAATCAGGGATTTGGTAAGTGGACAACTTAAACTGAGCTTTTACACATCAAAATCCATGATGACCGTCATTTCTCTTTCTACTGTCATTGTTGAAACAGCATTTACTTGAATCTTAAAGAAAAATAAATATCCAGCCCAGCTTTTGCTCTAATCTAGAAGTGAGTCAGCCCTGAAAGCTCAGCTAGAAATGAAAGGCACTTGCTAGGAAGGATGTGGGAAAATAGAGCATTAGATTCACCAGGCTCCTCTTGGGTCATGGCAAAATTACTACGATTTAAGTTAATGAATAGATTTCCTTTTGTTCCAGCTCAGCTTCCTTCTGCAGTATTAGAGCCCCTGGTCCCAAGCTGGAAGCAAGTGTTATTCAGCTAAAACAAAGCCCAGCTTCCCTTCAAGCACTACCACCAAGACTTCATACTAATATTTATAAAATAGCTATTAAGGTGGGAGGGAGTAGTAAAACCACATCTGTAAGAGCCAGGCACTGAGGTTATAAAATACCAGGAATTAAATCTGCCCTACAACACAAATTCCCTTCCCACCCACATGTTTGCTTGCCTGAAGGCATTTCTAATGGAAGGGCCACATTCTGCCTCCTCCTCAGCACCTCTGTCTCATCCAGGCTGGGGACCAAGCAGAGAGGTCCCAAGGCTCTGCAGCTGCATCTCCTGACACCTCTTACAGCACTGGGCTCCAGGCTCTGCTCAGACCTGCCTGGTACTAATTGTGGGGGTCATCTGGGACAAGGCACGTCCATTTGGATACCCCCAACCTCTCTACAGAGCAGAGGGTGCTCAGCCATGCAAGACTCTGAGATGTCCAGGGCAAAGAGGGAGACAGCCACAGAGGTCACAGCAAAACCACAGGCAGCTGGGACAATGGGACTCGCTCCTTGGCAGACTGGGTTTGGCACCGTCTGTGCTTCTTCCAGGAAGCAGGACAGAATTTTTATGCCTTTGGCAAGACACATTTTCCAGGGACAGTCTCACAGGCAGCATGTTCAGCTACCTTGTCTCAGCAAACCAGAGCAACAAGGGGTAACTCAATCCATGCAGTAGATCTGCACTCTGTCTTCCCATCCCTGTCCCACACACCCACCATCACCAGGAAAACAAGAGCAGAGAGGAAAAGGTCAGCTAGCTGGTGGCGCTGGGTCACTGAAAAGCATCAGCCTCTTAGGAATTATTAGTAGCCCAGGCAAGAAGTCAACAAGATAGAGACTTCCCCCAAAAGGTTCATTTGCTGGAACCAAGCATCAGTGCAACAACCAGGACAGCTGGGGCGGGGGCGCAGGACCCAAAAGCACAGGAACAGGCAGCTGGATTGCTGCTGGGCGCTCGAGATGACCACACGGGTAAGGCTAACATATAAGAGCAGGAGGTCAGGCTGTGGTGGGTGACAGGCTGGAGCTTCAGAAATCCTGCAGATGTACACACCTACTGAGACAGGGCTGCAGCAGCACCTCTGAAAACTTCCCAGCTCCGATTACCCCAAAGCAAGGAGCATCACATGAGAGATGCCAACCTCTTAGCTCAATGTATATGTTTTCCAGCACAACCTCAGCTCTGGAGTTCACCCAGTAAAAATCACATTGAGCCCCAAAGAGCTACTGCATTAGGAACTGCAACAGAAGGCTACAAGGGCCAGCAAGGCAAGGAGCTGGGAAGAAGGGCTGCCAACACTTCACAGAATCATCGAGGTTGGAAAAGACCTTCAAAGACCATCTAGTCCAACCATTAGCCCAACACGACCCCACACATGAAGTCTGCAGCTGCAGACTTCTTTTTTGGTGTCTTGATGGTAGGCAGGGGATGGGAAAGGAGGTTTGTGAGAACAGGAAGGATCTCAGTACTTATCCAGGCTGACACCCCTCACAACACCAGCCAGAGCATTTCAGCTGTAACCCCTACGTTGCGCCAAGCGTTGACACTAATAGGACAACAGCCGAGCAATTAAAAGGAGAGCAGAGACAACGAGGTATCAAGTCAAAAAGGCTCATGGACAAGAGACAGAAAGACCTCATTTCTGCTTGTTTGCTTTGGTGAGCAGAATATTGTCAGACAGATACCAGGCTCAGGAAAAACTGCATTTCTGTGTCACCACCAATTAGTGCCTCTTCCTCAGGAGGCTGCAGTCCTCCTGCCTGTCCACTGGACCAGGTTTTCACACAGACGCTGCAGCGCGGGTGTCAGAGCTTGGAGCGCACAACGTCCCTGAGTGAAGAAGCAGCTGGCCCTGAACTAACTCTCCTTTAAAGGCTGCTCATAAACCAGGTAAAACCAAGAAAGCACGGTCCCTTTGCTTCAGATTAGGGGTGTGAGGACACACAGAGGAGACAATCACAGGATTACTGAGGCTGGAAAAGATGTCTAAGATCATCAAGCCCAGCACCTAACATCACCACAGCAGCCAGACCAGGGCACTAAGGGCCACATCCAGTCTGTCCTTAAACACCTCCAGGGATGGGGGAACTCCACCACTGCCCTGGGCAGTCCGTTCTAGTGTCTGACCACCCTTTCCGTGAGGAAGGGCTTCCTAACATCCAGCCTAAGCCTCCCCTGGTGCAGCTTCAGGCCCTGCCCTCTCATACTGGCGCTGTTGCCCTGGAGAAGGGCCCAGCCCGCTGCTGACTACAACCTCCTTTCAGCTAGTTGGAGAGAGGGAGAAGATCCCCCCCCAGAGTCTTCTCCAGGCTGAACAGCCCCAGTTCCCTCAGCCTCTCCTCATCAGCCTCTCCCTCCCTTCCCCAGCCTCGTTGCTCCCCTGGACCCGCTCCAGCCCCTCCATCTCCTTCTCAAAGCGAGAGGCCCAGCACTGCCCTCAGGACTCGGGGGGAGGCCCTCAAGGGGAGCAACTCGTTCACACACTTCCCCAGCACAGTCAGCAACCAGTATGGTGTGGAAGTGGTTGTACTGGTTTCAGGGTCCCAGGGGTAACTGTTCTGAACTCCCTGCACGTGGGATTATCATCCTGAGCTCTGCAAATCCTGGGCTGCCCAGGGGCCTGTAGTCAGTGAGTGGGCCCTGTGGGCAGCAGGTCTGGGCAGGCACCTCATCAGACACATCATTAGACAGACAGACACCTGGTGATGGAAAAGGCAGGCGGTGAGAAGGAGCCTGCTCCAGCCAGGCCATTCCGATGTCCTTAACGTCCTCTCCACAGCCGGTGACCCGCTGTCGTAACAGAGCCCTCCGACATCTCTCAGCAAAGGCACAGCAAAAAGCCACTGACAGGGCTGAAGACAAGGTCAGGAAGGAAAATTGAGGACGCCGAAGCACGGACAGGCTGGCAAGCCGGACATCAAACCTGGTGTGTGGCAGCAATTGAGAGAGGAAGAAAGCCAGGACCGGAGGCTGCGTGTCCAACCACTGCTCTCACTAGATTAAAAATGCAAATTCCCTGTGTCCTAGCCTGCCTCCGAGATATTGAGAGGAACAGGCAATTAGGAGTAATGAAGTAGCAATGACAGCAGCAACAGGCGAACAGCTCTGGAAAACGAAGGAGGTCGAATGTCGGTGCAAATTTCCCTCCCTCTTTAAAGATTGAGGAGTACGTGGGAAGGGGGAGCTGGTCAAACTTCACCGCCACTTCCCTGCTTCCTTGTCCTATCATATTCAATCCACATTAATAGGATCACTGGCACGCCCAAGGGAGATGTTGCTTGGAAGTGGCACAGGCTCATAGACTCATAGAATCATCAAGGTTGGAAAAGGCTTCCAAGATCACCAAGTCCAACCATCCACCCTAAAACCCCAAATACACTGTCTGCCCGTTTGTTGAACCCTTCCAGGGACCATGCCTCCCCCCCGTCCCTGGGCAGCCTGTTCCAAGACCTTCCTGCTCTTTCTGGGAAGTTTGTCCGAAGATCCAATCCGAACCACCACTGGCACAACTTGATCCCATAAAACCCGTGCAAAAGAAATCTGAAAAATGGGAGATATGGAGGGGCTGGTGAGAAGCTGGTGCTACGTGGAGGCGACTGGTTTGTAGGCAATCTTACGTCCGTTATGAAAATATCCCATTAATCTTCATAGCACAATCTTAATTGCAAAATCTTTCATCAGCCTCGTTATTTGTGCACCTGTCACTGGAGACACTTGGAGTTGTTTTGTCGTCATTTCTCACACTAATTAGAGGGGCTTGGGGTGGTTTGTGGGGTGGGATGGGGTGGGGGGGGCTGTTGGTTTTCTAATTGTCCTCGAGCACAGCTCAGCTTTACGGTAATGCTGCCAATTAGGGTCCCGCCCTGTGCAGGGCTCGGAGCCCTGCTAGGCACATTACAGAGGACTAGAGGGGTTGTTTTAATTAAATACCCCCAGACTAGTAGGGAAATATTTAGAGCAATTTAACAATCTGCTGCAGAGTTGTTAAGCCTCCAATATATCTGCTTAATGTTCATTTGGGTATTTAATAATCTCCCTACCTTATCTAATCCTGTTTAAATTTAAAGAGATGCATCTAAGCTAGAGCTTATTAACAGCCGCTGGTTATTAAAACATATTTGAGATGTCATCACCAGTGAGCAGTCCCAGTAGCAGGCAGGAGACTCGGTGCCTGCAGATGTATTTTTTCCTTAACTAGGACTGCCCAGGGACAAGACCCAGTGCTTTCACTGCAAGCTCTGCTCTCACCACACTGGTACCTTGAGCTTCCAACCTGCTTCATCTGCCTGTGAAAGAAAAAATGGTGGTCTGACAGAAATTAGTCAAAACTATGGATTATTTATTTTTAAGGCTGTTTTCCAAGACTTCATCTTGGAAAACTGGGGCATTTTTTTAAAAAACTGGTTGTTTTCTCAGATTAATGGAAGTTGGGGTTTGTTTCGCTCAGCAAGTTCTTCACTGCGCCTCTGTGATGTTCACAGAAAATCATCTGCTTGAGGATTGCCTGCAAGGCTGGAAAGACATCATTTTGCAAGGTTTTAGTCCACCTATGGCCTAGAGGTTAGGGGGCTGCTAGCATGAAGGTTAGACTACATGATCCTGAAGGTCCTTTCCAGTAACAATGATTCTATGACTCTATCCTTACATAACTGATGTGTTTCTAGGCTGGCTGTCCTATTCTGGGTGGTCTCAGTTAGATGCACTGCCATTCCCCACAGCAATGCTCTTCAGATTGCCTCTTTTACCAATTTTCCCCCAAAACAAGGAGCTCCAAAACAATTCAAAGTGGTCCCAAAATATCACGAGCAAGAAGAGGTTGATATAGAACACAGCCCTCAAACAACTTCTGCAGTGGGAGAGTCAAGCCAATAATTCAAATGTGAGATGCCCTCTAGGCAAAGAGTTTTTCTAGCATGTTCAGGTCAGTCTTAAATCCTATGAAGCTGAGCAGCCTAGACTGCACTAACCAAGCACTAACCCACCCAGCTTTATGGTACCTTCACTGCTGAGGCCAGAAAACAGCAGCTGTCTATGCACAGAGAAACTCTGCCAGGCAATTTAAAACCAGAAATCACATCTGGGAGAAATCTCCTTGCCCAGCTGAACGAGAGACACTGTTCTCAAAAGCTAAGGCCACAATGTCTTGAAGGTTTCATGTCATCCTCAGCCAGATGAGGTTCCCCACCTGTCTTGTTCAAATAAGAGCATCTCAGGTTCCCTCTGTAAAGGGTCTGATTTTCATTGTGAGGCTGATGCGCTGCTTCTGGCCACCTTGTTTTGAGACAGAAATGGGCCATTTGGAGAGAGTGAGCCCAGAGGTGACGCATCTGTCACGAGCACCGCACAGGAGCACAGTCATGCCAGTCGGTCCTCACTGATCCAAGAGCCTGACAGAAATAGGAAGGGAAAGGTTTCTCTCAGCCCCATCCACCACAGAACACAAACAACAGGCTAAAAACTGAAGCAAGAAAGATGGGGTCAGACAGGAGCAGATAGAAAAAACCCTACACACTTCCTACGCTCGTTATGTTATTCTTGATAGAAGCTCTGGAAGTGGTTGAGCAACTTCGATCCCCAAGGGCCTTCAAAAACAGATTAGTCCAGAAACAACACAGGTAGAGTTGATCTTGCCTTGGGGCAGGGAGACAGACTTGCATGACCTTGGCAAGGTCTTTCTGGTTCCTACTCTTGTGTGGCCTTATGTTGTGGCACAAGCCATGCTGAGCTCTACCATATCCCCGCTTTGCCCTACTGCAAATGGTACCAGTCACGATGATCCTGTACTCTGGAAACAAGCTAAAACAGAGGCAGGTAGTCCATGAGCCCCGTCTGTGCAGCAGAAGCAGTGTTCTGACCTGCAAGGCTTGTTGGTCTCACATGAAAACAAGCTAACCCATTTCATGTCCCCAGTAGAACCCCCAAACCCAAGCCTTCCTCCACCAGCAAAGCCCACAGACCCCACTCCACATTTGGATGACAGATGGCCAGAGGGGAGCAAAATATTTTTGTTTGTTTGTTCTTTGTTCCTCGTGTCTCAGACACTGGTGTCATTTAGGATTTTTTGTGGAGGAGACACATCAGCACAGTGACGGATCCTGTCTGGTCCCATCAGCACCACGGCATCGTGTCCCCAGAGTAACGCGAGAGGACTGCCGTTCCTGCAGGGAAGGCTGCTCAGCGGGAGGTGTCAGCCTGGGAAACACAACAATTGTTTCTCTCCCATCGGTTCGGTGGCACTTGGAAACTTTCGGGGTGGGGAGAAGGCCAAGTCTGAACCCAGAGGTGTGCATCCAAGGACTTGCACCAAAGGATAGGGAGCAGACATCACACCCAGACATCCCCCATGACGCCAGCTGTGTCAAAGGAAAAGGAACAAGTGCACTTCAAGTGGCTGTTTCCTATGGGATGTGCCCTGTGGGGTAAAGAAAAGGACTTCTGAGGGCCCTCCCCATCAGCTGACACTTCCCCTTGCCCTGCCCCGTCACCTCTGCGTGCAGAGCTGCAGTCACAAATCATGGGCTTGTTTAGACTCTTAAAGAAAATAATAAAAGGATGCAACTGTTTACAGTGCGATTTCCTTAATTCTCAATAAAGGGTCCTATTTGCTTCCTCCTCCATAAGTCACCCTGGGTTAGCAGGACAAAAGGATGGCATGAGTCAATGCTTCAGTGCCCTCTAGCAGCTTCTGCTGTACAGAAAGACTTCACATCCTCTTTCACAAGAGCATCAGAGGGCCAGTTCTGGAGCCCCCAACACAAGAAGGATGTTGAACTGTTGGAGCAGGTCCAGAGGAGGCCACAAAGATGATCAGGGGGCTGGAGCCCCTCTGCTGTGGGGACAGGCTGAAGGAGCTGGGGCTGTTCAGCCTGAAGAAGAAGAGACTCTAGGGAGACCTTATAGGCATTTCCATTATATATATGAAGGGGCTACAGAAAAGCTGGGAAAGGGCTTTTTACAAGAGTTTGTAGTGATAGGATGAGGGGAAATGGCTCTAAGCTAGAAGAGGGAAGATTTAGATTAGATATTAGGTGGAAATTCCTCCCTGTGAGGGTGCTGAGACACTGGAACAGGCTGCCCAGGGAGGTTGTGGCTGCTCCATCCCTGGAAGCATTCAAGGCCAGGTTTGGATGAGGCTCTCGGCAACCTGGTCTGGTGAGAAGTGTCCTTGCCCATGGCAGGGGGTTGGCACTGGGTGATCTCTGAGGTCCCTTCCAACCCAAAGCAGTTTGTGATTCCATGATTCTATGGATTCAAGTTCTCTGTGGCCACGTGGAGAAAAGCCATGCTGATCTGCCTGCCAGTCAAACAGGGATCCAAGGAGATGAAAGACTGAGCTGTGTAGCATCAGCTCTTTAGCCACCCAGCCACCAGTGATCTAAAGTTCCCAGCTGGGGCCACGAGTGTAATTTTCTAGAACACACGTGGAAAACCACCCGCCAAAAACCAGTCTTTATCTGGCTTACTGGGAGAGACACTGGGTTCTGGGCTCCTTCTCCGCACAGCAGAGCAGGCCGCGCCGATGTGAAGCACACACGTACCATCATGCCACGTTCAGTCTCATCTCTTGTTCTGAGCCACCCAGGCCTTGCCTTCTGCCAGCAGGAGATGCCACGACACGGCTCTTCACCGGGTGGAAAGCGCTTGGAGGAGCTGCTTGTGAGCAGCAGGCTCAGAGGGAGAAACCAGCAGCGGCGTGCACGGAGCAAGCGATAATTTCTGTGCTGTGCAATTACAGCTGGGAAGGAGTAAACCTCTGGTGCACAAACCTGCCAACAGTTTACTGCCGACAAGGAAACAAAACCGACAGTTGACACTGGAACAGCCACTGATACCCTGTAATCATCTTAAAAATAGACTCCTCACAAACCTGCTTGTTAGTAGCGAGAACATATGCTCTTTTTAAGAAGGGGGGAGAACGACATCTCAGCATCTCCAAAGCAACATTTGCATCAGCCAGAGCAAGCGTTTAGTGAAGCTGAAGCTGCGTCTCGCCAGGATTTTGGACCGGTCCTGCTGGATGGCCAGAACACACCAAGATCCTGCATTGCTCCAGCACATCTCTGAGCATCACACACGCTTAGTCCTCAGCCCAGCTGCCAGTGCTTGCACTGCTCTATCAGACAAACAGCTTATTCCATCTTATCACACATACTGCAGACACAGCTGCGTTATCTATCACCGTGATGCACTGTGGCCTGACTTCTGTCTTTCAGCATGAAGTCTTCTGGGCCTACTGAGGTCTGAGTATGATGATGGAGGTGAGATGGCATCTCTCTGCTCATTGCATAGTCCTCTCCCCACTGTTGCTTGGCCCCACTGACCTGCTCCCTGTCTCAGGAGTTTGAAAGGAAACATCTGACATTCCCCTTGCACATGAAGCCATGGGGAAACCAGTACTGCATCTTCTGACGCTACCAGACCCTTTCCAGGTGATGGAGCACACTGGTCCTGGGCTGCAGGCAGGCAATAAAACTCATCAGCTGCACGAGGCACTGCCCTTCCCCAGGCTCCTGTGGACTCGTGATGAGTCCCCAGGGACTGCAGCCCTAGGATCACAGCTACTTTCCCTCAGATCAGGGTGTTCAGAGGAAAACCATCTGTAAGCCAAATGCTCCGGGATCTTACTCCAGCCTGGAGCAGTTTCTGTCATAAAGAGCTGGATGACAGCACAACCATGGCCCAGGGACTAGGGCATCTCAGAAAGTGCTGAGCAGAAGGTGTTCTCTGAAGGTCAGCACAGCTCAGGACTGATCCAAAGGCCACCAAATCAGACTTCAACCACAATCTGACCTGCCCTGGATTTTTTTTTGCTTTGTTCCAGCTCATTTTTGTCAAATCTTCTTGAAGACAGAATATTATCCACTCAGAAAGGGGAGAGGGCTGACCACATTCAACAGTGAATTCATCCACCTGGAACTTGGTGTCCCCTTTGTGCTCAACACATCAACACTGCAGTGGAGACAGGAACAAGCCTTCCCCTGTAAGTGGATTTCATTTTGGTATGAGCCATTTAGAGATTACATCCATTTCCATTTGGGCAGAGATCCAAGGTTAACATCCCTGCTCTTGTTAACAGAGCTTTGCTTGCAAAAGCCCAGCAGCTCAGTTTTACATCTCATTTGGAAAAATCAGTGCAAAGCTGCACTAGGACAAGGAGAGAGGAAAGGCAGGTTTGGTGGGACTCAGAGGCATTTCTGTAGGACTCTTGGATATATACTGGTGGTCTCACCTGTCTGCACTCAAAGAAACACAGAGTGGTTTGAGTCAGAAGGGACCTTGAAGATCACTTAGTTCCACTGCCCTGCCATGGACAGGGACAACTTACCAGACCAGGTTGCCCAGAGCCTCATCCAACCTGGCCTTGGACACTTCCAGGGATGGAGCAGCCACAGCCTCCCTGGGCAGCCTGTTCCAGTGCCTCAGCACCCTCACAGTGAAGAACTTCCTCTTTACATCACAGGCTGTTATTGTACAGCCCCAGGGTGTTCAGCCTCAAAGAGCTTCATAGACTTTCTGTTGTTTCCAGGTGGTCAAGGAAGGAAGACCTCTGCCCACCAGGCACAACACAGCATGAGGGTGGTACCTTCCACCGGGGATCACGGCAGCACTCAAAGCCATTCATCCCTTTACAATCCACATTTATGCAACGTATGGTTTCCCAGTTCCTGGAAGTCACATCTACTTCTTGGTGGATGCGACTCCACCAGGGACTTGTTCCTAACCAAGTTTCCAAGTTTTCTCTGGGTCCTTTGGTGGATGGAGCTGTCATGCTCAGCCTTTGTAGGCAGTCCTGCCTTGCAAGCCCGCTGGGAAGATCAGGCTGTCTACACACAGTGATGTGCCAGAGCAGCGACTGCAGAGTCATCTCAGAGATCATCCTGTCACAGAAGGATTTCAAACCCCAGCAGGCACGAGAGTCCATCTGCAAATTATGAACTCTGGCAAAGGCTGGTCTTTTTAGCAGTCTGGGTGGTCTCCAGCCACCCTGAGACAAACCTCCTCCCCCTCTCCAAAAAGCAGGGGATCCAAGTACTCTCTAGCACCATCTTGGCTGCTGTCATTGCCAGCCTGGGAAGAATTTGCCATCAGGAGATGGTCTTTACTGCATCACCCCAGCACCTGAGCAGGACAGCAACTTCTTCACCCAGGGCAAAGGTACTAATGGCTTTCACTGAGGTGTTCTCAGATTAGCTCCCAACGGTCAATACCACCAGCATGAATTACGAATCCGCGTGTCACTCAGCCTCCAAACCTGACGTATCCCCACCACACAGAACACAAGCTCTTAACGAGGCAACCATGTCAGCAAGCCCAAGGCAAGCTTGCCGGGCACCTTCTCACACCTCCCCACCACAGGGGAGTCCCACGGTGGCCTGCCTGCTGCTGCATCCTGCAAAGAACCACGCGGGCCCCACACACCTCCTCTCCCAGCGCCGGCTCCGTGCGCGGCTGCATGAGCTCAGCACATCCACCTGTCACGCAAGTCACTCGCTCGGAAAATTATTCTGCTGGAGCATCACTGAGGACACCTTGCCAGTGAAATATCAGACAACATCAGGCGGTGTTTATTTGCTCCAGTGCAGATACTACACATTTATTATTTACTCTTTGCAGCGTATTTTTAGACTTCTGTCAATAAGACAGAGAATTATCAAGTGATCTGTTTGCAGTCACTCAAAAGCTGCCATGATGGCCAGTTTGCCTGAGGAACTTTAGGACGGGATGTACTAGTTCACACAGGCTCAGTCCACAACACAGGAGACTTGGATCTGGGAGACATCTATCTGCATTTGTGGGATCTCAAACCTAATGTGCATTGCTCACCTCCTCTGCTTCCTGTGTGAGGGTCCTCCAGGGGAACCAGCCAGCAGACAAGAAAGGCTCCTGGAATGATGTGGTGACAAAGAAGAGATGATCTCTCGCGGCCCCAAGAATTAGGGTTGGTTTTTGTAGTCTGTTCCAATGGTCCTAAAAAAGAAGGCAGAAGCAGAAGAAATAATTAGGCCAAGCTGAACAGGTTGTCCTACTCCCTGGTAATGCCTAGAGACTGATCAATCAAAATTGATGCACCATGCATGAGGTTTAACTGAGAAGATCCTGGTCATTGCTTAGTTGTGGTGAACAAAAAAGAAGGTGCAAAGAGTTTCCTGGGTGGCATCTCTTGTACTGCAGGGCTTTGCACTTCTCCTAGAGTTGTTTTGGTTGGAGGAGACCCTGAAGATCATCAAGTCCAACTATAAACTCAGCACTGCCAAGCCACCACAAAACCACGTCCCTAAGTAACCCATCTATGTCTTTCAAATACCTCAAGCAACTGATTTCACCACTTCCCTGGACTGCCTGTTCTAGGGCTTGACGACCCTTTTGCTTGAGCCCTCTCACCAGGAACACAGACCAGCCACTCTTCCCCTCTTCCACACCTTGATGTGATGGACCATTGAGTGTCAAAGAGCAGCAGCTATCCCAGAAAGTTCAAGACATTGTTGAAGACCTCAAAGTAATCACTAGGCTCCATGGGGCATGGGATGCATCACCTCTAGCAGAAGCTCTCAGAAGCAGAAAGATTCACTAGGGTTCTCTTGTACTTCAGGTAATGAAAACTGTGAGAATAGGCTATAGTTCTGGCTGAAAGACCAAAGAATCCAGATACACATCTAGACAAAGCCATCAGGTATTTAAGCAGTCCCATTTCCACAACAGAAAGTGTTTAAGGTTTTGTTCCTGAGCGCTACCTTTGCATTAGGCTTTGGGCTGGGCTGGTTCTAGTGCTCACTTTGGCAGCAGGCATCTGAATTCTTGGCCCAGTAACAAGTGCCAAGGCAGTTGTTTTTATCTTATTCAGTCAACAAGAACATGGAAATCAATTTTTCCCAATCTCAGTTATGGCTAGAAATCCATTCCTTTTAGGCCAGCTACAGGATTAATCTATTGAATGGTTTGCAGGCATTTTGCTGACATACAAACATTTGAAGAATACATTATGCTTGCCCTCTCCCAGCATTAATGCTTTTCGGTTGTGGGGTTGGGTTTTTTTTTCCTGTAAACATCTTTGTTCGGGAATCCATGAGACAGGATGTGGAAATGCAGCTCTGCCTTGCTAACAAGCCCCACGTCTGCAAAGTTTTGCTCTGCCCTTAAGCAGCCAGAGCTTGGCGATGTTAGAAGAACAGCAAAGACACCTTGTGATGCCCAGAACGTGTCAGGAACACGGAACTCGAATCACGCTGCCTTTAGGCAGCCAGTGCTGAACCAGGCATCAGCACGTAGGAAAAAGAGGCACCCAGGCCAGGGCAACCAGGGCTATCAGACCAGGCTGGGGGAAGACCTACTGGATCCCTGTGGAGAAAGACTTAGGGGTACTAGTGGATGAAAAGCTGGCCATGAGCCACCAGCATACAATTGAAGCCCAGAAGGCCAACTGCACCCTGAGCTGCATCTAAAGCAGTGTGGCCAGCAGAACCAGAAAGGGGATTCTGACCACCTACTTCACTCTGGTGAGACCTCACCTGGAGTCCTGCATCCAGCTCTGGAGCCCTCAGTACAGGAAGGACATGGGTCTGGTGGAGCAGGTCCAGAGGAGACCATGAATATGATCAAGGAGCTGGAGTACCTCTGCTCTGGGGACAGGCTGAGAGAGCTGGGGCTGTTCATCCTGAAGAGGAGAAGGCTCCAGGGTGGAACTTATAACAACCTTCCAAACCCTGAAAGGGGCTGTCAGAAGACTGAGGAAGACTGTTCACAAGGGCAGAGAACAATAGGATGAGGGGTCTTGGTTTCAAGCTGAAGGTGGGGGATCCCTGGAACAGGCTGCCCAGATAGGTGATGGAGGCTACATCCTTGAAGCCATTCAAGATCAGGCTGGATGGGGCTCAGGGCAATCTGTTCTAGTTAGAGACACCCCTGCTTACTGCAGGAAGGCTGGACCAGGTGGTCTTTGGAGGTTCCTTCTGACCCAGTACAGTCTGTGATTCTGTGACAGAAATGATAGAAATTCCTACTTCAGAAGCCTTGACCTAAAGACCAGACAAGCCCATTCTTGAGTCTCCTCTGCTGGCCTCACAACACCAGGACATGCATGTAAAAAGCTTCACATATATTACAATAGTGGTCAAGTACAATTCTGTTGCCCAGGAGAAGGGAGTAGTTGCCCATGGTTTGTTCTCTTCTGGCAGAAATAGGAGGATCTCATCACTTGTGGTCCTCTGGCATCCAGAAAGTGGTTTTGCCCTGTTCTCCACAGGCTGGTTGAAAGAGAGTGTCTAACATTTAACGAGACATATGACTTTTAATTGTTTTCTTCCCCATCTTACAGACATGGAAATAGAGGCAAGTTCTCCTCTTCCACCAGACTTTCCTGAAAAGACTGCTTTCCACACTAGAACTTTTCCAACTCCCAGTGAGTGGTTTCCCACCCAAACCTAGGGACACATCGCCCTCCATCTCCATCAGGAGCAGGGCCTGCATTTCCATTTGTCCAACATCAGGGCTTTCCCCCCACCCAGCCTCCCACTGTTGTGTGTAGAACTTTCCACAAGTGATGTACGTCAGGCCCAAGGCTACGAATTGCTTGAAAATGTTCTTCACAAAATTTGAGATGGGCAGCAGCATCAAAATGATTTGGAGAAAACAGAGGCCAATAAAGCAATTATATCCTGAGCAGCAGAACAGCAGAAAGTGAGTTCATCCATCTCACCACAGCAGCCCTTTCTTCCTCCAGCAACCTGAGCCCAACAGACTGTGCAGATCTATTTCCCACCACTGTGGAGGCCACTACAGGTATTTCCAATTCAGAAAAGACTCTCTATGCTGTGATGGGTTATCTTGGCCACGAGGGACAGAGCTAGTTATACAGATGTGGTAGTCCCACTTGCTTACCTACAGACAGACTCTACCCTTGAGTGCCACAGGGAGAGAGAAGAGCTGTCCCCACACCTGAACATCCTGCCTGGCACCTCAAAATGCCAGGTGTGGACATAGCAGAGAAAGGAGAGAAAAAACAGCACCTTTCACTCAGTTCCCATTAGCAGCTGATCTCTGCTCCAAAACAGTTGTCTGTGGACACTGACCTTGATGCCTACAGCATTGTGCTCACCTGGAGTGTTGCACTGAACCATAGAATCATTAGGGATGGGAAGGGACCTCGAAAGATCATCCAGTCCAATCCCCCTGCCACAGCAGGATCACCCAGACCGTCACACGGGAACACATCCAGGCAGGTCTTAAACATCTCAAAACTGCCCACAAAACTTCCTCTCGAGAGCTCTCAGGCTGCCCACAAAATACATCTTCAGGCCTGTCCCACTGTGGTACCCCTCTTCCCCAGGCAGGTCTTTCCAAATGGTTGTTTCTGTACCACTCACCTGCTGGGCTGAGCTGAGGCAATCCTCACTCTCTCTTTTCAGCTACGAGTGAGTCCCCAGAAGTGCATTTACCTCACACAACGCACAGTTCTCACAGCAATGCACTTCCACAAGACCCTTCTGGAGGGTTTCCAGCTGCCTGCAGCAAGAGCTAGGTAGCAGGTTGGTCCCACCAAACAGCACAGTCTAGGTGATCCTGCTGTGGCAGGGGGATTGGACTGGATGATCTTTCGAGGTCCGTTCCAATCCCTAATGATTCTCTGGTTCTATGGCTGGAGAGTAGAACTGGCAGTTTCGGGCTGTCCCTTACAAGTCTTGGTCACCTGTACCTGGATATGCCAGGATACACCAGCATTAACATCATTCTGGACAGCAAATCTCCTTCACCATTCTGGAAGCTAGTCCCCTTGACCATTCTGGAGGCAAGTCCCCTGGCAGGGTGGGCAACGTACAACATTCTCACGCTCTGTGCTGTCTGGAGGGGAGCAGGGGATGCTCGATGACTCTTGCACTACTACATAGCATCACTGGAGAGCTTCCACCAGGTTCTCTGATCTTGCCAGGACATCCAAGACAGACCCACAGTAACTGAGTAATCAATTAATCCTCCTGTAGAGCTCCATTTACATAATGAAAACGCAGCCTCCCAATATACCACTATTTTTCAGTTGTCTAGACTAATATATCTGTCCTGTAGTTGGAGGGGGAGACCTAACACAGCTTCTATTACGGATGGCAGAGCTCCAGCTGGGATCACGTGGTGGCAATAAAACTTGTATTGATTTCATGTAAGCATTTAACCCTAGCAGAGCACGTATTCCTCCAACAGCCCACAATGGGGCTCTGCGTCCAGCAATCCAGGCTGAATTACAGTTGCACCTCACATGGAGCCTGGGGAATCTCTTCTCTTTCTCTCCAGCTCCAAAGGAAGTCATAGACAAGCAGAGATCTGACAGGCTTCACTGTGCAATTGAAATATGGCAACAGGGCTGGATTTTCAGGTCAATATCTGCAGCTTAACTCGCACCACAGCGGTAGGTCTCATCCTACAGACTTCAGCGGGGGAAAAAAACCCAAACCAGCTCTAATTCTAGATCCCACTCATTTAACAAGCCAGGGCCTAAGGCTGGGGTCTGTCCTCACAAGTCACCTCCCAGATGGAAGAGTAGGACACCAGTTGTGCTCAAACGACTCTCCTTCCGCAGTCTGTGTGGCACTGGCAAAGCACAAGTCAACAGACAGCAGAGACTCCAGGGCTGAATTAAAGCCCTTAGTCTTCCTTCAGTTCTTGCCTCCATAAATAGGAGCTGAGGAGCAAACAATCAGTAGCTCACAGCAGGGCCCATTTACAGGCACTGGCTCCCAGCCAAACTAGACTGGCTGCAGATGGATGATGAGCAGAGAAGGCTGAGGTTCAGCTGCAGTCCTCGGTCCTGACACAGAATGCTGCAGGTCAACAGGCAAATGATTTTGAACTTATCTCTGAGCCCACAAAACGCAGCACAAGGCTCCTCGTTAGTCCCAGACCTTGGAAAAGGGACCAGATATCTGGCCAACAGCACAGCTGGGCCACTGGAGATAAAGAGACAAAGCTTGGTCAGACCTTCTCCTGGGCAGGATGGTCCTTGCGCTCAGCGTGCCAAGTCCTGAGGCTGCGTGTGAGGCTCCTGGTGCTCCTGCAGGGTATTTATGCATCTCCATCAGACTGTGGTTTCCTCTGCTCTCTACAGGGTGTCTCCTCAGCCTGCAGAAGTCTAGGCAAAGGACATGGAGGTGCTGGAGAGAGGGCAGAGAAGGGCAGCTGGGCTGATTAGGGGTGTAGAGAACAGGTTTGATGAGGAGAGGATGGGGGAGCTGGGGGCTGTTCAGCCTGGAGAAGAGGAGGGAGGCTGAGGGGAGACCTCACTGCTCTCTACAGTTACCTGAAGGGAGGTTGGAGTAAGGCAGGGATTGGCCTTCTCTTCCTAGGGACTAGTGATAGGATAAGAGGAAATGGGGTCAGGTTGTGCCAGGAGAGGTTCAAATTGGATCTCAGGAAAACCTTCCCAGAAAGAGTGGGGAGCCCTTGGAACAGGCTGCCCAAGGAGGGGTGGAGGCACCCTCCCTGGAGGGGTTCAACGCAGGCAGACATCACGTTTCAGAAGGTGGGTTAGTGGTTGGGGGTTTTAGGGTGGATGGTTGGACCTGATAATCTTGAAGGTCTTTTCCAACCTTGATGATTCTATGATGTTGCCTGAGGGATCACAGTGTGGTCCACTGATGACACAGCCACCCAACACTGACTTCTGGCCATCTCCATCACCCGGGCACACACACAGATCAGCCCCTAATTGCAGCAGCCTGGGAACAAGGACACTAGTGCCACACCACAGGGTTCCTCACCACCAGCTGACAGCAATGCTGAGCATGACTTGTCCCCAGCTGAACAAGCAACTGTTCATCCTGCAAAGGCAGCTCCCCCAGGGGACTGTCCTGACCCAGCCCCATCGTCAGGGGAGACAAGGTCTTGGGAACACACAAAGCACCACCAACAGCATCTCACACATAAGCTGAGGCCACAGCACGCTGAAAGCCAGTGACACGCAGCTTGGGCAGACCCTGTGGGGACAGGACAGCCACCAAACCAAGAGAGTGTCAGGGACATGTCCTTAAAGTCTCCCACTCCACCAAGCTCAAAGGTGAGGAGAGTTCCCGTGCAAGCAGGGTCAAGATTTGCCTTGACATTTGTAGGTCACTGGAATCAATTGGTTTTGGAAGGTAGACAGCAAAATCCATGAAAGTTCAACTCTTACCAGCACACCTCAGTCTCAAGATGCCTTCTGGACTTTTTTGAATCCCCCACAGCATCCTTCTCCCTGTTGTCATGGGACAGAACTTCTCACCTGAGACCTCTGTCCCTGTGGGATAAGGGAAACTGCTTGCCCCAGCACCAGGATCTCTCATTCTTCTGAACTTCCAGAGTCCAGGCAATGCTTCCATTAAAGGAACACAGCTCTGCCGTGGTCCAGGTGGGCTCCAGACCTCTTTCTTCTCCAAAATCACCCCAGATGTCCTTTGAAGAGCCCTGGACTGCTTGATTTTACTGTGAATTCCAATTTTTGCAATCAAAGGTCCCTCCACCTCCTCTCTGGCCTCCCAGGGAGGATCCAAGGGCAGGGTAAACTTCACTTCCAGGGCTCACTCCTTCCAATTTCTTGCAGAACACCACCTTGGGAACATGTATGTCATCAAGGTGTGTGTCTGGTGGGTTTAGATGATTTCTTTTGCCAAGTTTTCCCCAGGCAACAACCTCCAGTACAGGGAAGACAACTAGGAACTGTGTCACAGGACTAACTTAAGAGCAGGAACTCCCTGTTCCAGAGCACCCAAAAGCTTAGAGATATGGTCTAGCGGTTAGACACTAGGAGAAAGGTTGGACTCTACAACCCTGGAGGTCCTTTCCAGCCGTGATGATTCTAGGAGGAGAGCCCTGGGCTACTACAGTCTTATTGCCACACCAGAGGACTAAGGGCCAGGGTTTTCCATCTGTCAGGTGTTCCTCTGCAGAGCACTGCCCAAGGATGACAGAGGGAAAGTCATTGAGACTTGGCAGCCCTGTATGTCCCAGGCATGAGCTCTGGCACAGGCTCCAAAGCCTGGGATGCTAATATCTTCCTAGACAGCAGTTACGCTCCTCTGGGCTTCTTTCATCAAGGCTTCCCTTGCTTTGCCCCTTACGTCCTACATCCTCCCTGGGGACAGGGGCAAGCCCAAAGCCAGATCATCTTTTCCACAGCCTTGCACAACAACTTTCTCTGCAGGTCTGGAGCTCTTGCAAACAGCCTACATGTGGTCTGACGCTGCGTTTGGAGCCATCCCTGCTCCCAACGGACAGCCTGAGCCAAGCTGGTTGTTACCAGCACCAGAAGCATGTTCTTCACTTCCTCAACATTGCATCAGAGCACAGAGTGTCAAAAGCATTTGGAAATGCATCGAAGCTGCCTCTGCATATGTGTGGCAGAGGACACGCACGCATCCCGTCTGGAAGCTAGAAGAAAGGCCATCTGCCTTTCATCACCAACTGGTGACGGTCACAGATTCTCCCTGTCGCTTTGGCTGCTGCACGCTGAGCTGTGCCCAGCTCCACAGCGTGCTTCAGAGCCACCTCCTGGCTGAAAGGATAACAGTCCTGGGGAAGAGCAGAAGAACCCCACACACCCTAACAAACCCAAACAGCCACCCCCAAATCCCCGTCGTTTGATTTATAGCCGCGATGCCTTTCCACGTGAGGTTTCAGCATCAATTCAGACCAAGACACGGCCCTGCTCCTGATCCAAACCATGGCCCCACCTCTGAGACAGCGCAGGGTCTCCCTGTTGGAGACTGTTTTGCAGGTCTGACTCAGTGTAGAGTGTGTGTGTCCACCCTCCAGTTCTATCTGGCTGCCCCAAGCCACAGACAGACAGCTGGACTCTGCCCGCTGTGTGCCCAGCACGCCACGCAGAGGCAGGGGAGGTGGCTGGCACCAGGAAAGGTTAAACACTGAGGCAGAAGCTGAACCTCTGCTTCCTGGCACACAGAGGCTGGTTCTCTACTCGCCCCACCACTTCCTCCCTTTGCCTCCCACTCACATTGGGCTCATGGATGGCAGAGACCCCCCCTCGTTGTCCCCAGCTGAAAATATCCTCCTGCTTCAGTCACTTCTGCGTCTGTCTACACCAGGGCTGCTCTTCTCTGCAGAAGGTCTGTGCCATCCTCAGGTCACACTGGGACAGCCAGGAGCTGCTCTCATCTAGACCAGAAGGACAGGACACACAGTCTCACAGTCCCAGAGAAAGGCCCTTGGCCCATCAGCACAGAGCAGGAAACATTTCCCCCAGTCCACAAGGTCAGACCCCGCTGCTTGACTGGGCTGCTTTCCCAGCAAGGCTGTGCAGGACACATCCAGGCAATCGAGCTGCCTTGAGCAGAGCAGATACAGTGTGTGGGGCCAAGTGTCCTTCCCCTGATCCTACCAAAGGCAGGTGATAAGATCACCACCAGCATCCTTCTCTCTGATGCCTTGGTGTTGCTTTGCAGAACAAAGGGGTCCTTGCCCAGGTCTGCAAACACAAGCTGCAGACAGAAACCAGTTAGAGAACAGGTTTAAGTCTGAGCCAAGGTTGTGCACAAAAATACTGATAAAAACTTCTTACTGAACCCTTATTAAAGGATTTCCCCACTGTAAAGAAAGGGTTACAGCAGTTTGCAGCCATGCCCAGCCTAGATTTCATTCCTCTCAACCTTCTTTCCTCCAATGTGCCGTTCACAGAATGACAGCATTCTTGAGGCTGGACAAGCCCTCTGAGCTCATCCAGCCCAGCCCATGGCCCAACACCACCCCACTGGCCAGACCAGCCACTAAGGGCCACTGCCAGTCTGTCCTTAAACACCTCCAGTGATGGGGACTCCACCACTGCCCTGGGCAGTCTGATCACACAGCCTAATCCAGAACAATAACCTCAAGCATCCTGCTTGATGCTCACCACGAGACCAGACAGAGGACACAGCCACAGACCTCAAAAGGTCCAGGGCGGAGAGACAATACACAGCAACACCCCCCTGCAGGGAAACCCAAAGGCTTGCCCACCCACCGCAGAGCCTCCGGACAGGCAGCGACGTGCCAGGCGGGCGGCACAGCCAGGAGTGACACTGAAGCCCTTAGGATGTAAAAACCTCTTCCCATGTTGCAGCATGTTGACCTGACAACATGCCATCGGAATTTTAAATTGCGCATCTGAAAACCCTTCTCCCTGTCAGGCAGCGTTTGAACCTGAAGCGAAGCCGGCAGCGGAGAAGAGCAGACAGGAGAGGTAATTACCCGCGGTCTCCTCCAAGAGCTGACAGAAAGCAGGCCCCGTGCTGGATGTCCTGGCCTCATTACGGGCTCTCCTGGAGACTGCAGCTGCTCCTCTCCGTGGTCAGACGTGAGTCACAGCATTGGGAAGAGAGAGAAGCGCTCCCACAAGCTCATTAGTGGCTGCGGGGTCCCGTCAGCTACGGCACAGTCGTGGGCTTGCTGGTGTTTGAAGCTTGAGCCCCGGTGAGGTCTGCGCCCAGCCTTCAGAGAGCGAGCAAAAACCAGCCGTGGAGTTGCCTTGCTCATCACCGTGGCATCTCTAACGTGGGAAGGGGCTTTCTCCTGAGCCTGTGTGGTTTTGGAGCTAACAGAAGGTGATGGAGCCAGCTCTCACCCCTTCCTTATTAGACAAATTAGACAAAACCTGCAGGGTTCTGCACAACAGCTGGGGAACAGCTTCAGAAGTTGTTCAGACTTCTGCAGCAGAAGGAAAAAGGGCTTTTTGCCCCAAAAGAGCTGGCACTCCACAAACCTGAGAGTCTCCCTGAAGCCACATATACACCCCAAACCTTGCCTTATGTGGGTACCCCAAGCCCACAGAGCCTCCTCCCACAGCACGGGACAGCCTCCAGCCGTGCAGCTGCCAAGGACAGCACCTTGCAGCAGCCTGGAGACAGGAAGGTCCACAGGGTAAGAGGGAAAGAGCACCCCTGTCTGCATCTTGCACACAGCACCCAGGTCAAACACAGCACATTGCAGCCCTGTTGTCTGCACCCTCACGCTCACAGCCTAGCCTTGCCCTTTCCCAGTCTGCAGCAGCTGTCTCCAATGGGTTTCCTGTGGTGACCCTTGCACACAGGAGTCCCACCTTAGCAAGGGGAACACAAGTGCTGAGCAGCCCCCCAGCTGTCTGTAGCACCCGTGCTGTGAGCTCCATCTCTACCCATCCATCAGCCCTGTCTGGGGTCTCCCCATGACGCTTCTCTAGTAGCCTCTCCTGGCAGCAACCTTTACTGACCTGCCAGTCCCAGGAGACAGGAGGGTAATTCCAGCTCCATTCTCCCAAGCTGCTGCTGCCCCTCTCCCCAGCCATGCCAGCACAGGGAGCCTGTGAAAGCTCCATGATGGGTGGATGGCTAAGGTGGGCTAAGCCACCAAACCCAGCTGACAGACGAACAACCAGCTGGACATGAACTACAGACACAGCCAGCTCAAGAGCGATCTGTTGCAGCCACCTTGGAGGCTGTGAATGAACTTTGAAAGACAGAAGAAAGGGAATAAGTCACCTCCACACCCATCTGTTCTGCAGTTGCCTGTACCTCCCACTAAAACACCCACTGCTGGTACCATCACAGACACCAGACTGAGTCCAAGGGCTCTTGGTGCAATTTCTGCTGCCCCTTCATGCCTAAATAATTAACACAGTAAACCCTTTCCTCTCTAACAGGCTTTTTATCACTTAAGAGCCATTTGCTTCCCGCCTCCTCTTCCCAATTCTTGATCTCTGCTATTTCTTCACAGAATCACACAACATAATGTCTATAAATATGTGAAGGGTGGGTGTCAGGAGGATGGAGCCAGGCTCTTCTCAATGGCATCTAGTGATAGGAAGATGGGCAATGGGTGTCAGCTGGAACACAGGAGGTTCCATATAAGTATCAGAAGGAAGTTCTTCCCAGTGAGGGTGACAGAGCACTGGAACAGGCTGCACAGGGAGGTTGTGGAGTCTCCTTCACTGGAGATGCTTAAGACCCACCTGGATGTGTTCCTGTGTGACTTGGTCTGGGTGATCCTGCTGTGGCAGGGGGATTGGACTAGATGATTTTTCAGTGTCCCTTCCAATCCCTAATCATAGAATCATTAAGGATTGGAAGGGACCTCGAAAGATCATCCAGTCCAATCCCCCTGCCACAGCAGGATCACCCAGACCAAGTCACACAGGAACACATCCAGGTGGGTCTTCAATACAAACCAAATTGGTTTGGCAGCTTGGGGTCCCAGAGCCAACACGCAGGTACCCCCACCAAATCCCACAGTCCAGCGCTCACCGTCCACACGCTCATCAACAAGCCTGTGCTACGTGCACTAACAGATTTCCCACCCAGCTCCAGGGAGCAAGATCAGGCTTCAAATGCCTCTGAGAAAGCCACCACACATCCCACGAGGATCTGTTAGCTCAAACAGCTTCTGCTACCAAGCTGGCTGGGAGGATGTCTTCAAACAGAGAATAAACTCCTGCCTCCTTCTTTGGAAGTGCACATCCTCCCGGAGGGATCGGGGTGGGGAAATTTCCCACCGGGTCAGTTTTAATGCTTCCAATAGTCTGTGGGGCTCGCGTCCCCTTTCTGGCCACGAAGTTTTAACGGGACCAGTTTGAGATCGCCGGCTTTCCTGATGCCTCTTCCGACACAAACCATCTGCCTAGGCAAAACCTGGCAAGGTGCAGCCTGACTAACTGGGGCATTGCCCACGGAGTTTTGCTTCAAAAAGGAAAGTGCAGCAGATACGCACGTCTGAACGGCGCTTTTGACGTCAGCGCCTGTCTGACACTCGCGAGCCTCACAGCCTAACTCCCCCTTCGGTTGTGCGAGTGGGTATTTCTGATCCTGTAGCTGTCTTCTGTGATGGGAGGCAGGGAGCTGCCACGGGGTAAAGCCCACTCCCCCACAGATCACGCAGCCCCCTCGCTCTGCCATAAACCCCACTGCAAAACTCTTGGGAGCACCGTGAACAAGCTCACTGCTCCACTACCTAACAAGCTCCCAAAAGTAAATCCAGGTCTGCCCTGCAGAGACCTCAGCGCTGTGGAAACAGCATCATGAAGAGGCACCGAGCGGCTCTTCTTTACTTCGGAGGACTGGATCTGCCCCACAAAACCTGGTCCCAAACAGTCCAGGTCTGCAGATAAAAGCAGAGATGAGGAAGGGAATTAGAAATGAAGTTAAGAAGACAACAGGGCAGGGAAAAAGAAACAGCCTTGATTGTGTCAAGGAGAAAACACAACCTTTGCTTTGCAGCCCTCCAGCTCACCCTAAGTGCCAGCTGTGGAAAACACACCCGAAAAAGCTGTTGTAAGGCAGGATGGAATTTGGAAAACTAGAAACAAAAGGGATTCCTCCTGCTCTGAGGTTTCTGACCCCCTGTCTGTTGTTTCCTGGATTTAGCTCTTGCATGCTACAGGCCAGCACACCTGTCCTGCATAGGACACCTGCTCCACCAGCCCGTGTCTCCAGTTCCCAGCCCTAGCTCCCTGCAAAGTTGGCTGGGCAGTGGAGATGGGTCCCTCCAGGTCAGCATGGGCGGTGGTGACACCTTCACAAGGGCGCTGCGCTGTCCCAGGAAGGGAGGCGGGATTTTCTAGTCTCTGATTCTAGTGCTGATGTCCCCCAGATTAACCAGCCTTCAGGCAGTGGATCCAGGAGCAGTTGTCTCTGACCCCTTGGACCAACCCTGGATGCTCTCCCAGAGCATAGCTGTGATTCAAGAGGAGCTGGGCTTGCTCTCCACTCCTTCTCTTTCTGACAGAAACACTCTATGCAAATCAAATCCCTCTCTCGCTGGCTCCCGCTGTGCTGCAGAGAGGGTTGGTGGAGGGGAGGAGAGGGGAAGGGGTAGGAAGGAGGGGGGAAGAGGATGCAGCCTTGTTTGCTATCAGCTGCTCAGAAGAGCAGAGCAGAGACAAGATTGATGATGCTCTCTGGATATAAGATCTCCTCCTTGTGAAAGGCTGCTTATGAGGCCTGATAGACTTGTCATCTCTTAATAAACATCGCTGATATGTCGGTGAGGAGAAAGCGGGAGCGAGGGGAGGACACACAGAAAGGCTGCTGACAATTTACTTAGAGCAAAGCTCTCCTCTCGCCTTGGCCCTCACGTGCAATTGCAGCTGCCTCTTCCCTGGGAGGAATGTCCCCAGCCCAGCCTCACCAGTACCTGTCTCCTCAACAAAGCCATGGGGCGGGTGGAACCCAGCATCTGGGCATTTTCAGTGGGAGAGCCCCTTCCCCTACAGCTTGGGATGACCAACCTTTTGCACGTACTGGGTTCCAAACTTCCACAAAACCAGTAAGATTCTCAAACTGCTTACACAGTAGCTATGGGAGCAGGTCCATGTTGGAACAGAGTGCACTGGAAGCAACTCATCACCTTGCACAGCCCAAAGCTGTTTCACGACTGTCGTGCTCCTATATGTTGCTCTCAAGTTTGGCTTCTCCTCTTGCCCATATGGCTGTAGAAGTGATGGACTTAATAGAGATCAGGAAGTGAGGTGGAGTCACTGTCCCTGGAGGGATTAAAAAATGAGGAGATGTGGCCCTGAGGGACACGATTTAGTGGGCAGAGTGGGGCTGGGTTGGACTGGGTGATCTTGCAGGTCTCTTCCAAACCTTAATGACTCCATGATTCTACACACAACCCTTGCTCTTGTTTAATCTCTATAGAAAGGACATTTCAAATGCCCGGAGGGAGCATTTGCCCAAGCCAGTTCCAGCAAGGAACATGAGGTTATCACGGGGAGCTTGCACGGATGCAGATCACCCACCCAGGGTCACCCACATCTAGCTCCAGGCATGCAGATGCTCTGTGACTGCAGCCACGTTTTCCCCGTGCTCACTTTGCATTTAATCAAGCTACGCGTGGTTAAAAGTCCTCCAGAGCATTAGCAGGTGCTCAGTGGTGCCGGGTAAGCGCAGAGCTCAGGAACAACATGCTGTAAGCACAGCTAGCGTAAGTGTTCATCGCTCCCCGTGGGGCTCAGAACGGCTGCAAACCAGCTTTTCCACCCCAGGCTTACACATGCAATGAGAAGTTCCTACAGAGACCACAAAAGAAGCAGTTCTGGCTAAAAGGAAAGTCTTCTGCATGTTGTAGCTGCTCCCTTGGGAGGCTCAGACCTGCCCACAGCTATGGGGACACTTCTCCAGCAGCGTGGGAGAACACCAGGCTCCCCTGCCTGTCAGTGTCAGCCCAGGGCACAAAAGGATGATCAGGCAGCCCTAGTCCCACCAGCAACCCAGGTAGGCAGGTTCCTCCTGGTAACGCTTGTGGCCCTCTCTGGGGTTCATTCCCCTGCCTACTCCTCTCATCACACACCATCCTCCCCACAACATGCCCCAGAACACTGCTGCTCCACAATACACCCCACAGAAGGGTCCAGCTTGGAAGGGACATACAAAGGTCATCTAGTCCAACCCCCTTGTGATGAGCTGGGACATCCTCAACTAGATCATTTGCCCAGAGCCTTGTCCAGCCTCACCTTGAATATCTCCAGGGACAGGGCCTCAACTACCTCCCTGGGCAACCTGTCCCAGTGTCATCCTACACTCTTTTTCTGTAAGGTAACACCAAGCAGTGCTGGTGCAGTCAGGTGCAGCCTTACACCAGTCCTTTTCTTTTACTACAACTTGGTCAACAAGTCCTAGGACAATCTCACTGACCTACAAGGACTCATCACAACCACAGCACCAGGAAGTCTTGGATTAATTCTTTAGAGTACACCCCATGTTTTCACCACATGGTGTCTGGGCTGTCAGGAACCCAAACCCATACACAACACTTTCCACAAAGCTAATCCAGGAACAGACTCCTAGAGGCTTGATTCAGCATCAATAAACACCCCTGCTATATCATGGACTCGCAGAATCATTTAGGTTGGAAACCACTTGTAAGATCATCAAGTCCAACCATTAACCCAACTGTCCTGCTTAATCTATGTCCCCAAGCTCCAGATCTCCACCACTCTGAAAGGCATCCAAGGATGGCTCAACCTCCTCCCTGGGCAGAAGTAACAGTGTGACTGTTGGCCAAGGTGGCAAACAGCATCATGACCTGGACCAGGTGTAAACAGCAGGAGTAGGGAGGTGATGGTTCCCCTGCATTCATGAGACCACACCTTGAGTACTGGGTCCAGTTTTGAGTGCCACAGTATCAGAAGGACATTGAGGGGCTGGAGCAGGGCTAGAGAAGGGCAACGATGCTGGGGAGAGGGCTGGAAAACAGGCCTTATGAGGAGCAGCTGAGGGGACTGGGGTTATTTGGTCTAGAGAAGAGGAGGCTGAGAGGAGACCTCATTGCTCTCCACAGCTACCTCAAAGGAGGTTGTAGTGAGGCTGGTGCTGGTCTCTTGTCCCAAATTACTAATCATAGGACACGAAAAATGGCCTCAAGTTGTGTCAGGAGAGGTTTAGATCGGATCTTCGGAAGAAGTTCTTTCCTGAAAGAGTGGTTGGTCACTGGGACAGGCTGCCCAGGGAGGTGGTGGAGTCACCATCCCTGGAGGTATTTAAAAAGCAAGTAGCTAGAGCACTTGAGGCCATGGTCAGGGAGATGTTGGGCTGAGGGCTGGACTTGATGATCCTGGAGGTCCTTTTCAGCCGTGATGAATCTATGAAGCCGTGACTGGGTGCATTCTGGTTTTCTCTTTCCACACTTCAGCTCATTGTCATCTTTCTTTTTCAGTGTTTAAAACTGTTTGTGGGGCTTAGGCTGAGCACAGGATTGCTCACACTGCCAGCGGAAGAAACCAACGTGTTTCTCTGCTTTGCACATGACCTTTCCACCACATCTCCCAGGAGAGACGTGTCCAGCCTCCCTCCTCCCCGCAGTCAGTGACCCACAAGGACTGAATTTCCCAAGGCTGGAGCCCACAGCCCAGAGGAGACCTGGATGGCTTCAGTTTGATTAGAAAGGAAAACAACCTCCACTCTGAAAGGTGAAAGTGCAGCCCCAGCTTTTCCTGCCCTGGGCAGTCCATAATGAAACGGTGTCCCCAGTGTCACCTTCTCAATCAAACGAGCACTTCAATGCTTGTAACCTTCCTCCTCCACCCAAAGCAAATCAGGGCGGGTTTGGGCTACCTCCAGTTACAAGCTCAGGCACCGAGCGGTGACACTGCATGTCCATGGCTGCCTTCAGCTCCCAGCTCTGCAGTAACATCAGGAGATGCTCAGCTCATCCGACTGCTCGTTCCTCTCCTTACAAGCTATCTCGTAGCCAACCAGCACACTACACCCCACATCTAAGCATCTCTGTAGGTCCTATTTCACTAGGAGACAGCTGGTTTTCCAGTCCGAGCCCTCTGACTCACCTGGCACCCCAGGTCCAGTGTGTGCAACAGCCACTCCCTGGCACTTCCAAAGGGATAAAAGTTCAGGTGTCTAATCCAGTCTTCCCAAACCCTCATGATTTCCTTGTCTTGGGGAAAAAAAAGCCTCTAAAAATACTCCAGGTTTGAGCTGCTGGTGGCACAGTAATTGTGCTGAGGGATAATTACAAGCTTCTAGCCTCCGTGGCTGTGAAGTCCTTGAAAGCAGCAGGCAAACCAAATGGCAAGTTGCAAATCGATTTCTCCTGAAATTCCACCCCCTCACGTAACCCCCAGCGGCCCCTCTCCTCACCTCAGGACTCAGGGTCATGACTCAGAGCTCAGCTGGAGTTCCCGAGTAATTTGCTGGGGGTTTGGGAGTTCTCATGGCACCAGAGAAATGACTTTTAGATTTCGATCTCCACCAAAAGGACAAATAAAAACCAAACACGTTTTGTAGGCTTTCTGCCCATTTTCTCTGCACAACAAGAGATAACACTAAAAATAAAGGCTAAAGGGTTTTCACAAAGAAAAACTAAAAACCAGAAGCTTTGCTGAGGCAATAAAGAACCAATTAACCACCTCATCCAAGAGACTGAATTGCTGGTTATTAAAAAAAGAGGAAAACAGAATGAAAGTGCTAATCTGAGCTCCCCATTGTGATTAGGAAGTTACAGTCCAGCCCATGTGTTTGATCCTCAGCCCTTAACCTAATGGCTATAATGAGGGTGTCGAAGAGGCTGGGGATGTTATCTGGGGAAGGAAGGGGAGAGAGGGGGGACCGCGAGGAGGAAGGGGAGAGAGGGGGGACCGCGAGGAGGAGAGGAAAAAGGAGTATTTTGAGAGACAGAAAGAAAGCAGAAAAAGGAGTATTTTGAGAAAGACTTGGAGGTCTGGAGACAGCCAGGGCATCTGCTCCTCCAGCACAACCCTACTTCGACAACACTCTCATCAGAAAGAGAGGAGCGGAGCCCTCTGAAAACTCTGCCTAGAGCACGCGGCGGAGATTAAAACCCCAAGAGTCGCCATCCGTAACTCAGCCCCGCTCGGCAGGGAGCATCACGCAACTGGAAACGTGGAGACAAACGGAAGGTGTCAAGTTAGTAATTTCCTAGCTCCACAGCGAGCAGCACGGACACATACGTGAACCTGTACTTCGTCCTGCAAATCATGTTAATACTCGGATCCCAGACAAGAGATAACACGAGGGTACCTGAAGCTGCCCTCACCCGTGTTTTGAAACACGGGGACAGAAAGAGATGCAGCGTGAGCAGTGCTTGAGGGTATCTATTGCAACAGCAAGTAGGGGCTGGAACGAAGCTAACGAACTTCAAAGGTGACCTGGGAACCAGCAGTCCATTAGCCAGGGAGCGCTCCCGCTCGCTCGGAAGCCCCGTGTCATTTGCTCTCACATAAATGTCCATTCTCCCTGTTTTCTCCCTTTTTTCCCCTGCAGCAAGACATTTCCCCTCACGAGATCCCCTGACAAAGATTTAACGCTGCCATTTTGTACCTGCATCTCCTCCATCATCCTACCAAAAGCAGCCCCTCTCTCCCCTCCCCTGCTGACAGGATGCAATTCTCAGAATCTGCAGGTTTGACAGAAAGCGGATCCGATGTCGACTCGGGCTCCGGATGGGGTTGTGGCTGTGGAGATGTTGTCACGTGAAGGATAACTTAGACAAAGACCTGCTCGTTCTGCAAGCGGAGCAGCCTCTGCTGCCAAAGAGCTGCCAGGTACCGCTGCTCCGTAACAATCGCAGCCAAAAGGGGCATTTGATGCACAGGGAGCTCGAAGCCCCCTGCAACCAGCTCAGGGCTCCCTAAAGCTTCTCTTTGTCCACACACTGCAGTGGTGACAGCCAGGGTCCCACTGCGCCCCGTTCACGTGGGGTGCAGTGGAGGGACTGAGAGCACAGGTGATCTGCCAGCCTGCACAGCACTGCTGCCCAGTTACCTGCTGTTCTTTCACCCAGTAAATGCAATGTGTGGAAACTGTGAGAGCGGGGTTCACATCACCCACCCAACCCACCGAGCTCCCTCAGTGCTGGCCTCACAACTCTGTTCCTCTTGCTCAAGGCTTGGTGCCTGAAACCTGCCCAGCCCAAGCAATATCCCAAAGGAGGTCCCAGCTTGGGGTCAGGGAACAATCACTTTCCATCCTAGATCCACTGTTCATGGAGTCTCCTTCTCTGGAGACATTTAAAACCCACCTGGACTTGGTCTGGGTGATCCTGCTGTTGCAGGGGGATCGGACTGGGTGATCTTTCAAGGTCCCTTCCAATCCCTAATGATTCTGTGATTACATGCATGTGCTGTCTTGATCTCCTGACCCAGGCAGCTCCAAATCATCATCCAGGCCATTCTCCCGCAGGCCACTGCCTCCCCAGATGCTACCTCACCACCCAAGACAGTGAAGACCAGGCACAGCCAGATCTACTGCCCTAAGAGCTCAATCTGCACCCACCTCAGCCAGGTGGGTTTCATCATCATCTTTACAACTTGTCCTTTACAACTTTTGCAGGTACCTGAAAGGAGGTTGTAGAGAGGTGGGGGTCGCTCTCTTCTCCCCAGTCACCAGCAATAGGAGAAGAGGAAATGGGGTCAAGCTATGCCAAGGGAGGGTTAGGTTGGACAGCAGGAAATATGTCTTCCCTGACAGAGTGGTTGGGGGTTGGAACAGGCTGCCCAGGGAAGGGGGGAGAGACCACCACTGGAAGGGTTCAAAACATGAGTAGATGTGGCCCTAAGGAAGAGGGCTTAGTGGGCAGGGTGGGGTTGGGCTGATGGTTGGGCTGCATGATCTTATAAGTCTCTTCCAAACTCAGTGATTCTCTGATCTTCAAAAAAAAAAGCAGACATCACCATCACTCTCAGAAACACAGTGTCAGAGCCACACAGCAGAGAACAAGGCCAACAGGACAGACCCCGCGATCAGCACAAACACAACTGGCATCCACTCACTTCATTCCAGCGTTGTCCATACTGCAGTGGCTCTTGCTCCCTGGTGAAGTCTTCTCGCAGAGAACAGGAACCCATCTCAAAAGGGCTTAGGGGTAGACTTGTCAGCTGTTCCATTCCCTACAGCATGCAGGACATCAACAGCAGGCAGCAGCTGTTTCCAGCTGTGGGAAGATAAGACAAGGCAGCTTGGTTAGCTGGTACCATAGAGAAGCCACAGTGCCTGTCTGTTCTGGACACAGTCCTAAGAGGGCAACAAGGTTTGGGAAGGGTCTGGAGAAAAATTTAAGTCATGTGAGGAGCAGCTGAGGGAGCTGGGGCTGCTTAGTCTGGAGAAAAGAAGGCTGAGGGGAGACCTTATTGCTGTCTGCAGCCACCTGAAAGAAGGTTGTAGAGAGGTGGGAGTTGATCTCGCCAGTAACAGTGGACAGAGGAAACATCCTCCAGTTGTACTAGGGGAAGGTTAGGTTGGACTGCTCCAACAAGGGAGGTTGGACTTAGATGATCTTTCAAGGTCCCTTCCAACTCATAACATTCTGTGATTTCTTCCTGGAAAGGGCCATCAGGCCTTGGAACACTCAGTTCTGGAAAATCCTGCTGTCCAGCGCTCCCACAAGTTTGGCTGGGAAGCCACCCAGTTCCCACTGGCAACCCACTGTGCAAACACTGGTGGCTCCAGGGAAGAGGAAAGCCACTCTTCTAGGAAGTGCTGGAGGAGGTCCAAAGAGTGCAGAGCTGGTGTGTTTCTTCTCAAAGACTGTCCCACCTCACCTCATGTCTGAGAGCCCAGAAAGGACCAGGCTGGAGTTACCCTTCTGGGTTTTCCCCGATGGATCATGCAGCTAGAGCGCTACTACTGACTTCCGCAGTGCCAGCGCGTACACAAGGGTCTCCGAGTGGTTTTTCTTACCCGACTCATCTGGAGGAGCATTTCACCTCCCCGAGTTAACTCTAGGAAATAACTCCAGGAAACCAGAGCATAGACCTGATTTGTGTGCGCCGCGCTCCTGCCGGATGAGATGTAGGATAAACTTTGTGCAACGAGGAAGAGCGATAATAGATGATGAATAGGTAACGGGATGTGAGGGCTCTGAAGAGGTCACCTGCCCCATCTCCTTGCCCTACAACAAGGGCCATAAACCACGTCTGCATTTCCCCATGCACACGCTCCTGTAGTATTTTTAGAGCACCCCGCACAAAAGAGCCCCCGTGCCGATGGACGTGATCTTGATGATCGAAGCATTAAATAACAGATAGGTGCTGTTTATGTGGAAATTACTCCTGTTGGGACAGAGATATGAAAGCAGCATTTTCTCCTGCACCTTTGTCTGCCTCACCTGCACTCTGGCTGCTCATCCATCTCCCCGGATTGCCTGGAACATTGCACATGTAAGAGCATTTTCAAACAGCTCACATTGTCTTTAAAAAGTCAACCTGTTCAGTAATGGCTCATCCTGCTCCTCCCACCCGCTGCTACGCGGTTCCCTTGGGGCCGAGAGAGGAGAAGATGCAGCCCGCGCTGCAAAGCAGCTCTATGAACATTAAAATATCACCGCTGAGGCTGATGCTCCTGCAGCCTCCAAAGCCAGAAATAGCAGCTTCGTCCCAGAGGAACGGAAAAGGACACATTTCCAGCCTCCCAGAAGGGCTCGGGCTATGCAGGTGCACTTAGTCCTGCAGTAAAAGGATGTGTAACAGCATAAAATATCACAGGGGGGACGGAGCAATATTGTGTCGGGTCGTTATACTTTACATAACGTCCTTGTATACCTGCGCGATGAACCTCCCGCTCCGAGACTCAAATAAAAGCCTTTACGGAGAAGGAAGTAATAACCCTGCATCCATCATTTTCCAAGCACACTAAAGAGAACTTTATGAAACGTTTGGTGACGTCAAGGACCTTTGCAGGGTACACGGGTAGGAAGTAAAGAAATGCTTCCCTGCAACCAGCCATCACCTCAACGTGACAGATAAAGACCCACGATGGTTTTTTACATAAGTCTTTTCCCCCTGAGAAGCAAAGTAAGTGACTCTACACAAACAAAACCATTCTTCTGCTCATCAGGCTGCAGGACTCCTGTCCCTACCACTGCCATCCCCTACAAACCAATCAAACCGTTCCAGCCCGCATGTGAAGGTGCTCAGATGTTTCCAGAGGACTGCAAAGGACAGGGGCAACCAGGCAGCCCCTGTTTGGACCTTCCAAACCCTCTTTGGATTCTTCATAGAATCATAATCAGGGATTGGAAGAGACCTCAAAAGATCATCCAGTCCAATTCCCCTGACACAGCAGGATCACCCAGACCAAGTCACACAGGAACACATCCAGGTGGGTCTCGAACCTCTCCAGTGAGGGAGACTCCACAGCCTCCCTGGGCAGCCTGTTCCAGTGCTCTGTCAGCCTCAGTGAGAAGTTCCTTCTCATATTTATGTGGAACCTCCTATGTTCCAGCTGACACCTCATCCTATCACTCGATGACACTGAGAAGAGCCTGGCTCCATCCTCGTGACACCCACTCTTCACATATTTATAGACATTAATGAGGTCACCCCTCAGTCTCCTCTTTTCCAAGCTAAAGAGACCCAGCTCCCTCAGCCTCTCATAATGGAGGTGCTCCACGTTCTTCATCAGTCTCGTTGCCTTACGCTGGACTCTCTCCAGCAGCTCCACATCCCTCTTGAACTGAGGGGCCCAGAACTGGACACAATACTCCAGATGTGGTCTCCCCAGGGCAGAGTTGCAAGGCTAGAAAATGAAGGGAGGAGTGTGACCCACCCTTCCTGCAGCTACCTTCAGCGAGGACAGCAAGTTACCTCAGCCTATCAACAGGGATGACAGCAGTGGGAACAGGGAGAAGAAAGACAAGGATAAGGCTTGCAGCAGCTCTTCCTCCCCACCCGTTCACAGACTCACAGCCCATGGACTCAGTGTGCAGGAACGGGAGAGAGCAGAGCTGCTCGCAGCAGCCAGCTGACTTGTAGCATCCAGGGCACAGGCAGAGGGTCACACACTCTCTCCCATCAGGGGTCACGATGGGGTATATCCAGCAATGAGAGGGGATGCTTCAGGAGGTCACTGGTCATCTCCAGCCACCCCAAAACCCAGATGTTTTGGAGAGCAAACCAGAGCAAGTCCTCGGTTTACCCTCTCCCTGTTGCTTTGCAGTCTATATGGTTCCCCAGGATAACGGCTGCAGACCAGCAGCTGTCTCCAGCCTCATGACAGGAGACAGACTCGGACTGCCGGGGACTGTCACCAATCACAGTCCTTCACACACCGAGCTTCTGAGATCTTTGAGATCCACACAGCCACAGGAGCAGCAGCCAGCCCAGCCAGACGTGGTGTCACTAGATCACTTTGTGGGAAGTCTTTACCGTTACTTGCCCCAGGAAACCTGGAGGGGACAGGGTTCCTTCATCACCACAGCCACCAAGCTCAAGCAAACAGCCAGATTTTGGGCAGGAAGCAGCCAAAAGACCCCCAGGAGTTAAAACCAAAAGCTACTAACTCCAGACACCACCTGCCTCTCAGATGGTGCCACCGCAGCAGCATTTTGCTGGCAAGATGAGAGCCCTGGGGAAGCCAGCGCAGAAAGCAACGCATCTCACCAAGCAGAAACCCCTTGGGGATGGCTTTCAGCGACCTTCCAGTCCTCCCAGAGCCGCGCAGGTGCCGGCCGCACGCACCCCGCATCGCTCTGCCACCGCCGGGGCCGCTCCCGGCTGGGAGCCGCTGGAAGACGCGCTGGCTGCAGGAGGACGGCGCAGAGTGACGCCGCTGCGCGACACCCGCCCGATGCAGCGGCGGCGAGAGCCGGATCCCCATCTAAATAAAATGCCAAAAGGCAGTCAGCGAAAGTGACATTTATGGTGTTACTACAAATGCATTCAGTGGGAAGCTGAGTAGCAGCAGCAGGCTGGGGAGGGGGAAGAAACAAGCTGTAGTGAAAACTGCCATCTGTATATTGTGCCCCATTTTTAATATTCTGTATTCTCATAAAAAGTGTTGTTTCTGTCACTATTCAATCTCCCAAACTCACACGGAACACTGTTAAAAGTCAGCAGTGTGTGAAATGGTATTTTAAAATAAATGAAACCCGCTCGCAGAGCTGCGGAGGAATATTGCAATGCCAGGGTGCTGACAGACAGGCATTGAAAAGTAACAACCGTTATCATCTTAAAGCAAAGCGGATTAAATAAAAACCCACAGCTAGTGGTGCATTACCAAGTCTGATATTGACACAGCTGCCGTGGTGGTTATTTTTCATTGTCTCATCAAGACAAAGCATCACGGGATATCAATCTTCCCTCTGTCAGGCCATGCCTGGTGTAAAGTTTTTCGTTTACATTTTCATTATATCCCTTTTATCTCAGCTGCCAGCAAAATATATATATATATGTATATTTTATACACACACACAGAGATATCTGCGTGTGTACATGTGTAGATGCACAGGTGTCCGTGTCTCCTCCTGGAAAGGCTGAGACGTGGCTGACCCTCGGAGCATCGCCAAGCCACCGGCACTGGCCACAGGGATCCCTGTTCTGCCACATCAGCTCCAACCCCTGCTTGTCCACCTTAAAGGCAGCAGGTGGGTGGGCTGCAGGGACTGGTTTAGGTCCCCTCTAGACAGGGATGGGATTAGCAGTGAGCTCGTACAGGTAGGGTGCTCTGGGGGCTCTACAGCCAAGAAATCCCTTCCAGCACTGCCAGAGACTTCTCAGCAGACACCTTTTCCACTGGACAGACCAGCCAGGGCTGTTCTGCTCTCCAGCTCTGTTTGGTGCACGGAGAGGAGGACAAAAGCAAAGCAGAAGTCATCGTTCTCCACAGAGGGCACTGGCTGTCTCATCAATATCAGCAGCAGTTACATTTCTCCCTCTGTAGGTCTGCAGACTGGTCTCTGCATCCCATCATTCTACACATTTCTGTCCTCGATGCATCTTTAACTTCTCCAGCCTCGAGGTATCAGCTAAATCACTTCTGGTTTTATGATGCTTACAGGCAACTACTCCTCCTGAGAGCACCCGGAGTCTCACAGGGTTCCCTTACAGCCTCAAGTCACTCACCCCGGGACTCTCATCCCCTCAATAACCCTGCTGTTCCAAAGGATGAGACAGAACCAGCTGTTTGCAGCTGTCTGCAACACTCCCCAGAGCAAAACCGACCGCAGCAGAGAGAAAGTGCTCCTTCCCTGGTTCTTAAGGGAGCCTCCTCTTCCAAACCTGGTGCCAAAGTCTGCTGCAGCAGCTCTCCTGTGCTTATTATTTAATTAAGTGCAGCCTCACTTCCAGCATCTCTTGGTACCGTCTCAGAGGCAGCTCCGCGGTGCCTGGTGAAGCGCTTCAGTCCTTTAAGAGTAGGAACTCTGGGAAACGTAGTTCCCAGAGGAAAAACAAGGCTACAGCAGCCGCAGTGGGCTGATGGCGCCCTGGGAGAGCTGCAAAAGGGGCAGTGCAAAGCTCCTCGGAAAGGGGTTGCAAAGGACAAAGAGCCTGAGCCCCCCAAACTCCCTGGAAACTCCTCCCAGGAGGAGCCCGCATGGCTGGCCGGTTCCAGCACAGATACTCCATCCAGATGCTTCATCGTCTCCCTGCGCTCCACTCACACCCCAAGGATCTTTGTGCTCAGTCAGATGCCAAGTGTTTCCTGTGGCAGAGCAGGTGCTCCCTAAACACCAGAAACCCCTGCATGGAAAACACAGGGCAATGTGAAACCGTTCATCCTCCCACCCTTTTTCCCCTGCCTCAGTTTCTCCACAACTACAGGCTTTGTCCTGAGGACTTCATAATCCCTCTCCTGCTGCATCTCCCAAGCTCTCTACACTCTTCTCCCCATTCCCCCACAGCAAGTCTGTTCCACCAGCCTTTCTCCCCTGCCTCAGCTTCTCCAGAACTACAAGCTTTGTCCTTGAGGACTTCACAATCCCTCTCCTGCTGCATCTCCCAACTCTCTACACTCTTCTCCCCATTCCCCCACAGCAAGTCTGTTTCTCCATCCCACCAGATGATGTTTCATGAGCCTTTATCCTGCTGCTAGGGGCATTCCTTCTACACGCCCCAAAACGTTTCCCTCTTCCAAACAGCAGCCCGTGTTCCCAGGGTGTTTCAAAGAGAGGATCCATAGCCCCTGCAAAGGGCAACCTCCTGGGAAGCCGTGGCCATTCAGCAGCGCCGCAGCCCTCCCTAAGGTCACCTGCCTTCACACTTGCTTGTACCCAGTCTGCATTCAACCCCCAAGTCCTGCCCCACCTGCCCTGCAGCCCCAGCCCGGCAGCGCTCAGCGCAGCAAAGGGTTACACAGCTCCTCCAGCAGCGCTCCCCTCTCTCTCCCCGCTCTGCAAGCAGCAGCAATTGCCATTCTGCATCCTTAATAGCGGCGTAATCAAAAGTTATGATGCATTTTTCAGTAATCACAAGAA
The DNA here is from genome assembly GCA_013400115.1 of Rhinopomastus cyanomelas. Lineage (NCBI taxonomy): Eukaryota > Metazoa > Chordata > Aves > Bucerotiformes > Rhinopomastidae > Rhinopomastus > Rhinopomastus cyanomelas. The sequence goes on along the minus strand of VXBP01002733.1, from coordinate 367,516 downwards.
ATGATCCCCACTTAGCGTTAAGTAAAGCAAATTTGCCGCTGGAAAGATGGAGGGGGAAGAAAAAAAAAGCCAGAGAGAGAGAGAGAGAGAAGAAAAAGAAGAAGTCAAAAGCATTTCAATTTTCATTTGAAACGAATGAGTCAGAGTCAATTTGGTGGAGCAGTTAACAGCAGCTGTGCTCCCCTTCCCAGCCCCTTAACAGGTACAATTTGCTTTTAACAAACAACCTCGCGGAGGTCTCTGGCACTGTGTTAACACCGCGGCACTCAGCCCTCCTTGCTGTTGTGTATTTAAATGGGGGACCGGAGCCAGGCAGAGGAGAGCCACCGTGAATCTTAAGAAGTGCAATTTGACAGCATCTTTCTTTCTCTTCAAAAAAAAAAAGATGAAGTGGGGGGAGCCTTTCTAAAAAAATCATAAATAGTCTGAGAACAGGGTTTGCCCGGGTGTTTCAAAGCAGCAGAAGTCCTAGAAAGCCCCAGCGTGGTACGAGCCACGAGCAAGCAGGGCCCCTCTGGCAAACAAGCCAGGGCGGTTGGTAGCCAAAGCACCCTCAGCCCAGTGTATTTGGGATACGTCACCCCACACCAAGAGCAGTAGCAGGAGACTGTATGTCAGGAGAACGTAAAACCCAAAGCAACAGCCCTACAGGCTCACACTAAGGTTGCCCCCACCCCCTCAGGGAATCCCACACCGTTCTATACTCTCACCAGATGCTGGGAAGCTGTATGTCAGGAGAACTTAAAACCCAAAGCCACAGCCCTACAGGCTCACAAAGGTCACCCCCAACCCTCAGGGAATCCCACACTCCCAGCAGGTGCTTAGAGAGGGCGACCCCTAGGCCGGGAGGAACAGATGCGGGATGAGCCTCCAGCCACCCCTCCTCGCTCCTCCTGACCCCAGAGCATCTCTGTCCCCCCCTCGCCCCAAAGACAGGCCCTAGATGATGCCCTCATCTCACCAAGCTTTCGGGTCAGGCAGTCATCGTCTCTCATTCATTTGTTCTCAGCAAAAATCTCATTTCATTACCTTCCAGGCTCCTCAGCTTTGTGGGGGATTACAGGAGCTCAATGAAAAATTCATGTTCTCTGTCAGCAATCGGCATTTCTGCCTTCAGAGGGAGGAAAGCAAAGGAAAGGATGCGAACGGGGCAGACAGCAGGGCGAGCGGGTATCTTCTGCCAGTCAGAAGGAGAAGGTCTCTCCTGTGGCTCTAAGCCCTGCTGCTTGCCCCAAGCAAGCCCCATAGTCCTGCACATTGAAATCTCCTGGTGCTTCCATTAGAGGGACAAGCAATGAGAGCAGACTGGACACATGCAATTATTACAGTGAAATCCACTGGAAACCAAGTCAATCCAATCACCCAGCCCCCTGCTTTCTCCTCATTTTTTAGACTTCAAGTGCGTGCTTCCCAAATTCCAGCTGAAGTCACTGCTGGGATCGATAGCGCCGGGGCTCGGCAAAATCACGGTGCTGGCGAACGCTCCCGGACCGATCTCGGGCTGGTCTGAAGCACCGTCCAGCAGCAGCACCAGCTACTAGCACGGGAGGCAAACGCAACGCAAAGGATGGCCAGCAAACTAAAAGGAGAAGCAGACCTCTTCTGCATGAACAGGGGTACCTAAGATAGAGGGGTCTGCTTTTCAAGGACACCCAAGAAAACAAGACACCCTCGTCCTGAGAGCAGAGGAAGTTCTCCAAACTCTAAGACCACCATCCCTACAGCAGATTTGCCATCGAGGAGCAAGAGACCTGGGGCTTCACCCACTCAGCAGGGGAAAAGAAACTCCACTCAGCCTCCCTCAAGGTCCTGCCCAGCTGGGTGATGCTTCTTCCTCCGGCGCTGCCTCCAGCTCGCAGCCACCGCGCTGTCAGCCAGGAAACAGATGGCTACAAACCACACGACCAAGGCTTGCGATGATTAGATCTATTAATACAGTGCATCTGATTCACCTCCAAGGCCCCGCCGCTCAGTGACAGATAGGGATGGGCTTCCCTGCTTCACTGAGCGGGGCCCTGCGATAACGACCCTCCTTGCCAGCGGCCGCCTGGAGCCTGGGAAGGCAGGACTAGCACAGACCAGCCTGTGCTGGTGCAGTGGTGGGTGCCCCCGGGAAAGCCCCCGGCAAGGACAGGAGACTGCTGGCACAAACAGCTGTCAACCCCAAAGGTTGTGTCCTGGCAGATCCTTTTCAATTTGAGGATGTACAGGGGCCCTTGCTTCCTGCCCTTCCTACATCATCAAGGTTGGAAAAGACCTTCAAGATCACCAAGTCCAACCGTCAACCCTACAACCCTCAACCACTAACCCATCTCCTGAAACACCCTGGCTGCCTGTTCATTGAATCCCTCCAGGGACGGTGCCACCACCCCCTCCCTGAGGAGCCTGTTCCAAGGGCTCCCCACTCTTTCTGAGAAGATGATTTTCCTAGGATCCAGTCTGAACCTCCCCTGGTACAACTTGACCCCATTGCCTCTTGCCCTATCACTAGTCTCTAGGGAGAAGAGGCCAACCCCCACCTCACTCCAACCTCCCTTCAGATAGTTGCAGAGAACAGTGAGGTCTCCCCTCAGCCTCCTCTTCTCCAGGCTAAGTGTCCACTGAGGGCTTCTCTCCACATAAAGGAAGAACAGACACACCTTCCAAACCACAGGTAACTGCAGGGGAGGTGACACAGACTTCTCTTGAGCTTCTGATCCCACATCCAGGCCCTCCTAGTACCACAGAGCATCCCACAGATGTTTTTTCAGAGGAGGGAGGAAGACCATCACCCTGTGCTTCTCCACTCATTGCCCTCTTGTTCTTGCCTAAGCATCTCCCTCTAGGTGCCCTAGGTCCATCACTTCATGCACTTCAAACAGATCTGGAAAGATCACGACTGTAGCCCCTCAACCAAACAATGAAGTGGTTGTCAACAAGTGAAACCCTACCCCGTTCCTATCACAACCTGTAGCGACACGACTGGCCCCGCTGCCTCGAGGGCTGACTGGCACTGGATGAGGTCTTCATGCCTTAACCTGCCTCCCCCACCCCACACCTTGTTCAGCGGCGCTCGTGGCTGGAGAGAAGAGCCAGAGAGCTCCCGCTCCAGCAGCCTGACATCATCTGCTTATCAGGCAGGGTGATGTCTCCTCGTCAGCAGCTGCAGCCCAGGGTCCGCCGCTGCGGGAAGGCACCAGGGCAAGTTAAAGGTGGACACTTAGCCCGTTTATTACCTGCTTATTAGGTACCAGCCACCCGTGGTGACGAATTGGCTGGGTGACGGCCCCCGCCAGCTCCCAGTGCTCAGCAAGGCTCTCTAGTTCCGTTGTGCAAAGGCTGGACCAAGGTAAAATGGGGTTTGAGAGAAGGGAAGGAGGGGTTGGGTTTTTTTCCCCCACTTGAAAACAATCTGAGCCTGAGGGGTGACCCCATGAACGTTGATCAATATCTGAAGGGCTGGTGTCAGAAGCAGGGAGCCAGGCTTTGCTCAGTGGCATCCAATGATAGGACAAGGGGCAGTGGGTGTCAGCTGGAACAGAGGAGGTTCCACACCAATCTGAGAAGGAACTTGTTCCTAGTGAGGGTGACTTCTCTGGAAGGGGCTGCCCAAGTGGGGTGTGGAGTCTCCTCCTCTGGAGACATTTCAAACGTCTGGCCATGTTCCTGTGCAACTGGATCTAGTGGATCCTGCTGTGGCAGGGGGACTGGACTGGATGATCTTTCAAGGTCCTTTCCAATCCCTAACGTTCTGTGATCCTGTGAACCAGAGAACTCCTTGGGTGCAGGAGAGAGGTGTTGAAGCAAAACACCGCTGTCTCCTGAACGTCTCACAGAGCAGCTTCTCCCTGTACTAAAGGATTTGTACCAAGCTCTGCAGTCCAACACCACATCCTCCAGTCTCCCAGCAGAAAACCAGCAGGTGAGGGCAGGTACCAGAAGGTCAAGAAGCCAGCAGATGGTGCCAACTTCTCTGAGCACCGAGGCAGGCTCAAAAGACATTCCAGGAAATGAAAACCCAGAGGGAGGTGTTTTTGCTGGGTGAGGAAACTCGGTGCTGTTCTGCAAGACCACTGCTCACCCTCTCCAAACGCAGGAGTGCGAGCTTCAGCCAAGAGGCTCTGGGCACCTCTCCCAAAGGCCTGTGGTGCTGTCGTTCTTTGTGCCCTGATTTCTTCTGTATTCCTCAGTCCTGTAGGAACCTGTTCCGCTCTCCTTCATCCCTCCCGCGGGCCAACTTCAGCCCTGCTTGAAGAGGGGAAAAGTTCAAGGGATGAGGAAGCTGCATTCTCGCTGGGTCCCTCCCAGGCTTTGGAGGTTTTTCACATTCTTGAGCTTTTCCTGCCAGCTTTGATCGGTGAAAGCAGCCCTTAGGAGCTGAGCCCAGCAGAGGTGATGGTGCTGTGCTTCAGCGCCCGTTCGCTGCTGCTGCTGCCAGGACACACTCTCATCCCCACGCTGACCTTTCACAAGCGGCACCAACGCGCCACAGACATCATCCCGAACAACACAAGAGCAACCCCATGGCTGATGGAGACTGGCTGGGAAGTTAGTCCAGGTGCCCTTGAGGTGGGCAAGTGTGAGTTCTTGGTGACCACACTGCCTGCCAGCCAAGCATCTAGGTCTCCAGTAGAGGCTTTCAGCTTCCTCCAGCTTCACCTGCCAAGGTCCTGCTGACAAGGGACTTGAGCATCTTCATTATGAAGACTGAGAGAACCGAGGCTGTTTAGTCTGGAGAAGAGAAAGCCGAGAGGGATCTTATTAGTGTCTGCAAATATCTGAGGGGTAGGTGTAAGGAGGAAGAGGACAGTCTCTTTTCTGGGAGGCACAGTAATAGGACAAAGACTAATGGGGATAAGCTAGAACACAGAAGGTTCCACCTCAACATGAGGAGACAAGGAACCTCATCCAGACAGAGCTGAGCAGCAGCAACCGCGAAGTTAGCGGCTGCTGCTGTCTCTGCTCATCAAGAGATGAACACCTGCCCTCCTTAGGGATGGCTGCAGCGCTCAGAGCTTCCCTCCTCCTCCTCCGTTGCTGGAGGGCCCCTGGCCCCAGCCTGGGGGAGGGCTGTACATCTCCCCGCTGAATCGCCACGCGCTCCCGCTGCACTCCGTAGACAGAAGACTTTGCTACCGGCGCGCGGGAGCGGAGCTGCCATCTGGGACCGCATGTGCTTTCCAGACAGATGGCTGACTATTCTCGTCGTGTTTTATTTCCAGCAATGGTTCATACAGCAACAGCGCTGGTGTGAAAATGGGATGTGACAAGATGCGTATTGCTCACACCTTCTGTAAAGTTCAGATAAAACCTAGAGGTACTGAGTGTGGAAAAAAAAACCCAACATAATTAGGTAATTAGGAGCAGCAGAAGCTCCCCGATTCGACGCTGCTTTGTGCTCGCGTGTGCTACAGATCGTGTGTGTGATACGTACATGTGCGTGTTTCCACACGTCTGCACGTTCCTGATGCAAATGGGAGGGAAAATAACGACTGTGAACGTGCAGCCATTAAAATAAACAGGGCTACCTGCTCCACCAGGCTTCTGAGACAGAACTGCTGCCAGCCATCCGCTGGACCACCCTCCAGGCGGAAGATCTAAGTTCCTTCTGTTGGGCTTCAGCAGGACAAAGAACAAGGTCCAGGTTCTGCCCATGTTCTCTGGATGTTAAATCCTCTGCTGTGTCATGAATGAACCCATCTAAGAACAGCAGCAGTAGCAAGAAGAGCAGCCTCACACGTGCACAAGCTCTAACTTTCTAAGTGCTGGAGAAGTTTGGATCATTGGTCCAGTTCTGTGAAACTCAAGGGGGGAACTTCTTCCTCTCTACAGCTACCTCAAGCGAAGCTGTAGTCAGGTGGGGATCAGGCTCCTCTCCCAGGCAACTGTTGACAGGATGAGAGGGCAGGGCCTGAAGCTGCACGAGGGGAGGGTTAGGTTGGATTTTCAGAAGCCCTTCCTCATGGAAACAGTGATCAGACACAGGCATGGACTGCTTCTGGAAAAGGCTGCTGCCAGGCTCACCTATGTCTGAGGCTGCTCCTTTCATCATGTCCTGTCACTTGGTCTCCAGAGCAGCGATGGTCCATCTCATTTTGCATCATGTGGGACAACATGAGGCTAGAAAGAAGAGCACACAGAAGAAGGGTATTACTTGATCCAGACCTGCTGGGGTTATCAGCACACGAAGGCCCCTAGCCCTGCAGGGCTATGATCAGGCAGGGAAGAGAACGAAAGCATCTGTCCTGACACTAAGCTGCAGGACTGCAAGAACAGGGTGGCAGCTCGCACGGGACATTGGTGTACACGAGACCTAGGACCCTCTGCAGGGACAAAACCACGCTCGCAGACGAGCTTGGGGATGCAGAACAGGGAAAACTCATCTCGGAGGCAAGAGATGAGCCAAAGCGCAGTCAAACTGCCCGCTGCAGGCAGAGGTCCAAGCCTGGTCAGACTGACAAGTGAGAAACTGCCACCTCCGGAGCCGTGACTCTACCTGACTCAGCAGACGACTTTCTCTGCGTTCCCAGCCCCAAAGCAGAGGGCGGTAGGAAGCAGCCAGCGCACGTTTGGGGAGCGCTGGCATCGGCTGCCCCTGCCGCGTTGTCACTTCGCGGCTCCGTGGGTGTCACTGCCGCTGGAAGCCTTCAGCCCGGCTCCCGTCGGGTGCGGACGCGCTCCCGCACTTGCGCGGAGCCGGGGCCGCTCCGCACCGCCGCCGGCTGAGCGCTGGAGGATGAGTCGCCCAGCTCAGCCGGGGATGGGGGGGGCAAACTGGTGCCTGGGCAAGGCACGGGAGAGGGTGGCAGGGAGGAAAGCAGCTCCGCACCGGGCGGGTGGGCACGCACACGTCGCATTCGCGAGGAATAAATCCGGAGAGGAGTAGCCATAAATCTCCGAGCCCTGGCCACTGGGGTGGGAGTTTCTTTTCCACACGCCCCCCTCCCCTTCCCTGCAACAGGGAAAGTCTGCTCTTTCCGTGGGGGGTGGGAAGTGGCGCAGGGCTGCATTGAAATGTAAATGCACTCAAATTATTAAGCACAAGAGAGCAGCTCCTGCCAGCCCTTTGTTCCGCAGTCAGAATGTGTAATCTAGAAGAATAAATATAGTCAGATATCAGCTAAACAAAGAGACCCGGGGCCATGCATATTCAGCGACCCTCTCCCCCAGGACATCCCTTCCCCCTATATCAGGGAGGCTCTTTCTGCAGTCAACAATTGTAGATCAAAACGCCCTCATTAACCAGGGCTGAGATGAAAACCTCTCGCTGGTTCCTACTGAGGGTGGGGTCTTTTTTTATCTCTCCAGGAACAGAGATCCCCTATCCCTCCAGTTTTCTCCTCTGCCTCTTTCTCCATCCTGGGAGGACAGGGCCAGGGCTGCCTCTGAAGCCCCAGGTGCTACACATCCACCAGAGAGGTGAGGTAGCCACAGGACAAAATCCCAGGGTTCAGCAGCTCGCTCAGTGACTCCAAGAACCACCCTACACCTTGCTGCCACATCCACCTCTGGGAAGAGGCCAGTAGACCAGACTCTATGCAGGCTGCCTTGAAGAGGTCAGAATCCACTCAACATACCCCCTGTGCCACATCAGAGAAAGGATGAGCTGGCCTCTCCATGGGTGCTCCCAGAAACACTTATATCCACAATGGTTACTCTGGGTGGACCTTTCTGTTTCTTCCCACAGGCTACTCCTGTCTCACACCAAGGGGAGCCGGAGCGATCCCAGGGGCTGCTCCAGGTCCAGCGTTGCAGAGCTACAGGCTCATTCTGTGCTACGATAGCCGAGATGTCTACTGCGGTCATGTGAGAGCAGATGACACTGGCATGAAGCCACATTGGTAAATGGATGGAAAAGACAGGCCCAGCTTCTCAAAGCCATTCCAGCAGAGCAAAGACCAGAATATCAAGCAGGCAGCCAAGGACTACCTCTGCCCCAAGCCCCAAAGAGAGGTGGATGGAGATGAAGCATCAGGTGAGGAGGAGGAGAGGGTGCTCTCCCCACCAATGGCTGGGGTCATTGCCTACACACAGCAGAGGCTGCTCCAGCACTGTCAGTCTCACACCTGTCACTAACCACTAAACCCACTGCAAGATTTAAAGATGAGGTGGAGAAGGCAGAAAAAAAATCAATTTGGCTGGTTTTGAGTTATATGAATATAATAAACCCTGAGTGTCCTGCTTCTGGATGCAGTTTGTGCTTCCAATAACTCAGCAACATATTCATTAAACAAAGAGAGGTAAAAGCAGCAAGCCATTAAAAATAAAGCGCCGGGAGAGGGAAGGCCATGCAGGCTGTAAATATCTTTGACTCTTATTCAACCTCCATTTTCTTATCCCTGCTCATTCACTAATTGACCTCTGGATCCTGCTGCTTAGAATTGTTTCCATCACTGCACTTGGTCCTTCAACCACAGCTCGCAGAAAAATCTCCAGCACTCTCTGAATGCAGAACAAACGCTCACTGTTGACCCCCAGAGCCGGGTCCATCGCACTCATGACCCCAGTGCTGCAATCCAGCACACGGCTACCAAACCCCACAGGATCAAAGACCAGTGTCCCAGGTGAAAAATACTGCCACTTTTGATCTCTCTATGAACTAGGCACAGACCCTACACAAAGCTAAGGAATAGTCATCTTGTGGTGCTTTAGCTTCATTGTGTGAAACCTACCCATAGCTAGAGAGATCAACCTCATCCTCACCCAGCTGGAGGCATCCAGGTAGGACTTAACTGCAGATGGCCTCACGTGCTGAGAACCAGCACATGTTGGCACTGAGCCCTTGGGAGGGGAAGGTTCCCTCTTCATGGCAGCCCATGGATTGCTCTACTAATCCTGAAGAGGTTGAGCCTATCTTGTAGATCCTCCAAGCCTAACTCCAAGATCATCAGCTCCCCAGACTGGCTGCCAGGTCGCTGACCCAGCAATTAAAACCTCAGGTGTGTCCCCTGGGACAGACCTCATGCTGATATGAAGGAACATGGTTACTCAGCAGAAAGCCCAACTCCACCTAGACGGTAGGACTTGACCATCTTGAAGGTCTTTTCCAATCTTCATGATGATTCTATGATTCTACCTCTGGTTCTTTTTTGGAGTTTATCATCCTGGTGGTCTCCTTTCTCCACAAGCTTCAGAGAAGTCTCAGAGCACCACCCAACAGGGCAATAAAACAGCAAGTGAGACACTTCCTCTGACCAGGAAAAACACTTGCCAAAAGAGGCAACCTTCAGTCTGTGAGTTTGTTTGGGTCTTTGCCCTGCCCCAAACCAGAGGCCATGAGATTCCTCTATTCCTTGCCCACAGGCACTCAAAATGCCACATTTCCTCCTGTCCATGGGATTTAAAAGAACAACCTTCTCATGTTCTTAATCCCTCGCAAAGCTCACAGCATATGGTTGTTTTGAAGGAAACTGGGTTAAGACCATAAAGGCTATTAAAGGAGCTTTGCTAAGTACCAGAGGAGCTACAGGAGAGGGGCAGCCTGGGGCTGCTACAGACCTCACTGGGCCTTGCAGAGCAGAAATCAGGGCCAGGAGCTCCCTCTGAACCTCTGAGAAGTCATCTGCCCCTCACCCCTGCTAATGCTGAGCAGCAGAACAGTGTTTCGCTCGTGGTGATTTTCTGATGGTGCAGCTCAAGCAGGTGTAAATCAAAGGAAACAAGAGCAGAATCTGGCCTCAACAACTTAAATTGCCCCCCAAAAGGAAAAAACAAGATTAGGAATCCCCTCTTCCATTGAGAGGTGACCCCATTAATGTCTATAAATATGTGAAGGGTGGGTGGCAGGAGGACAGAGCCAGGCTCTTCTCAATGTCATCTAGTGATAGAACAAGGGGCAATGGGTGTGAGCTGGAACAGAGGAGGTTCCACATCAATATCAGAAGGACCTTCTTCCCAGTGAGGGTGACAGAGTCCTGGAAGGGGCTGCTGAGGGGGGTTATGGAGTCTCCTTCACTGGAGAGGTTTAAGACCCACCTGGATGTGTTCCTGTGTGACTTGGTCTGGGTAATCCTGCTATGTCAGGGGGATTGGACTAGATCTTTCAAGGTCCCTTCCAATCCCTAATGATTCTGTGATTCTATGATTCCAAGATTCCTCGTGCTGTGATTTCCAGGGCAGCCCAGAAGTTACTCATAGGCTACTTGTCCCCAGGTACCCTCTGGTCCATACATGGGGGCACAAACTCCCCCACAGATGCGACACAAAACCGTGAAGAGAGGGGGAAAAACCCATTTGGGAGCCTCTCAGTGAGGCTCATCAGCGAATATTAATTTCTATTGTCATGCAGTTGACTTACAAATCAACTGGATCATTAACTCGGACCTTCCCTGCAATAACATCAGAGGATGCTGCAAGTTATTCAGACACCACAGGGTTCCACACACTCCCACTGCTGTGACTGCAGAGGAAAGAGGGGCGCAAGGAAAGGGTCTACCTGGATATAGGGCAGTGCCCAGTAGGACAGCTGGGCAGGCTGCTGTGACCATGCTGGCTAGCCGTGTGGCATTAGCCAGAATCACCCTACCAGGCTGATCCTTGTAGCCTTGTGCTGGAGGGCTCATCCCCACACATACTGGACTAGCAGGGCTGGTGACTGACCTGCTTCTGCCAAGACAAAGACACCCACAATAAGTTCACAGGTCTAGGAGTATTAAGTAAGGATTTGTGGCTCTGCTGAGAACAGACTGCAGTTTTGGGAGCAAACAGATCTATACCCATTTGCAGCATCAAGATGCTCAGGTCTTGTCTGCTTTGTATCTATTAATAATAAGTATTGACTATAATAAACCAAGGGAGGACGTACCGCTGGGTCTCAGGCTGCTGTGAATACTGAATGAGCGGAGCCGTGTGAGGCACTTTCTTCAATCCCTGCAGTAGCTGCTGCTGCGGACGTCCCATCTTTTCAAGGTCAGGTGCTCCTGACTGTTCTCCTGAAGAGACACACAAGCATCCACCGTCTCTGCGGGAAGCTCTCCATGGGTTTCCTCTAGATGAGCAATGAGGTTAAAAGCCGAGGTGTTTTCAGGCAGCAAGGAATGCTGACATGAGATACTAACTCACCTGCACAACCTGCAGCACACTGTGACCTGTGGGGGTTCATGGGGATGCATGCAAGGGGCTGAGCATCCCCAGCCATCTCTCCTTGTCTGGGGATGGGCTTGGTGCAGACATGCTCACAGCCAGGACCAGCTGGGCTCAGCGGTCCAGCTTTATGCCTCCAGTCAGAGGCCCAGCAGCAGAGGATACCCCTCAGCAGCAGAGTGTGTAGCAGCAGTGGTTTAACCTCCAGGACAGTGTTCAGCAAGTCCAGAAATGGATCTCCCTGCAGGGCTGCTCTTCAGACCAAAGTTTTAACCAGGACTCACCCAACTGCCAATTGCTGCAGCAGAGCAGGGCTGAGATGGACTCACCTGCAGAGCCCACGTGGAGGCAGGTCTGAGCTCCCCAAATCTCCTGTTAGTGCACAGTTAGCTCAGTTATGCTGAAGAGGGACAGCTGTGCAGACCCTCCTACAGGCAGAAAAGGCTGTATTTATCTGCACACACCTCAACACAAACACTGGGCAGTACTCCTGGATGTGCTCACCTCCTGTAGCCTCTCACAGAATCATTAGGGATTGGAAGGGACCTCGAAAGACCATCCAGTCCAATCCCCCTGACACAACATGATCACCCAGACCAAAGTCACACAGGAACACATCCAGGCAGGTCTTAAACATCTCCAGAGGAGGAGGCTCCACAACTCCCCTGTGCACCTCATTCTCAGGGTGGCCACCGTTACCCAAAGCTGCACCCAGGTGCTGGTCCATTTCATTCCTCCAGACTCGCAGACTGGAGGGAAATCGCAGCATCTACACGTCCACCCTCTCCCTCTCACACCATGGCTGCTACTCTCTGCTCTGCACAATCCTTCTCCTTTCAGAACATCACCAGGGCTGAGAGAAGAGATGTGAGCTACAAACAAAGCTACATGCCGGGGCCGAGGAGGGAATGAACTGGGGAAGATGCAGGTTAACACTGTGGGCTGTTAGCAGGACGTGGGGGTAGGTGCAGGGGCCGAGAGTGCAGCGTGGAGAAACGGAGCTCAGTCTCATCGCCCCGTGGTCTCCCTACCTGCACCTCCTCAGTCCCGCACTGGAAGAGCTGAGCTGTTTTCGAGGGAAAAGGCGGCTGGGCTGTGCGAGAGCCGGACACAAAAGAAGCGGTGGAGCTGCACAAGCCAAGGGTCTCCATTCCCAGTTCAACAGCGACCTCTGCTCTCAGCAGACCGAAGCGCGCACGCTGCTCTCCCGCTCTGCCCAGGGACACCTTGCGACACATCACCGGGGTCTGGATCATCTGTGGGGAATAAGGCCACGTTTTTTTTTTTTACACTGGGCAACCACCGCGACCTTCAAATCCCATCAGATGGAGCCAAAGGCTTCACAGTTGTTAAAGCATCCTAGGATTTAGCTTCTCCTCCTTGGCTGATATTTAACCAGATGCCAAGAGAGACAAGGACACCTGCTTTCCAAACAGATTATGCTCAGCACACCCCAGGAGGGGCTGTAGATATATGTGCACCACACACACATACACGAGACTCGCACGGAAACTCTTCCACGGAGCTACGTGACCCAGACAAACAGGACAGGAGCAGAGACTCAACTGCCCCTTGGAGGATGAGGGAGTCAGCAGGAGAGCTGCGATACCGCAGCACAGCACCACTGCGTGTGTGGGATCTCTCACAGTGGGCTGGTGTGAGCTGTCCATCCTGAAGAACCATTCCCAAGGGGAAAAGATCTGTCTGAGCTCCTCAGTGCAGGACACGCTTAGCCCTGTCTGCATCCCACTCCTCTGCTGGGCAAAACTGATCACACAGCATCACAGAATGTGTTGGGTTGGAAGGGACCTCCAAAGGCCATCTAGCCCAACACCCCTGCAGGGAGCAGGGACATGCTCAACTAGACCAGGTCCACCTCATCCTGACTATCTCCAGGGATGGAGCCTCAACTGCCTCTCTGGGCAACCACCCTCCTGCTAAGAAGCTTCTTCCTAACATCCTGTTTAAATCTCCCCTTCTCTCATTTGAGATCAAATTCAGGATGTCCAGGATTCTTCTGATAATGCAGAAGTCAAACTGGACTACAACACTTGGCTAGTGGAGTTTCTCACTCACAGCAGATGAGAGAAGACAATCCCACAGGAAACGCTGAGGGTCTAACACCACAATCCCCTGCTGGGCTGCAGAAACCAATGAGAAGCTCTCACTGCAGCTACTTTCTTAAAGATGTGGTAGCTCAAACCCAGCAGGCTGCAGAATTCTTAAACATCTCCAGTGAAGGAGACTCCACAACCCCCCAGGGCAGCCTGTTCCAGTGCTCCGTCACCCTCACCGTGAAGAAGTTCCTTCTCATATCTCTCTGTTCCAGCTCACACCCATTGCCCCTCATCCTATCACTAGATGACATTGAGAATGATTCCATGATTCTATGAAGTTGCAGTTCAGCTAAAGACACTTAAACCCAGACCTTTGCCGTGTGTTTCTAGACAAACAACAGGTTTAGAGCCAATTCTATGCATGTAAGCTGTGTGTTTATCTATGTTATCATCTAATGATAAAGATCAGGTGGGTACCTCAGCAGAAGTGAGGACATCAGCCCTTGCTTCCTGCTTTGCCTCAGTAGTCCTACAAGAAAGAGCAAACCACACACAGCACGCAACACCACCAGCACCCCAGCGCTCAGCAGACCTCTCACCTACAGCCCCTGCGCTTGCTTCTTGGGCAGAACCTCTGCTTCATCATCCTTCTGTGCTCCTCTGTCCCCAAACACCACTAAGGTGACCCTGCGGGGTGTCTGCCCACACTTGGACTCTCACCAAGGGCCTCAAAAGGCTCAGTACAGCTTTACTCCTTCAGAGCTCCACAGCCAAGGTGATCCTGCTGTAGCAGGGGGATTGGACTAGATGATCTTTCAAGGTCCCTTCCAATCCCTAATGATTCTATGACTCTGCTTCACTCAAGCCAAGGGCTTCTTGAGGTAGTTGTGCCCTTGTCTCCTCAGCCTTCACAACCCCTAATGGGAACAAGTGTAGGCGCATTAGCGTCCGTTCCATTTTCAGCACTTAGACTTCATAAGTCTTCCCATTTTGTCACTCTTAATATTTATAAGACATCCAGGGGAAGATTGATTCTCCTCCGGACCCGTTGTCATTCACAGTTGCTTATCTCCTGCACGTAGGGGGCAATCAACAGATTTACAGCAGCCCACAGAAGTTGCCACCAAAAGTACAGTTTCTTCTGCCTGCGATAATTTCTAATAACTCTCGGGCACGATAGCAATTACTGACAAAAGTCAGCCGCCGTTAATGGAGTTTATCTCCGTTCATCATATATCCTTTGTCAGTGGAAGCATTTCGACAAGCCTGGGGTTAATTAAAACCAAGAAGACAATAAAATACACCTAATCAAACATTACAGGTACAGAAATCAATTAGCAGATTTATGGCACTTTGGAGCCCTCTATAACGTGCAAAATTCAAAGAACCTGTCAGTTCCATCCCCCCCCACCCCACCCCTGTCTAATTGAATTTCTAATTGAAACTATTTTTCAATAGGTAACACAATCCGCAAAGTTTGATTTGCATTAGAGTGGCATCTGCAGAGGACAGAGGAACCAAAAACACATGGAACAAGAAAGAAATCCCATGCTGATCCCATTGTTACCAGCCATCGTCATCACCATCGCTATTTGCATAGTTAATGGTTTGCAGTAGCCCTTTTGACTCAATGGACTGGCCAGTTCTTTGCCAAGACAGTCCTAGACACCAAGGTGCCTGGAGAAGGAGGTCGGGTGGATCAGAAAGGGAAGGGGGAAAGAAGAAAATTCAAGGTGGGCAAAACCAGGCTGGGCCAGGTTATCAGCAGAACCCCCCAGTTACTGGTGGCACTGTGTATATATACTGATATATACAGATACCAGTCTAGGTCACCAGTATATAGTCTGTGGCAAATACTGATATATACAGATACCAGTCTAGGCCACCAGTATATAGCCTGTGGCACACACTGATATATACTGATACCAGTCTATGCCACCAGTACATAGCCTGTGGCACACACTGATATATACTGATACCAGTAGGTGTACTGGTGGCACACCTATACTGATGAAGAACCGTATTAACAGCCTACATGATGGACAGAGTGGTCTCAGCAAGTAGACAAAGAGCAGCAGGGCCAAGTCCATATGCAGGAGGATGTGTTTGACAGAACCTCATGACGTCCAAATACCTTCACAGAACCACAGAACATCAGGGACTGGAAGGGACCTCTCAGGATCATCTACTCCCATCCCCCTGCCAGAGCAGGATCACTCACTGGGCTGTTCTGGTTCTGTCTTCCAGTGAAAAGCTTTACATGAGCTACTGCCTGTTTGGACATGGTAGCCATATAGATCTCCATAGTAGCTCAGGTTGGGAGGGACCTCAAGGAGATGTCCCAACTAAACCTGATCAAGCCTAGAAGAATAACTGCATCAATGTGAAAAGGCCACAGAGCAAAACCACAGCGCTTACCGCAGCTCTCCGAGGCACGGGGAGACAGAGCCCATGCTCGCCGCCTAACGCTGTACGGCACCGCTCCGTGTGCATCATCACCTGTGCTCTTCATTGCTTCATCACTTCTGCTGCTCGTGGGACCCAGCTAGGAGCTGCCTCTTGGTAATTTACTGAGAAATGGGAAAGACTAGAAATGGAAAGTCAGACGGAATGAGGACACGGGGCCAAAATAAGGCTTTCCAGTACTTGCCTTTTTTTTGGTGCAGGGAGCCAGATGATTTTAACTTCTGATTTTAGAGATCCAGACTCTGACAGAACACAGAGTATTGTCACTGGGAACTATCACCCATCCACTGAGTATCGATTAGAATGTGCACTAGACTTTGTCATCACAGAATCACAGAGTGTTAGGGATTGAGAGGGACCTCGAAAGATCATCCAGTCCAATCCCCCCACCACAGCAGGATCATCTAGATCAAGTCACACAGGAACACATCCAGGCAGGTTTTAAACACGTCCAGAGAAGGAGACACCACAACCATCCTGGGCAGCCTGTTCCAGTGCTGTCACCCTCATTGGGAAGAGGTTCACCCTCACTGGGAAGAGGTTCCTCCTTATATCAATGTGGAACCTCCTATGTTCCAGCTGACACCCACTGCCCCTTGTCCTATCATTAGATGTCACTGAGCAGAGCCTGGCTTCATCCTCCTGACACCCACTCTAAATATTAAAAGAGTCACCCCTCAGTCTCCTTTTTTCTAAGCTGAAGAGACCCAGCTCCCTCAGCCTTTCCTCATCAGGGAGATGCTCCACTCCCTTCATCTTCTTTGAGGCTCTGTGCTGGACCCTCTCCTACTGGAGAGGGCTCTGTGCCCTTCTGGAACCGAGAACTGGACACACTATTCCAGGTCTCACCAGGGCAGAGTAGAAGGGGAGGAGAATCTCTCTAGACCTACTAACTACCCTTCTTCTAATCCACCCCAGGATGCCATTGGCCTTCTTGGCTACAAGTGCCTGTTGCTGGCTCCTGGCTGTCCTGCTGCTGTTTCTCATGTTACTCAATGAAACAAAAACCCCAGCAAAGGAATTTACCCAAATTCCATTCTGATGTTATCAAGTCCAGACCCCACCTGGCTGAGTCCTGCCTCACAGGACCCTGATCACAGATACAATCAGAATATTAGACTTGAAACAAAAAATATCTGGACTAAGCATTTTGGCAAAACAGGACGACTTTGAGGGTGACAGAGCAGTGGAACAGGCTGCCCAGGGAGGTTGTGGAGTCTCCTTCTCTGGAGACGTTTAAAACCCACCTGGAAGAGAAGCACAGAGAGCCCATCTACGGCAGCTTCACCATGCACTGGGCTCTGTCCAAGAGCACAAGGACCAACGAGGCAGCAGCAGGATCAATCAACAAGTGAGCACAGGGGCAGGGATCTCCTCAGAGGGTGGACAGCCAGCTGTGATATAGACCATCTTTACCTAAGGAGAGGTTCCCAATACGACCCAAGACAGCTTTTCCTCTGGATATCGCTCGGTGCGAAATTAAATCCTGGTGCTTTTGGGAAATGGTCTGTGGAGAGGTGACTAATTCTATTAGCAGGTCTGCAGGGACCTCACTCATTTCCTTCGTTATGGAGCAGAAGGGGAGACCAGAACTCAGACTGCAGCAGAGCTTCCTCTGGAGCTGATCCCTGACACTGTCACCTCCACTGACGGGGCTCCCCTCACACCGCCGTGCTCATAGGAAGGGCACTTTGAACTCTGCACCTCCTCACATTTCAAGGGTTTGGAGGGGCTCTCCCTCACCCTCCCACTGAGGCTTCAGGGAGAGGTACCCATGACTGGGTACTTCACAGCATCACAGCCTCCACCCCGCTCAGCTCAGCAGGATAAAGCTCAGGTTTTGTTGGAGTTTGGTTTTTTTTTCTTGCAGCTTACGCTGCCCTTTATTAAGATGCTCTTTGCAAGAGAACCCACCTGAGATGCAGCTGAAGCCTCCCCTGTTGGACAGGAGCTGTTTGCTGGTCTGGCTGGGGATACATGTTCTGCAATTGCTCTGCAGTGTGGAGGGGTTTAGGTCTTATTCCCCCTCCTCAACTTTCACTCCCTTCCACCACATTGTTTGCTCACTCTCTGCCTTGTATGTTTACACACAGTGCTTATTCCAAGAGGAATTTCAGGAGGGTTATAGAATCATAGAGTCATTAGAGATCAGAACAGACCTCAAAAAATCATCTAGTCCAATCCCCCGACACAGCAGGATCACCTAGACCAAGTCACACAGGAACACATCCAGGCAGGTCTTTAACATCTCCACAGAAGGAGACTCCACAACGCCCCTGGGCAGCCTGTTCCAGTGCTCTGTCACCCTCACTGGGAAGAAGTTCCTTCTGATATTTCTATGACACCTCCTCTGTTCCAGCTCATACCCATTGCCCCTCATCCTATCACTAGAGGACACTGAGAAGAGCCTGGCTCCACCCTCCTGACACCCACCCTTCACCTGTTTATAAACATTAATGAGGTCACCCCTCAGTCTTTGTTTCTCCAGGCTAAAGGGACCCAGCTCCCTCAGTCTCTCCTCATAAGGGAGGTTCTTCACTTCCTTCACCATCCTTGTTGCTCTACACTGGACTCCCTCCAGCAGCTCCACGTCCCTTTTGAACTGAGGCACCCACAACTGGACACAACACTCCAGATGTGGTCTCACCAGTGCAGAGTAGAGGGGGGAAAAGAACCTCTCTTGATCTGCTAACCAACCCCATTCTGATCCACCCCAGGGTTTTGGTGTCCAGTGAAACCTTCCCCCTAGTCCTCACTAGAGGCAGCTTTGAGTCCCAGCTCCAACTGGAATTTGCCGGTGAAGTGGAATGAAACAGGTAGAAGAGGGAAGAGAAGCTGAGTGAAGATGAAGAGGTAAAAAAACCCTCTGCCCACTAGCAGACTGATGTGTGAGCACTGAAGCTTATGGCTGAGGTCTTCATAGAGCCACAGAACGTACTGGGTTGGAAGGGACCTCCAAAAGGTCATCTGATCCAACCTCTCTACACCAAGCAGGGCCATCACTCACCAGATCAGATTGCCCAGAGCCCAGCCAGCCAGACCTTGAATGGCTCCAAGGATGGGGCCTCCACCTCCTCTCTGGGTAGTCACTCCCAGGGATCCCCTCAGATTCAAGAATGTTTTCCCCATGTCCAGCCTAAATCTGCCCTTTTCAAGCCTCAGACCCCAACCCCTTGTCCTGTTGTTCCATCCCTTTCTTTTTTCTACATTCTCCTGCCTCTCAGATGTCCAATTTCCTAACCCACAGCTCATGATTTCCCAGGTCTTTCCTGGTTTTGCCTTTGGAAGTGCAGCATGAAGGGCAGGACACACTCTCCCAGCCGGGACCCCGAGTAACTCGAACGAAAGCGACTCTCCTCCAACCCCACAACTTGCACAACACTCCCAAAAGCACTTCCACAGACAAGATCCCTCTGTAAAGCAGCATCACTGACTCACTTTCATTCACTGTGGACCCAGATCCTCTCCAGCTCTGCTGCTCTCACCTGGGCGGTGCTTTCCCAGGTTTTTAATCAGATGTTTCCCCCCTAAAGGTAATGTTAGTCATGAATTTCAGCTTATTGATTTCTAACCAGCCTAGATCACTTCAGAACTCAAAGCCTGCTCTGCAGAGCTGCTCGTAAACTCACCCCTAGTGGCTTCCCCTCCTCAGGCTCTGCAAGATGCCCTTTCCTGTACAAGCCAGCGTATTCACGGAGGAGAACTGCAGCAGCCAGCATGGAGAGCTTGCAGGAGCAGAAAAGAGAGTTTTAAAAATAAATAAGAATAAGAATTGCTCATTGACAGCAAAGCCCAGGGCAGTGAGCTGCTCTTAGAGAGGTTCTTGCAAGAAGCGTGATGCCGCTCGCTAAGCAAATAGCGTTTGTGCTGCTTTCACCGCGGTGCCCTCAAGGATAGCGCCAAGCCCGGGCACAGGCACTGAGCTAACCGTCTCATCTCTCACCCACCCAGCAGCCAGCCAGCCTGGGAAGCTCCCCTGGCAGATTCAGACTCACAGAACAGGCTCAGACTACTCCCTTGTCCCACCCAAACCATTGCGTTGTGATCCTTAGAACCATTAGGGATTGGAAGGGAGCTCCAAAGATCATCCAGTCCAATCCCCCCACCACAGCAGGATCACACAGGAACACATCCAGGTGGGTCTTAATCATCTCCACAGAAGGAGACTCCACAACCTCCCTGGGCAGCCTGTTCCAGTGCTCTGTCACCCTCACTGGGAAGAATTTCCTTCTCAGATTGATGTGGAACCTCTTATGTTCCAGCTGACACCCATTGCTCCTTGTCCTATCACTAGATGACATTGAGGAGAGCCAGTCTCTATCCTCCTGACACCCACCCTCCACATATTTATCTTACACAGCAGTTCAAAAGCCTCCAGAACCCTGTGGGCACTGTGCACCAGCCCAGACAGGCTCTGCCTTGTTTTCCTCTCCTCCAAAACCATCTGACAGCAGCGCGAGCGCCAGCGCCACAAACGCTGACCAGCTGACACATGGCTGCCGGTACAGGGCAGGACGGCTCAGGCAGAGCGAACACGTGCTCCGCAATATGTTCTCCGCTGTTCCAACGCGGCGCATTGCGCCCGTGCCCCGTTCCGAAGGCGTCAGGCTGCGCTGGCACACGGTGGCAATGTGTCGCTGCACGGCGGCGACCTCCCTCACAGCCCAAGCATCACCAGCGAACGCTCCGGCCAACCGCTGTGGCACAAACCTGGGCAGAACGGGAACCCAAACGCTCCTGCCCTGTGGGGTCTGCGGACAGAGCAAAACAGATTCATTCACTTTTGGTAGAATCATTAGGGATTGGAAGGGACCTAGAAAGATCATCCAGTCCAATCCCCCTGCCACAGCAGGATCACCTAGAGCAAGTCACACAGGAACACATCCAAGCAGGTCTTAAACATCTCCAGTGAAGGAGACTCCACAACCCCCCTGGGCAGCCTGTTCCAGAACTCTTCCCCAACTCGAGCTTCTGCTTCCTGCCTGGCTGTGAGGAGATGGGGCTGAAGGGGAACACATCAGAAATTCTCTAACCCTGGCTGCAAATTCACTTGTCTCCTCAGCACCAGCACATTTCCCTTCAAAACTTTGCATCCTGCAGCATCTTCGCCATCCCTCCGTGTTCCCACTGCCGATAGATAAGAAAACTTCACAACCTCAGCTCTGTGCTGGCAATAATGAGATTCAAAAGAAAAGATGTTCCCCCCCCCAAATCTTTCTACATAAAAAGGCCTGAATCAGAACCCAGCAGTGCACAAATATTACTCATGTCATTGCCACCAAGGAAAGGGGAGCTGTGAATAAAAAACGGTGGAAACGAACACAAGGAGCATTGTTTGCATATCAGAAAAATTAATCTACACAGAGAAGTGTAAGAGCCTGCAATTCAGAAAGCAAAGAATTAGGACAGCCCAGCTGAGAATAATTTTCTAGCCAGTTAATTTAATTGCATAAATCATTCCTTTGTTAGCAATAAAGAGATATAATTAAAATGAGATTGCTTCTCATTTCTATTCTCTGGGAACGAAAGGAATTGATTTTGGGGAAAGCATTCTTCCAAACACCAGATCGGCAAATTGCATTTACCTTTTCAGAAAGGCTAAATTATTTTGCGCTAATATCATGGAGGGTTTAATTAATTATAGATCTGCCATACGATCTTAAAGAAATAATTTACTTAATGCCCACAGAGCAGAAGTTTGGGAGCGCCTGCATCCCTCTGATAGATGGTGTGCAGGTTTTGCAAACAGGTCAGAAGATGAACAGGTGGCTGTCAGGAGGAATGTGAGGGAGTAGGGGATCCTGCTGTGGCAGGGGAATGGACTAGATGATCTTTTGAGGTCCCTTCCAATCCCTAATGATTCCATGATTCTATGAAACCCCCTCACAGGTCATTTTCTTCAACATGTTAACGATGGGCATTTTCTTGCCACAAATCTTTAGGGTTCAGTAAGTATTTAACAGGTTAATCACAGAACAACTATCAGAGTGTGAAACTCAAAATCTGGAGCTCACCTATTGAAAGATAATATTGCTTCCTGGATGTGTTCCTGTGCAACCCGATCTAGGTGATGCTGCTGTGGAGGGGGCTTTGGACTGGATGATCTTTTGAGGTTTTGGAATAAAGGAAAACAAGGCAGAGCTTGTCTGGGCTGGTGCACAGTGCAGAAGCATCAGTGCTGTTGGGATTCTGAAGGCTTTTGAACCGCCACATAGGAGAAATATCTGAAGGGTGGGTGTCAGGAGGATGGAGCCAGGCTCTTCTCAATGGCATCTAGTGATAGGACAGAGGACAATGGGTGTCAGCTGGAACATAGGAGGTTCCATATAAATACCAGAGGGAACTTCTTCCCAGTGAAGGTGACGGAGCACTGGAACAGGCTGCCCAGGGGGGTTGTGGAGTCTCCTTCTCTGGAGATGTTTAAGACCTGCCTGGATGCGTTCCTGTGTGACTTGATCTAGGTGATCCTGCTGTGTCAGGGGGATCGGACTAGATGATCTTTCAAGGTCCCTTCCAATCCATAATGATTCTATGAAATCTGAGGATCTTCAAAGGACCGGCAGCTCTTTACAAATTTAATTGGGCTACTTTGATGAACTTCTCAAGTGGCCACATCAGCTTTCCTGCAGACAGGACAGGCACTAAGCTGCACCATTTCCAAGGAGGACACATCCTCAGAGCAAACCCTGTAGAGCACAGAACTCAGCATCACACCCGCCTGGCAGTGCTGCTCTCAGTCCCAACTCAGTCCATCCTCTCTAAGAGCTGCAGGCAACTGCAGCTTCCCAAGGCCAGCAGAGCTGGGAAGCCCTTCCTACACACCCTGTCTTTGCCGTGACAGCCTTCCCTTGGCTGCGTGCTGGGGGAGAGCCTTGTCCCAGGCCAGCAGAGCTGGGAAGCCCTTCCTACACACCCTGTCTTTGCCGTGACAGCCTTCCCTTGGCTGCGTGCTGGGGG
Source organism: Rhinopomastus cyanomelas (assembly GCA_013400115.1). NCBI lineage: Eukaryota > Metazoa > Chordata > Aves > Bucerotiformes > Rhinopomastidae > Rhinopomastus > Rhinopomastus cyanomelas. Next base: position 344,975 of record VXBP01002733.1, on the reverse strand, counting down.
AGAGCCTTGTCCCAGGCCAGCAGAGCTGGGAAGCCCTTCCTACACACCCTGTCTTTGCCGTGACAGCCTTCCCTTGGCTGCGTGCTGGGGGAGAGCCTTGTCCCAGGAACACCCTTCCCCACGCACCCACGGTCGCACAGCCGGAACAGCATCCTGCAGAGGCCAGCGGGTAAGCCGAGACAGGAGAGGGCTTTGCATGCAAGAGTTAAACAGCAGATAGATTAGATCTCATTATTCGATATCTCCAGGAAAAGTATCATGTTGCCATGGAAACCTCCATAGAAGCCAGGTTCTCCCTTCTTTTGTTTGTTCTTTTTCTACAAACACTGGCCTCTCCCAGCCCTCTCCAGTCTGCGCCGGCTGCAAGCCCAACTATTCGGGGTTTTTCCTCCCTCCCATTAACGTCCACTTCTGCTTCCAAGGGTATTTGTCAGCACTTTGCCCTTCACGAGATCACTGTCACAACCTCCAAGCTCTCCTTTTGCAAGAAGTGCAGCATCATTTGCTCCCCATTAGGAAACTTGGCTCCTAAACACCGGGCTCGCTCTCTGCTTGCGGAGAAAAGAAAGGAAAGCCTCATGGCAACAAGACTGAGCCTCATGAGGCTTCATTCAGGGTGCAAAACACATTTCCCAACCTCCCTTCTCCCAGAGCCAGCAACGTGCACCTCGCTCCAGGCTCTGCAGCCACCTGTTCCCAAATCACAACAGTTCTGCCCGTGAACTTTCCACACAGCAAATGAGACCAAACCCAAAGGGCAACCTACGACCCCTAGAAATGGGCTCTGCACTTGCAGATGGGTCAGACAAAGCAGGGAACAAGCTAAGCTCCTATGGGTCTTCCACATCAGACAGCCTAGGCCTCCTCAGTAGCAACATGTTCATGGTATCAGCAGACCAGGTTGGAAGGGACCCCAAGGATCATCGAGTCCAACCCTTTAAACCAAAGCAATCTAGCTTAAATGAGCTGGCCCAGCTGCCCATCAGGCTGAGCCATAAAACTGTCTGTAGCTGTGGAACCCACCACCTCCCTGGGAGGGTCATTCCAGCATCTAATCACTCTCAGTGAAACATTTCCCTCTGGAGTCCAAGGGGAATCTCCCCGGGAGCAGCTTCTATCCATCAGCCCTTGTCTTTTCTGTGACATTCCTCACAAAGAGAGGCTCCATCTTCTTGTCAGCCACTCTGGGACACTGCAATAAGGTCCTACCTAACCTCTTCTCCAGGCTGAACAAACCTAGCGCTCTCAGCCTTGCCTCCTTACATGGCAGGGGATCATCCTCTGACCATCCTCTCATGGCCCTTCTCTGGGCCTTGTGCAGCCTGTCCACATCTTGTTCATAAGCTGTCCAGCTTCAGGAAGCCAGATGAGGAGCTGGCAACGCTGCCACAAACCAGCACAGAATCACATACAGGCAGTGACACCAGGTAGACTCCAGAAGTCTTTCACCTTCCCCTTCCACACGTTCTCTTCTAGATTGTCTGGGCTGTAGGGCAGCGACCCTGTAGGGCAGCAACCACCAGGGATTGTTCTACGCACCCAGCCTGACTGCGGACCGTTGGCACAAGGTACTCAAGCACAAAGGAGCAAAGCTGACCCAATTCCCATCAAAACCAAAGCTTGATTCCTACTTTTCAAGTGATCGGTGCCACTTCTAAAGAACAGCCAAGGGGTTCTCCCACCCCGGAGTCCCACCGCTGAGTAAGGGGCTGTAGAGCAGCGAGAGAGCACCCAAACCTTGTGGGGCTGAAGAAACAGAAGTGCACTGATATTGAAGATGCTGAGACAGGTACCTACCAGGTGTTTTCTTGCATCCACCGGCATCTGCAAGCATCTTCATAGAAAGGTTGGCACTGAAGACACCACAAATGTAGAGGGTTCCGTGAATGCCACAGGAGAGACTGAGCGTTAAGTACTGTGGAGGTTTCTTCAGGACACAGTTGTCCTCATTTAGAAGGTCTCGAGAAACAGCATTCCCTCTTCAGCTGTGGAAAAGGAGGCATTTTGCAGGCAAAGAGAACCTGGCTACTCAGCTCAAAGTTTTCCTTGTTTTCATTCCCAAGTACCTCTAGGCATTTATTTTACTCTAACGACAATGACCCCAAACAAGTGATGGGAGCATCACGAGAATGTATAGAATGGATATGAACATCCAGCTGGAAGAGTTGTTCTTCTGGGGCCACAGATTCAGCGAGACTCCTTTGGCATCCTCCGCAGAAGTGAATTCGCCAGCACAGTCTGTGCCAACAGCCCCACCAAGTGGCCACAGATCGACATCTCCCCTCTTCCGGCTCATCCTACAAAGCAGAACCGACGACCAAGCACTGTCGAAAACAAAACTTGCCCATCTAACCCAGCCCCACTCACTCTGCACAAAGGCTGACAGAAAGAGGGCTTCGAGAGGTCTGAAGATCCTCCTTCCAGCAAGGCTGCTGCGTAAAGGCAAAACAGGACAGTGAAAGAGGCTTCTTTCCTTCACAAGGAGCAACCTCCTCAAAGTTTTCACCTTCACACACTGTGCCAAGCCATAACATACTACTTTTTTAACTTGCAAAGATACCAAGGCTAGTCTAAATTCTTCCAACAGTCCGAACAAAGCCCTGGCCTCCCCCTGAGGCAACATATCCTCATGGGCTGGAGACACATTCCCTTGTAAGTGTGTACAGTGAGGAGTCTGTGCAAAGGAAGGCTACTCACAAATGGTCCTGCTGTGCTGGGCATATATTCTGAGCTTCAGGTTCCCTGAAGAAAAGCTCTAGTAAGGCCACCTGAGTTAACTGCCCAAGCAGTCAGTTTGTGACAAGCTTCATGAAATACTGAAAATAATGATCCAACAGATCTTTAAGTGTTCTGACAAGTCGTAGTGCCACTACTGACATTCAGATCTTCTCCGCCTCCTTTTCTCCAGGCTAAACAAATCCAGTTCCTTCAGCCACTCCTCAAGGACTTGTTCTCCATACCCTTCACTAGACATGTTGCCCTCCTCTGCAGCTGCTTCAGCACCTCAACGTCCTTCTTGGAGTGAATGGCCCAGAATGGAACACAGTGTTCAAAGTGTGACCTCACCAGTACCCACTACAGATGGACAATCACTTCCCTACTCCTGCTGGCCACACCACTTCCAATACAAGCCAGGATGCCGTTGGCCTTCTTGACCACCTGGGATCACTGCTGGCTCGTATTCTGTTGACTACCAACCAATACCCCCAGGTCCTTTTTCAACACACAGCTTTCTAACCACACATTCCCAAGCCTGTAGCCTACCACAGGGTTGATCTTTATATGTAGTTTTACAGAGGACAGGGCACTTATCCCCTCAGAGTCATCTGCTGGCTGGAGTAATTCCTACCAGTATCTACTGGAAGCTTTTGAGAAGCCCCTTCCCAAGAGTTGCTATAGCATCCAGGCTGTAGAGCACAACCTTCAGCCAGTCTCTAGGGGAAAGCAGATATTACTGCTCTATTTATAGGACACCAAATTCAGAACCTTTATAGCAAAGGAACAAAGAGGAGAAGCCTCACCTCAAAATCCTCAGAAGTCAGAAGAAACACTTGGCTTCCACTCTTGTCAAGGTGGGATATCGAGCTTCACAACCTCACTGGGCAGCCTGTTCCAGTGCTCTGTCACCCTCACTGGGAAGAAGGTCCTTCTGATATTGTTCCTTCTCATATTGATGTGGAACCTCCTGTGTTCCAGCTTACAACCATTGCCCCTCGTCCTATCACTGGGATGACACTGAGAAGAGCCTGGCTCCATCCACCTGACCATCACTGAAATGTTTCACATGTCAGTGTGAGGAAAAAAGCCTCAAAGGTCTGATGGCTCAGTTTTACAAGCAAATGACCACGTGCTGTTCCTAAAAGACTTGCTGGCACCTCTAGCTAATAATTAAAACCAGAATTATATTGTCTACACTGGCTGGATCCGCCCTCTATTCATTATAAAAACAACTTCATCCCTACAGATGTATAAACAAAGATTCTTTAATTGTTATGTTTTGCCAAGTCAGTTGAGAGAGTGGGGAAGGGAAAAGACAAAAGAAAGAAGGTTAAGTAGCCTTTTAGCAACTATTTTTTAAATTGCCATTTTATGTTCCTGAATAGTCAAAAGCACTGCGGTGAATCCAGTGCCGTGACAAACTAAGATACAACCTACTAGTCTATGTACTTTTTTAAACAGGATGAAGCACCCAGAACACAGACTTTATAACCAACACAGACAAAGGTTCAATGCCCCACAGAGCAGAAACAAAGCACCTAGAGGTACTCACACTGTTAGTTGGATGCTCGAGTGCTTACAGCCACCAGTATTCATCGTGAGAGCAGGTTGGCATTTACATGTTACTGCTCCGTCAGGATTTCACCTCAGTTGAGTACTGGTAGCAGAATATCACCTATTACTGACTTCTCTCAAACTATCCATTCAGGCCAGACCCAAGTGCCAGCTCCAACCAGACCCAAGTCTGCAGAACAGTTTCTACGAGAAGCAGAACCTTGTCGACACACCAGGTACGAGCAAGGCTTGCACTACCACCACTACAATCAGATACTGACCAAAACAAGACAAACAGGCTAAAACAAGTGTCTTCTTATCCACACTAGCAAGAGCACATCAGGATTTAGCAGAAAGCTGAAAGTGTTCTGACCCTTTTTTGAGAAAGGCTGCCTTTTGTCTGCAATAATGATCCATCCCATGGAAAGCACGAGCTCAGACAAGAGGGAAAACGTAGAGGAAGTCAAATACAAGCAAAGACAGGCCTAAGAACTGCTTTCAGAAGTCTGAACTTTAAGCAGCCCCTTCTTCAGTTCAGCAACTCTTTCTTCACTTGAGGCTGCGTGGCTCTTTGCTATGTTAAGGAGAGACTCATGACGCTTCTCCAACGCAGCCTTCAGGTTTTGGTATATTTCCTGCAAAGAGGAGATAAAAGGGTGGGGGAAAACCTGTCAGCACAGTTAAAATTTATGCTTTATAAGGATACTGCACCATTCCATCTCACTGAAGTCTCTGCTGCTGCGAGTGCTACCACTACCCTCCCCGCATGGGCAGTACTTCAGGATGAGATGCTACAGGCAGCCTGTGATCCCCTAATCCCCCAGGCCATCAGCATTTCCCAAGCCATCAGGATTTCTGCATCTTGCCAAAGGTGAGCTGGACAGACAGCTTCCTGATATCCTGCAAAGTGTCTGACATGGCAAACGGTCCTGTATCTGAGGGAGGCTGTTGAGAAGGTTACAGTACTGCCCATCACTACAACAATAATAGAGAGCCTCAGGCCAGGGGCCAAACAAAACAGAACTCCAACTGCTTAGAGGTGGAAATACTGCGATATAAGAATAGGCATCACAGAACTAGTTATCTCCTACAGGCAGGGTGGGAAGACAAGTTGAAATAAAACTTGAGAGGAAAAATTAATCTCGCAAAATATTGAGCAATACTGAGAACAAGCCCCCAGCAGCCTAGTGGAACCACAAGCATCAAATGCTCTCCCACCCTTTAGCCATCTGCACAGCCTACTCTGTTTTAGGGCCAGTAAGTGTTCTTCTGTGTACACACATCAAGTTAAAAAACACTTGAGAATACCAAACAGCATCCTTTCAGGGGAGAACCTCACCTTGGCTTTCATTTCTTCTTTTTCAGCGTTCTCATTCAGCTGCTGAATTTTGAACCTCGTCTGCTGGATTTCCTTGTGAATGGCTGTCACTTTGTCATACACAGCACCCCTCTTCTCCTGAACCTTGTTACAATATCTAAAGGCAAGAGGAGAAAAAGTTAGTACAGAGCCATTTGACTAATTCCAGATTAAACTTACACCACCTAGCAGGCTTCTAGAAGCAATGCTGTAAGGAATTGACTTGTTTGGAAATGTATCCCATCCCTAAATCTGAACAACTTAGGTAGGAGCAGCTCAATTCAACATTGGATCAGAGGAGTGTGTTGACAATCCTCAGTTGCTGCCAATCAAAACAACTCAAGAGACTTCAGTGGAACCAACCCAGTGGATGCTGAATCTTCCTGCCTCCGAGTACCACAGCAGAGCTGACAGTGGAGAGTCCTTCCTGCCAGCCACTACACGAGGTTTAAAACCAACATAGCTGCACTTGATGTTTCAGCACACATTTTCCTTAGCCCCAAACTCCCTTCCACCAGGTTAGAGCTCTAATCCCACACACCAACACACACCCGCTTATACTGAGTGTTTGTGCAATAATTAGTTAGAACTGCAGCAGCTTTCTCTAACAAACAGCTGAAATTACTCAGACTTAGCAAGAGCCTTCTTACATCTTTGACCTCAAGGGAACAGTCATGACACAATCTTTATTCACAATCAAAGCCCCTTGTTTTCAAAGCAAGGTTACCCTCCCTTCCCCTCCTGCTTAGCAACGCATCTATCACTCAAGAGAAATATCTAAACATATTAAAACCAGATAAAATAGGCAGCAACTTTTAACAAAAAAAGAGACCACTAGATTATTTTCATTCCTTTTTTGGAAGGGAAAGTAGCTTTGAATTAATCTCCTTTAGCTAGTATAATATGCTAAATGAGGAACAGAGGAAGCCTAGGAATCCCACTGCCATTCCACACACACAAGCCCTCTCAGCATGACTAAATCTTAGCTGACTCTCTCATTTATGTGGAGAAAGCTCTCTTCCATCACAGTTAATCCACCCAAAAGTTTTCCATATTCCCACTCCTATCCATGTACAAAAAAAAAAACCCCTCCCAACTTTAATATAATGTCTCTCTGAGAAAGTTCAGTGCTTTTAATCTCACAGCAAAGCCATGACCTTACACGGGTGCAGCTCGCTGCTGCAGAAGGGACTGCTGTGCTGTAAACACTGCCTTGCAACTTGCCTTTAGCATGTGGGAGGAAGGAAGATGGGCTAAGAAGCTTTGATCAACTGACACTTTTCCTTTTGTTTTAGAAGCATCATGTCAGGATAATACTCCTCCGAGATACGAGCCCCATTTCCCCATGGGTCTTGAACATCTTTGATAATGAGCAGAAGTGGCAAGGGAAATTATGAAAAATTCATGAAAGGCAAATGGGGCTTTGTTGAAGTCTGATAAGTTGGAAAATTATCCCAATGTGACATTCTCTTTAAGAAGATAAAAGAATCAAGAATAAGCATTATAAATTAAATTAGTGCTCCAATAAAAGAATTGCTGTCAAGTCACACTGCAATTATTGATTTGAGACCCCAAGTGAGCCCCGCCTGCAGCATCATAGGTCTTCACACAAAGCCATCCCACATCGCTCATCTCCTTCTCACTGCCAAGCTCCGCGCTCGTAGCGGACGCAGACTCGGATAGCGCGTAACGAAGACATAAAGTAGCATCAGGCAGAAATGTCAACTCATCCATACTCGAATACAGAGTGCTTGTATTGCTCAGCATCCTCACGCTTCTTTTTTATCCTTATTTGAGCTGTAGACAGCTTCTCGTGCTTCGCAGTGACCAGTCTCTTTAAGGACATTTCCTCTGTCTTCCCCTTTTTCAGCTCTATCTGTGCACTCTCAAGCTGGTCCTCTAGATGTCTGACCTAGAGCACAGAAGTAGTATTGAAATAAATGAGGAAAACAATCCAAACAGCAGACTCGGTTTGGTTTACCACAGTTAGAATCAGCTTCCTGCTTTTTGAAGATCTAAACCCTAAATAATTCTCCTGAGTTAAATCCCAGTTCTCTACCCTTTAGCCAACTCTAAATACATTCAAACAAACAGGGCACCATCACTGAGAATTAGTTGCAGAATCATAGAGAATTATCAAGGCTGGAAGACTTGTAAGATCATCAAGACCAGCCCATAAGCTAACATCACCACATTGGCCAGACCAGGGCACTAAGTGCCACAGCCAGTCTGTCTTTAAACACTTTCAAGGATGGAGACTCTACCACCTCCCTGGGCAGTCCATTCCAGGGTCTGATCATCCTTTCCATCAAGGGCTTCCTAAAATCCAACCAACACTCCCCTGGTGCAGCTTCAGACTATCACTCCTCATCCTATCACTAGTTGCCTGGGAGAAGAGCTCAACCTCCACCTGACTACAGCTTCCCTTCAGGTAGTTACAGAGAAGAAGGTGGTCCCCCGAGTTTCTTCTTCTCCAGGATACACACCCCCAGCTCCCTCAGCCTCTCCCTCCAGTCCCTTCCCCAGCCTCTTTGCTCCTCTGGACCCACTCCAGCCCCTCCATCTCTTTCTTGAAGTGAGGGGCCCAGAACTGTCCCCAGTGCTCAAGAACAGCAGGAGAATTACATCCCTAATCCTCCTGGCCACACTATTGCTGACACAAGCCAGGATGTCATTGGCTTCTCACACCACCTGGGCACACTGCTGGCTCCTGTTCAGCCGGTTGTCAACCAGTACTGCCAGGCCACTCTCCAGCCACTCATCCCACAGTCTGTAGCTGCAGGGGGTCATTCTGGCCAAAATACAGGACCCTGCACTTGGCTCTGTTAACCTCACACCGTTGGCCTCTGCCCATTGACCCAACCTCTCTGCAGCATCTTCCTCCCCTCCTGCAGATCAACACTCCCAACTTCGTGTCATGCACAAACTCAATCCCCTACTATGAACTTGCTACAAATTCTGCTATAGCTCTTAGCCAAGAGTAATTTGAACATGCTACATAAATACCCTAAATGACTGCCTAACATTTTTAGATGCTAATTGCATTCTACCAGAACCGAGCAGCAAAGAGCGAGGTGCTGTATTGTGACAAACATTTCATCAGGGAAAGGCTGGCCTGGTGATACTAATAGTTAAAGGCACTTTTCCTGAAGTAGCAATTTTTTGCTCTTAGTTTCTGCTCTCTAGGCAGGAGAAACTGGATGTCACTTTCATCATTTCCTACCAGCAACCCCAAGACTATTTTAAGTCCAGTTTCTATGGCAACAAAGGCTTTGACTATTAAAAGTGGTCAATGGTACATTAGCTGGTGGCACGCAAAGCGGCAGCTATGTTTTTAGGAAAGAGATTTTGAAGTCATCCAAATTCATTCTTTCTGTGAAAGAGTGATGGGAACTTTCAAGATACAGACATTTACTGATGATCACCTGTCTCACTTAGACATTGAGTTCTCCCTAACCAGGTACAACTTGGATAATACAAACCTCTGATAAAACATTGGCCAGCATCTCCACGTTTGTTCCCTGTCTTTCCATCTTCTTTTGATATAACTGCACCTCCAGCTGGCATGCTGGCAGAACCTCAACCAGGTCTCTGTAACTTTCATACTTCTCAATAACTTCTTGCTTTAAAGAGAAAAGACTATTAAGAAAACAGCTTTGGAGTTGGGCAGTTATTGCCTTGTGCACCCATTCCCTCATTGTTTAACATTTATTTCAATAACAGCAGAATTAATATTCAGAGTCACAGAACTGTTTAGGTTGGAAGCGACCTTAAAGACTATCTAGTTCCAACTGCCTAGTGGGACACCTCCCACTAGACTAGAAATTAAATCTTTAGTTTGTCATATAAGTGTTTGAAAAGCATAGGAAAAGTGAGGTGCAAGTGTGTTAGACTGCACTGTTATGAGAGATTTTGGACAGAAAAAGGCTGTACAGGGAAGAATTCTATTCTGGGAAGACAGGAGCTACATAAAGCATCATAAAAAACAATTACAGCAATAAAAGTTTACATCTTAGCCTCCCAAGACACTTTTGTTCCAAAGCTACACGCGCTTCGCTGATGCACAAGTGATCATAAACTACAAACATTTATAGACTGGACTCTGCTATTAAAAGCACAAACAGAAAGGTAGGGAGGCAACTCTGCTTGGCACACCACAGCCATCAGTCCCTGAAACAGGGACCCTGTGAAGCGTATTCAAAACCCAAGGACACTTCTGAGCTGCCAAGGTATTTTCATCTGTGAAAGCAGACACAGGTAGGGTACAGATTCAAGACTTCTACACCTAGTTTCACAACCACTCAGGAAAAAAGCAGCAACGGCAATTTGACTTGTCCACAAAACCCAAAAAAGCCAGAAACAAAACAAAACCCCCCACAACCACCCTCCAGTTTTCTGTGGAGTGATGACTCCATTTCAGACTAACTACTGTGCTGTTGATTTTTGACTAGAAGCGCAAGTCATTCAAGAAGCAGCTCTAAATGATGGCAGTTCAGTCAAACATGTGCTTTTCCCATCAGAACCCCTCCTTGTGCAGAGAGAAAACCTCACCTTGGACTTCTTGAGTTTCTTAACAGTCTCTTTCATCAGTTCTTTGTAATTTTTAAGTTCCTCTGGACTCTCCACTATTTTTGATTTCAGCTGCTCTTGTTCTTCTTTCAGAGTAGCCATTGTCACTTTAAGCTCGTTCTAGTTAACGAGACAAACACGGTCAATGCTAGCAATTAGGTGAACAAAGAGGAGCTGTGAAGCGTGGTTTGCCAGCACCTTATGACTAGACAGGTTTTTTTCCTCTGCTTTAAGTTTTTCCTCTTTAGAAAGTTTAATAAAGTTGTCTAAACATTAATATTCCCAGTTAAAGCAGTGAACAGCCCATTTTGCTCCCAGAATATGCTTCTCTAGGGGTGCAGTGCTAAGTCACAAGGACAGCATTTAACAAGGACTTCAGCAAGAGCCTGCCAGCTAACACATACTACTAGCAGCTCTCCCCTTCAGAGCCCCTCACCTCAGGCAACACAGGCAGTCACTGCTGAGTTACAGAGCTGGCTGTATCAATCCGGTAGAAGAGCAGCAAGCTTCCTGCTTAACGTCTCCAAAACCTCCTGTTTTGTCCCCCTCAAGCCAGTGGCTCCATCACTAGACACTCTGTGTAATTAAGGTAAGCCCACACTATCTCAGAAGTCCAGATTTCTTGCCTGTTCTTTTACTGCCTTTCCTAAATGTAGAGTTTTATGCTGCAGAGATGTCTATTATTTAAAGTTAGCCACAAAGCAAGCTACTGCAGAGTAAAGCTTCCACAAGGGAGTTAAAAATAACCTGAAACTTTAAAAAAAAATAAAATGAATAATCACCATCTGAACACTACCTAGCTCCAATATTAATGTGATCCCAGAAAAAGAGGTGATCTATTAGTTCATCTGAGATCTAAGCTACAGCCTACACCCACACAGAGGTAGTACTTACCAGTTTTCGGCTCCTCTCTGCCATCTCTGACTTCTTTTGAGTAATCACTTCTTGCAAAGCTGTCTAAAAAAGACCAACAAATTTTAACTAAGCATCTCTACAACTGCTACCTCCTTTACCCTTCTGTCATAGATCTGTCTAGAATACAGATCCCATTTACGGGTTCTCTGGAGTGCCATAACCAGCAGACAAAATTGCTGTCTATAAGATTTAAAAGGCAGGGAAGGAGAATATTGTTGTGAAAGCCACTGGGAGCACTAGGAATGCAGCCAGCACTAGATAACTAGAAACAGGGATAAGAGACAGACCATTCCTACTGCTCCAGCAGGGTTATACACACAACCTGCTTTGCCAGAGGGACTGCTCTTGAGAAAAAACAAATACGAGGTCCCAAGTAATATAGAAGCCACGTGTATAGTGACTAGTATTAACAATAGAGACAGAACACCAAAACTCACCTAACCAGAGATTTTTATTTGCTTTCTAAAGCTGGAAGGGTTACCTATGAGACCTTAGAGACAAGCTGCCATTGCTGGAAAATTACCCCTGCAATCAACCCCTTTTTTCTACTAGGCATCTGCCCTTGGTGACCTCTCTTAGGACTCGTTTCCTGCTCACCTCCTTCAGATTCAGGTAGAAAACAAAAGGGAACCACACACATCACACTTTCAAACACCACCACAGATGTCTCCCAGGGCATTGCAGTAATTCATTTCAAAAACAGAGAGCCAAATACTTGAAATCATGGAATGCTAAAGTGTTCCTTCCAGTGAAATGAAGAGTTGGTGCTAGAGGCTAGGGAATACAGTGTGTTGCGATCACCTTTGGGATCATTAAGATTATCAAACCCCTTCATTAACCCAGCACTGACAGGTCACCACTAAATCATTAAATCACTAAAGCCCCTTTTAGCCTTTGTAGAGGTAGAGGGAGGGAGGTGAAATCAACGTTAAATAAGCAACACTCATGATCAGAAGCCATAGCAGCATTTCAGAGAAACATACAACAAGATCACACCTGTTTCCGTCGATAGTCTTGCCGTAGTAGTTGCTCCAGTTCTCGAATGCTCTCTGTCAGTTGCTTGACCTCTGCTTGATGTTCAACTGGAACAGTACTAAGGAAAAAATAAAGATATTGGGCAGTTTCAGCATCATCATAGAGTTCCTTAGGTTGGAAAAGACCTTCAAGATCATCAAGTCCAACCACTAACTCCCAAGGCCACTGCTAAAACCTGTCCCTGAGCTCCAGATCTCTACAACTGTGAAACATCCCCGTGACTGTGAAACAGACTGGGCAGCCTGTTCCAAGGACTGATGGCTCTTTTCATGAAGCAGTTTGTCCTCATGGCCAACCTAAACTTTGCATGGTGCAACTTGAGGCTGTTTCCTCTTGTCCTATCACTTGTTATTGGTGAGAAGAGACCAATACTCACCTCTCTACAACCTCCTTGAGGCAGCTGCAGACAGCACTAAGATATCCCCTTAGCCTCCTCTTCACCTCAGATTAACCAGCCCCAGCTTCCTCAGCTGCTCCTCACAAGGTTTGCTCTCCAGACCCTTCCCAAGCCTTGTTGCCATTCTCTGGACCTGCTCCAGCCCCTCAATGTCTCTCTGATGTTGAGGGGGTGAGATGGAAAAGAACCTTAAGTTAGCCATTAACCTAACACTGTCAGCTCCACCAAAAAAGCTTGTTCCTCATCAGCACATCAGCATGGCTTTTAAATAGTTCCAGTGATGTGGACTTGAACTCCAGGGCTCCACAACCCTTTCTGGGAACAAATTTTACCTCATGTCCAACCTAAACCTCCCCAGGTGCTACAGAAGGCTGTTTCCTCTCATCCCATCACTTGTTACTTGAGAGATCAACCTGGCTCCAACTTCCCTGCTCCTGCTGGCCACACCATTGCTGATACAAGCCAGGATGCTGTTGCCCTTCTTGGCCACCTGAGCGTGCTGCTGGCTCATAAGCAGTTAGCTGTTGGATGATACCCCAGGTCTTTTTCTGCCAGGCAGGCATCCCCAAGCCTGTAGTGTTACATGGGATTGTTGTGACCCAAGAGCAGGACTCTGCACTTGGCATTGTTGAACCTCACCTCATATGATTGTCCTCCAACCATCCTGTCCAGATCACACACATTGAAAAGGACAAGAGAGCCAAGTCAAGCAGCACAGTTCAGTGCTTGCTTACGCCTCATACTCACTTCAGTTTCTCCAGCTTCAGTACAGCCTCACGATTTTCTGTCTCCAGTTGTTGGTGTTTCTCCATAGCCGATTTCTGCAAATTAAATACTCAGATTTTTTTTTCAGTTTAGGGGACGTGATTGCTCCCTGAGCTTCTATTACTTTACATTGAATACACCATATGGAAACACTCAGATTCAGAGGAGAAGCCACCTGCAATTCAAGGTTCAGCCCACTGACTGTTAAGTATGTGTTTTCTCAAAGCCATGTGATGTGTCAACACTTCTCTTACCAGGCTAAACCACCAAGTTACTTGACACAACATCCTTGGCTATGGTCATACAGAAATCTTGACAAGTTCATCCCCACTTCTAAACTGACACATTTCCTTCAAGGTTTGGATAGTTTTTTTGAAGCCAGTTACAGGAGCTGTAAACATCAGCTTACAATATGTAATACATCTACAGTCCTGGTATCTTCATCTTACTTGGCTGCATTTAAGGTTCCAAATGTGTTAGTTCAACATGCAGTTTAAAAACCACAACCCTTATGCTCTGCAGTTCCATGTTAACAACTATATACTGAAGCAGGTGTCTGGAGTAACACAGCCCCCAGTCTTACGTAGCTCTGTTGCAACTGCAAGTAGGTCTCGCGTCGGAATTCTCTGAAATTCACAAAGTTGATGATGCCACTCAAGAAGCGAGTTGTCCTCTTTTTTTCTGAAAGAGGAATTGCAAGAGCCATCACTGTTCTGGTTTCCGCACACAGTCACGTAGAAAAAGCCAGGTAAAACACAATTTAGAGATGGAAATTACAAAACAACAGCATCCAAGTGAGTTCTGCTGCTGCTCACCTCGCAAAGGCTTGGCAGACAGCACAGCTCGCACCAAGCTATGAACTTCCAATGCCTTGGCAACTCTGTGCTACCTTCCACATTGAATTTAATTCAACAAATTAAAACAGCACCCAGGACAAAGCCTATAAAACAGCCTCACATTGGATCAGAAGTCGGGGAAAAGAGCGTCAATCTTTGACTACAGCTGTGAAGGCAGAACCCCTCTGTAACTATCGGGCTCACTGAAGACAGCAGTTTGAACTGCAGGGAGTTTTAGGTTTAATTCCAAGCAAACTTGAAAGATGTCCAAGACATGCAAAAGGCTTTTGTAATCAAGACAGAAACAAAAGTGAAACTTTTGATTAAAAGCCTTTTGTAAGATGTTTCTCTTCTACCAGAAGCATCACTGCAGGGTACTGAATAGGGTGAAGCAAAAACTTAATCACTTCCTACATGGGCTTCAGCGTAAGAAACCCGACAGCATTCCAGAGTTGCCAGGACAGTTTAAGTCAGGGGTCCTCAAACTGTTTAAACAGGGGGCCGGGTCCTGTCCCTCAGACAGTGTAGGGGGCCAGGCTGCAGTTTGTCCTGCCTGGAGGCGGGAGGGAAGAGACAGCGAGCCGCACACCTCAGCCTGGCCATGCAGTTGGCAGGAAGAAGCAAACTGTGGCTGCTCGGCAGAGGGGGGGTAAATACCGGCATCCTGGCTTGGACACCCTGGGGGGCTGTATCTGGCCCACAGGCCAGGGTCTGAGGACCCCTAGCTTAAGTGATAATGCTGCTTCACATACACTCACCAGACCAACAGTTCAACAGAATCATAGCATTAAAAGCTCCCCACAGGTATTTAATTGAATTAGTTAACGTGAGGAACAAAGAGAACTGCTCATTCAAATCAACTTGTGTCAAGGGCACAGCAAGGGTCAGAAGAGTAGCTGGAAGTCTGGGATAGTTCTCCATATAAGATGCCCACCTGGCTGTGCCATGTGATATCAGGTGACACCCACCATCCCATAAACACAAGAATTACGATGCATTTGCTTACTTGGGTTTAAAATATCAGCAATTTGAAAGTCACTAATCCGGCACACAGGTAGTAAGCGCTCCCTGCAAGGAAAACAAAACATCACTTTATCTGCCACCACCAAGACTCGGTGTGTGCGCGACACTACGGAGCAGATCTTGTCCTCTAACCCCACAGTGTATGTACAGAAGCACAAGACAAGAGCAAGCCTCAGGAGAATAACACAGTGGGACTCCACACAAAGGTCTGCATTAAAAATGTGCATATTTACATCATCTCAAAAGATTTCTATAGACAAAATACCTGCCTGGAGAACAATGTTTAGCTTAATTAGGGAACTCTTACATGTGTTTGTTAATTGTCTCCTTACAGCTGAAAAGAAGCTTTTAAGCTAACACCTCATTCCTACACAGATATTAGACAGCAAACCATCTTCTAGGTGTACAGTCGTCCCTCTAACCACTTGAAGCAGAGTTCTCCACTCTATCTTTCAAGAGGGCTTTAAACTAGATTCAAAGTGGGGGTGGGATTGTTGCTGGGTGGGCACCAGTGGGGCAGTGTTCTGGTCTTGATGAAGACCATGAGGCCTCCCACTGTCCTAGGGTGAAATAGGAGTGCTCAGCAAAATCCCTGAAATGCCTGTACACCAATGCACACAACATGGGGAACAAGCAAGAGAAGTTAGAAATCTGTGTCCAGTCAGGTGATTATGATCTGGTGGGAATTACAGAGACCTGGTGGGGCAGCTCACATGACTGGAACGTGGTCATAGATGGCTATGTCCTTCTCAGGAGAGACAGATCAGCAAGGCGAGGTGGTGGAGTTGCCCTTTACATGGAAGAATGACTGGAATGAACTATTGAGTTCTGTCCAGGGGTGCATGAAGAGAGAGTTGAGAGTTTGTGGGTGCGGATTAAGGGGCAGGCTGGCATGGGTGGCACTGTTGTGGGTGTCTATTACAGGCTACCACATCAGGATGAAGAAGTTGAGGAGGTCTTCTATAGGTAGCTGACAGCAGCCTCACAGCTACAGGCCCTGGTTCTCATGAGGGATTTAAGTACCCTGATATATGCTGAAGTCATACTCAGCCAGCCATCCACAGTCCAGGAGGTTCCTCCAGTGCATTGGTGACAAGTTCCTCATGCAAATGATGGAGAGGCCCACTAGGAGAGAAGCACTGCTGGATCTTGTACTCACCAACCAGGAGGGTCTGGTTGAAGCAGTGAAGGTTGAGGGCAGCCTTGGTTGCAGTGACCATGAGATGGTGGAGTTCAGGACCTCATGTGGTAGGAACAGAATAGCTGGCAGAATCACAACCCTGGACTTCAGGAGGGCCAACTTTGGCCTTTTTAAGCAATTGCCAGGGGAAATCCCATGGGACAGGGTACTGGCAGGTAAAGAGGCCCAAGATAGCTGGTTAACATTCAAAGAACACTTCCTTGAAGCCCAAGATAAGAGCATTCCAACAGGCAGAAAGTCAAGGAAGGGAACCAGAAGACTTGTGTGGTTAAACAGGGAGATGCTGGGCAAACTGAAGAGGAGGAAGAAAGTCTATGGGTCATTGAAGGAGGGGATGGTGACTTGGGGTGATTGTAAGGCTCTGGTGAGAGAGCATAAGGATGCAACTAGGAAAGCCAAGGCCTCCTTGGAATTAAACCTTGCAAGAGAAGTCAAGGGCAACAAAAATGGCTTTTTCAAATACACTGAAGGTAAAACTAAACTGAGAGGCAACGTAGGCCCCCTGCTGAATGAGGTGGGTGCCCTGGAGACAGACAATACATAGAAAGCAGATACCGAACACATTCTTTGCCTCTGTCTATACTCTGGGGGCTATCCTGATATCAAGTCCCAGACTGCTGAGGCCCCTGAGGAAGTTGGGACAAAAGAAGAGTTTTCCCTGGTTGATGAGGACCGAGTTAGGGATCAGGTGAGCAAACTGGATGGACATAAATCCATGGGCCCTGATGGGATGCACCTGTATGTACTATGGGAGATGGTGGAAGTCATTGCTAGGCCACTCTCCATCATCTTTGGCAAGTCCTGGGGGATCAGCAGAGGTGCCTGGGGACTGGAGGATAGCAAATGTCACTCCAATCTTCAAAAAGGGTAAGAAGGAGGATCCAAGTAACTATAGACTGGTCAGCCTCACCTCCATCCCAGGAAAGGTGATGGAAAAATTTATCCTTGAAACTGTCTCTAGGCACAGTAAAGACAAGAGAGTCATTAGGGACAGTCAGCAAGGCTTCACCAAAGGGAGGTCATGCTCAACCAACCTGATAGCCTTTTATATGGGCATAACCAGGTGGAGAGACAATGGCAAAGCAGTGGATGTGGTCCATCTTGACTTCAATCAAGTGTTTGACAGGCTCCCACAGCATCCTCACAGCCAAACTGAGGCAGTGTGGTCTGGACAATAGGGTAATGAGGTGGATCGTGAACTGGCTGCAGGATAGAAGCCAGAGAGTAGTGGTCAACGGGGCAGTCTCGTTGGAGGTCTGTATCTAGTGGAGTCCTCCAAGGATTGGTACTGGAACCAGTCCTAGTTTGCTGATGACACAAAGCTGGGAGGAATGCCCAACACTCCAGCAGGCTGTGCTGCCATTCAGCAGGACCTGGACATGCTGGAAAACTGGGTGGGGAGAAAATTGATGAAATTTAACAAGGGCAAGTGTAGAGTCTGGCATGTGGGCAAGAACCGAGTATAGGTTGGGGACCGACTGGTTGGGGAGCAGCATAGGAAAAAGGGATCTGGAGGTCCTTGTGGACAGCAGGATCACCATGAGCAAGCAATGTGCCCTTGATTCTGTGATCTTGGCAGGGCTGGATTAATTTGTTAAGGCTTTCATTTCGACAGAGAGCAGAATTCTTTGCAAGCAGCTGTTCAACATGGTGTTCCTCTGTTCACCTGCAAAATTCCCTTTGCTCAGAGCCAAGAAGCAGTGGAACTACTGTTAGTAATACAGCAAAAAGCTGTTACTTTTACAAGGAACAGCAGCTGAACAGGTGCAGCATCTTCTACTTACATGTGAATGTACAAGTTCGAAACAGGTAGAAAGCCTTCATATATCTGTGGATACATTATGTCAACGTTGACTGGCATCTAAGGAGTAAAGAGAGTGAATGTATAAGTAGAGAACACTTTAATAAAGAACATAGGTTTGTTTCCACAATGCAAGTTCATTCAAATAGGTTAAACACACAGACGTGCTATAAAGCCAAATAATGTAATCAAGTTAATCAGCAGACTACTTTAACTGTCAGTTTTGGACAATCAAAATATAAAAAGACCATAATAACTAAAGCAACAAATTAGAAACTCTGGAACTCAATCTAAACCTTGTTTTAATTTGTTCAAAACTGGTGCAGAAGGGTAGCCTCTGCATTCACACATACATTTGCTTTATGAAGAGGTCAGAAGAAGGTGGTAGTGGTACATGGACATCTTTTCCTTCTAGTTTAAGCCTCATAACACCCCAGCTAACATCACTGCCTGTGAAGAACTGAGTGATCTTGTGCATACCCAATCTTTCCTTTCAGTTTGGCCAGAAATGGCACAACACAATACTATTCTCACTTCAGGAATCTGCTTTTGTATAATAGAGACAGAAGATAAATAAGAAGATAAGTCAGTTAACCTCCAGATGCCCTTCTCCTTCCTTTCCTCTCAGTTAATGGAGACGTGGAAATGATCAAACATTAAATTTAACATTGATGTTCCTTCTAGACCAGTCAAACATCTAAGCAGAGAACCTCCTCCAGCCATGGCTAAAGGCAAATAACCGAGACAACAGTATGTATTTTCAAGGCCAGAGATGGTGCCCTTCATGAGTTTGTTCAATTGCCCCAGACCCTACAGGCACTTACAGCCATCTCAGAGAAAAGAATTGACTGTTTAACTGCAGGAAAGGGCTCTACATACAGCCTTTCCTTCCAGCCTACAGTGGCAAACTCTTTTTCATGCCCACTGGTAGTAAAGAAGAAATTCTCTTTTTGACAAGAAAGAAAGGACACCCAGAAGAAGAACACCAGACGATGCTCCCAGTTCCTCTGCCTCTGGCAAATGACCCATACTGATGGCTGCACTGCAGGACAGCACTCTCATCCCCAGTTAAGTGAGTGTACTAATTGCCTCCCTGAACACAAACACCCAGGGGTATACAGGGTCTGACGCACAAGTTTTCTGCAACAAAGGCAGAATTTCTAAGCCCCCATTCCTGCAATTACAAGAGGCAAAGAAGGAAGCAACTTTTGCTTCTTTTGCTAGAAGAAATACTTCAACATTTCATTTGTTAAGGGCAATATTTTCTTCCTTTCACATTTAATTACACCTGCCACTACAGACATACCATGTACAAAAGCTCCAGGCGGATTCCATACACCTTCTGCAGGATTCTCGTGTAAACCATGTGTAAAACCTCAACCTGCAAGAAAGGACATGAATCAGTATTTGCTAGGAATGATTATCCAGGGCAAGGTCATAAAAGGAGTCTTTCTTTTAACTTACACAGACCAATTTCACTGAGCCACAAAGACTACCAAATATTTTACTTCCCAATAGGTTGCCATTCAGGCTTCACAACATTATAATACAGTTTTAGAACTATAAAACTCTGTGCTTAGACCACTATAGCCTGGACTCCCATGGCTAAGCATTGTTTTTATCACACTGCTGCACACCAAGCCATTTTCAAATCAAGTGACACTAAAAACTCCAAATCAGACCACAAGAACTATGTAAACCCACAGAAGTGTCCTTCATCACATTAAAACAGAAGGGTTAAAAACACCTACAAGCCAAGAAGTTATTAATTTACAGTCCTAACCTGTGACCAGTTCAAAACAATGATCAGTCTTGAAAACAATCACCGGTGGGGGGAAAAATATTGTTCCTTGAACAAGGCCAGCATCCTCCTTCAGCAGACACAAGCACTCAGAGCAGCACAGGGATTCCCAGAGGCACCAGTACCCTTTCAAAGCAGCCTCTCTTGTGCTGAGGACACCGCAAGCTTGCGATGATTGAACAAATACAACCTCCCCTAAGAGGATCTTGCTTTAGTTGGTGGGTTGGACTAGACGTTCTTGAAGATCCCTTCCTACGGCACCATTGTATGATTCTGTGAAAAGGGGGTGGAGCAGGGAGGGACTGCTTTTTACAGCACCCAGACACAGAATGGTTTAAGTAGGAAGGGACCCTAGAGATCACCTAGCTCCAAGCCCTCTGTATTAGTTGATGCCCTGAGCTACTGAACTCATGAGCTATTGTAACCCATTCCCCACAGAACCGGGAAGGACACCGTGCAGTATCCCGCTGTTATGAGTAATTTGACCCAAAACTTGACCCACCCGCTAACGGCTTCACTCAGCCCTTCCCTGGTGAGGCCTGAACAAGCACTAAGCTGCAAGGAGCAGCTCTTCCACGCCCAAGAGTCAACACCTGGCTGGGGCAAGGCCTGGGCAGGGGCCTGCAGGCCGCACAGAGCCCTCAGGACCAGGAAGCGCCTAAAGGCCGAGACCTCTTCTCACCCCACCGCCACTCCCCGACCCTGCCGTACCTTGGCGTTACCGAACAGGTCTGCCTTGGCCAGGCTGCGGGCCTCGGCGCCGCTCAGGACGTGCCCGCGGAGGTAACTGACGATCTCGTCGGGGCCGTAGCGAGGGAACGTGAGCGCCTCCATGGCCGGTCCGCCCTGAGCCCAACCACCCCACACTCCCGCGAAACGGCCGGCGATCAAATCTTGGCGGGGGCCACCTCTGCCCCGCCCCTTCCCGCGCGGCGTCGGCCAGTCAGCAGCCGCGGCGGATGGAGACGGGCAACGGGCGGGGCTTGGCGACTCCATCCCGGCCACCCCCACGCTGGTGGCCGTTAGGGGCGGGGCTGGCTGAAGCGGTGGGTGGGGCTGCTCTTCCGTCGGCTGCTGCTCTTCCGGCAGCGGGAGAAGCGCGTGGATTTGGAGTTTCTGTGTTGGATTGGAAGGGACCTCCAAAAATCATCTAGCCCAGCCCTGCTACAACAAGCAGGGCCATCACTCACCGGACCCGACTGCCCAGAGCCCCACCCAGCCCGGCCTTGAATGGCTCCAGACGTGGGGGCTCCACCATCTGTCTAGGCAGCTGCCCCCAGGGATCCCCCACCCTCACACTAAAGAACTTTTTCCTCATGTCCAGCTTCAATCTGCCCTTTTCCAGATTCAAACCATGACCGACCCTTTGTCCTGTCATTCCCCGCCCTTGTGAACAGTCTTCCCCAGCCTTGTGACAGGTCTCTTCCAGGAGTTGGAAGGCTGCTATAAGGTCCCTCTGAAGCCTTCTCCTCTTCCAGGCTGAACAACCCCAGCTCTCTCTGTGGTTTTGGTTGGAAGGGACCTTTAAGATCGTCTAGTTCCAACCCCATTGTCATGGGAAGGGAGTTATGTGTCTTTTGCAGAAAAGTTTAAATTTGGGTTTAAAAAGCTGAAAAGTGTCTGCCCCCCACTTCCCCCTCTTCTCCCTCCTTGGTGACTCCCACTTTCTTCTTCACTCTTCTCCATCTTGGGGTCTCTGCAGAGCTGCATTGCGCTGCTGAGAGAGAATGTTATTGCTTCTGAAGACGTGGGAGGAACTACCAAACTGATCTGTGTTCTACTGGAGAGACTGGGAAGAAAGGAGGCTATTTCTCAGTAAAGAACCTCCTGAGGTGCCTCCTGGAATGGAGCAAAGCCAAGCCAAGCAGCCTCACACGAGGCTCCCCGACTCACTCCATACAAGTGACCAACCCCCTCCTGCAACTGTGGCAAAACTCACACACTGGCACCCATCCCTGCCCCATGTGCACCTCTGCTCAGCCAGCGAGGTCACGGCACTGTCCCCAAAAACCACTGATAGCACAGAGGTGTCAGCTGGCACCGGGTCCACAGTTCCACACACATGGATGGAGAACCTGGGCTCAGTTTCCAGCCAGGCACTTTGCCAAGGAGTCAGGTGAGTGACAGACACAAAGCCTTGCAGCCAGACACCTCAGCATGGCTGCAGCTGTAATGCAGCTACCACAGGGCTGCTCACAGTCACCAAAGGGCTGAGCAGCCTCCAAGGGGTTAGACCATGTCACCTTCAGGTAGGCCATGGCCTCTGAGCCTCGTGTTTCTTTTGGGGATGGGGATGGCATTGGAGAGGATCAACTGCCCAAGCAGGTGTAGCTGTCAGTACCTGGAAGTGAACTGCACAGGGCAGCAGTTGCAGGAGTTCCCTGCAGCCATCCCACTGGACACCAGGCAGCTGATTCTGGCAGCAAACAACGTCTCGTACCTACCAGCAATGGAACTGAGCTTCTTGGCCGATTTGGTCTATCTGGACTGCAGGAAGAACCTCTTGGGAGATGACCTTGATTTCACTTTCATTGGTGTGGCTAAGCTTGTCTACCTGGACCTCAGCTTCAACAACCTCACACAAGTCACCTTCAGCACCTTCTCACACCTCTTCAGCCTGGTGGTGCTGAAGATCTCAGACAATCCCAACCTGGTGACCATTGGGAAGGACGCTTTTGCCAACAACACCTGGCTGAGGCACCTGGATTTGAGCCGGACAGGCTTAACATTCCTGGACACCAGCACTGTCCGAGACCTACCCAACCTGAGGTTTCTGGGGCTCAGTGACAACCTGTGGCATTGCAACTGTTCCTTTTTGGAATTCATCACCTGGATGACAGAGAGCAACGTTCATTTTCCAGGTGAGGGCTGTGTGAGCAGGACGTCTCTCTTCCCTACTCTTGCAGATCTGTGTGGAATGGAGAGATCCCTCTGTTCCCCTTCCAAAAACTTCAGCTCATGGGGCTGTGCTGCTGCCTGCCTGCTGACGTTGCACAAACTGCAGAGCAGAGCAGCAGGGTTAAACACACTGACCCACAAAGCACCACCCTAGCTCACATCCTCGGGATGTGTAGCCTGGTCTGAATTTAGCCCACATCTCCAGCTAATCATTAGGAGTTGTTCCATCACCCAGTAACTCCTCCCCACCTGAGAAGGGGTATTGGGAAGAGGAAGGGACTGTGGGTTGAACGGAGAACACATGTAATGAAACAGCAAAACTAACACCACCTCTAATATCAACACAAAGTGAATGTGCAGTGGTCACAACAAACAGGAAAGTAGTTCCTGGAAGCAGAAGGATGAGGAAGCTCTTCCAAGGACAGGAATCCTTGAGGGAAAGAGGAGCAGGAGTCCCCAGCCTCAGCACACTTTCACCTTTATACTGAGTGGGATGTGTATGGGTTGGGATATGCCTGGTAGCCAGCTTGGGGCAGCTGCCCTGGCTTTTGCCCCTCCCAGCTTAAGCTTCTGGTTGACTCCAAACTCCTGATGGCCTGCGTAGCGCGGCTGGACTAGGATTCTGTCCCAGCGAAAGCAGGACAAGCTTGTCGCTAGGACACTGCTAAGACACCTGGCTGCAGCCTCAGGAGATGTCTCGGTGCCTGTGGGTCACAGCATTCCATGGCTGCAGAGTCAAGAACAAGGAGCCCAAGGTGGCTCTGTGGAAAGCTGCTGCTGTCAATTTCCTGCCTCCTGTCCATCTGCTACTTTGCTGCTGCTGCAGTACCAGTATATCCATAATGACCAGTTAATCCCCCTCTTTCTATGGAAATGCTCCTGCATGCTTGCGGCAGCATCTCCATCATTCAGCTGGTGCTTCCTTCACCTCAAACGAGTCCTGTAGCCTCTTCCTGCACAATGTGCCTCATACATGCAGCCTCTACTGCAGCAATTCTGCTCGATGCTGAAAGCAAAGCAGGCTGAAAGCCAGGCAACTCCTCTTCTCCTCTCTTCTCTCACTGAAAGGGTCTCCACGAAAGGTTTGGGTAGCACGGAGACCAGCAAGAGTTTAACTGCTGCGTTCTGTGGGGCTGTGCTCACACCCTGCTTCCTACTGCCTCATTTCTGTACGTGTACATGATGGCCTTTATCTTAAGAGCAGCGTAGCTGCTGTGCTAACAGATAAAAATGCACCCTTCAGCTGTCCCAGTGCTCCTCAGAGCAGGTACATTAGGCTGATCTTCTGTATCAGAGTGTGACCCAATGCTCAGGAGTCACCAACAGAGCTTCAGCTGTTCCCACATGAGCTCTGGGTTGGGTCCTAGCTGAAATTTGACTGCTTGTGTGAGACAAAACAAAACTGTTCATTAAATAAGGGTGGGTCCCCAAAGAGCCCAAAAGGAGAAAAGGGAAAGGCAAAGGGAAGCTGGTGCTTGGACAGAACCTAGTCTGTCAATAAGACATCTCTGTGTTGTCTTTGATGAGTTAAGCTCCCCACAGACAGGAGTGGGTTTTTATTTTCCTCACAGAGGTTACAGGCAGTTATGGAACTCTGTAAAGTACTGTTCTTCTCAGGAATATTGAGGACAACATGCTGAACCCTGGAACAGGAGACTAAAACTCATTGCAGGCAATTTGGGAGGGTAGGAGTGTAAAAAGCGGTGGTAGCAAAGATGGACGGTATGAGAATGAGATTTCTGTGTCCTGATGAGATGCTGTAGATGGGTCTGCAGGAGGCCACGTGCCTCCCAGGACTGGGCTGTCAGTATGGTGACACCCTGTGTCACCAGCTCCCACCTGCCATTAGGCAGCTCCTTCTTCATTGGGACCATGCAGCCCTCATTCAAGGGTTTTGACAGGAGCTGACAGCTCCTGTACAAAGGGGTGTTGGGACACAGCCCTGAAATCTGCTGCAAGCAGATCCCAGTGCTGGCTTTCACAAAGCTGCTGCTGCTTCACAGAAGAGCTTTGCACTAGTGTTTTATGCTCAACTGGACCTGTGGAGCCTCTGTGCTGACGTGATGGTTTTGGGTAGCAGAGAGATATTAGAACACAACAGGGTACAGTCACTACTTCAGTGTGGAACTGATTCATCAATCAATTTCCTCTGCCTCTCACAGAGCTAGCAAGGCTGTGTGTAACTGAGAACCACTGTAGCTGTCCAGTGAGCACAAGCCTTGTTGTTCCATCATAATTCAGGCTATATCACTGCAGAAGGTGTTTGAGAGTTTTAAAAAAGCCCACACCTATGTACCTGGATCACTCTGAGCCACAGAAGTGCTCAGTCAGCAGATGAACAGTGCAGAGACAGCAATTTGCCACAGTGGGCAATATCTTCCTATGAAGGCCACACCACAGAAATCACTCTGGCCACTTGGCGGTTGTGGTTTGGCAAGGATTTGCCTCTCTGGTTTCATTCAAGCCATGGGTGGAGAGGGGTGTGAAGTCTGTAGGTGTGTTTTGAGGTGTTTAGGCAACGCCTCCATCATTTTTTTCCAGCAGGACTGAATGTTTAAGGTCATGAACGTTTAAGACACAGCCAAGAGAGTCTTGCTTCTGCTTTCCCCTCTGCAGATGCTGACAACATCACCTGCTACACCCCAACAGGTCTGCGTGCCCTGAAAATGCCTGTGGCGGAGACACAACTGCATTTCCAGTGCCTGACCCGGCTGTACAATCACGACTACATCTTTCTGTGCCTCATTGGCTTCGGCATTTTCTTTGGTGGCACCGTGGCAGCCTGGCTTGCTGGCACCTGTGCTGTCATCTACGAACTCCACACTTCAAAGAAGGAGGAGGAAGAGGATGAGGAGGAAGTATCTTAGGGTCAGCTCTACAAATCCTTAAGAACGGCCCCTTCCTGCCCCGTTCCCCACATGATGTCCCACTCTAGATGGGGTTTTTGAAGTTAAATAAAACTGCAGGAGAAGAAATGTCTCTGTGCTTGTCTCCCTCCCTGTGCCACTTCTGCCTGTCATTTCCCACTGAGACTTGGGACACTGGCAAAAGGTGCCTGACTGGTGTGCACAGTGCCGGGCATTTACACTCCCACTTCCCCATGAGACCACAGAAAAGCGGGGTCACAGGCACTGGCTTGAAGAGGTACAGCCTGGAGTACAGGAAAGGCCCCAGCACTGTGCTGCAGCCAGGGAGTTCATCAAGACCTTCCCAGCCAGCAAACCCAGCAGAGCTTATTGGGACCAACCCAAAGAACTTACTGAAGCCCAGGGAATCCTAGAACTTTCTACTGTGGAAAGGTACGAGAGCAAAGAGATTAAATTCAGAACTTTAGGGGTGCAGGATCCCATTGAGTCCTGCTTTCTCTCACATTAAACCAATGGCAGCAGTCTGTCCCCTGAAGCCAGACCCCACGTTGTCTACGAACAAGTTCAGCGCTGGCAAGTCCAGTGCAGTTTTGTATCACGTACCCCTAAAACTAGGATGTTTTCAATGTAAAAAATAGTGCTTGCACCCACAGCCCAATATACTTGGAAATGGCTGTTTTGATGCCAAAGTCCCAGGGTTGCAGAATACAGGGAGATGTAAATAAGATCCTTCCTCTCACTAACACTGCTAATTGCCAGGAGAAGTATCTGCTTACATGAGCAAGTACAGCAGCTTCACATGTGAAACTCTGGCTTCTTCATCTGTTCTAGCAGGATCTGGTGAAATTAAAGGGAAAAGCATGAGAAGATCTCAGCAAGCAGGCTATAAAGCAATCATTAATAATAATAGAATTATTATTTTCTACTTATTATGATGTTTAATATTTATTAAATCCCAATTATTATAATTGTTTATGTATTGGTTGATTAAGAGTAATTACTATAGTGTCGGAGAGCCATTTGCTAGTGGAATTCTTTGTCTCAGCTATAGGCAGTACGACGAAAATCATCAGGAGTGGAGATGGAAGCACGGTCTGCTATGGGTGTGTGCTGGGCTACTGGATAGAATCATCACAGCACAGACTGGTTTGGGTTGGAAGGGACCTTCATCTCTTCTCACAATAAACAAGTGATAGGACAAGGAGAAGTTTAAGCTGGACACAAGGAAAGACTTCTTCACTGAAAGGGCCATCAGGCCTTGGGACAGGCTGCCCAGGGATGGGGCTGAATCGCCATCCCTGGATGTGTTTCAGTCATGGAGATCTGGAGCTCAGGGACAGGGTTTAGTGGTGGCCTTGGGACAGTTGGGCTCAATCATCTCAAAGGCCTTTTCCAACCAAAACAGCTCTGGGATTCTATAAAGCTCATCTAGTCCAAACCCTCTGCAATGAGCAGGGACATCTTCACCTAGGTCGTTCAGGGCCCTCATCGACCCAGCCTAGAATGTCTCCAGGGATTTGGCACGTCTTTGGGCAACCCAGGCTGCTGTCTCAAAGCCCTCATTGTAAAGAATTTCTTCTTTCTAGCCAGCCCGGCCCCGCAGGCCCAGCGGACTCCCGGCCCCTGCCGGCAGCGGAGGCTGCGATCGGGCCCCGCCCGCGGGCGGTGCTGGAGGCAGAGGCCGCCCCGCCTCCCTCCCGCAGTGTCTGGGCCGCGCCGGAAGGTGAGTGCGGGCGCGGTGCGGGGGTCCGGGGAAGCAGTGGTCGCCTCTGTCCCTCGGGGAAGCCCCACGGGGAAGCCCCACGGGGACCGGCTGCCGGGAGACAAAGGGTTCTTCTGGCTGGAGAGGAGGCCTGAGCTTGGGGCTGGCGCCCAGAGCCCCGGCAGGGGAGAATTAACGGGCTCTGCTGACTCACGGTAACTGCTGTTGGGGCAGGTTGGTGACAGCCCCGGGGCTGTGATGAAAGACCCCTCGGGCAGCTCGGCTTCAGCGCCCAGGCGTGTGGCTCCCGCCCCAAACACCGTCGTTGTTTGGGAGACACGAACTCGGTCCTGAGCACCATCACCCCTGGGTCCTGTGCACCACCAGCTGTGGGTTCTGTGTGCCATCATCCCTGGCTCCTGAGCACGATCACCCCTGGGTTCTGTGTGCCATCACCCCTGGTTCTTAAGCACCACCAGCCACAAGTTCTGTGTGCCATGACCCCTGGGTCCTGAGTACCAAACTTGGGGTTGTCAGCAAAGTCCTTGAAGCTTTGGGCAAAGGTTGCTCAAGTAGCCTCAGAATCTGGAAGCAGCCCGAGGTCAAGAGACTGAAAGTTGTGTTGACTTTGCAGGGTTTTATATGGCTCCAGATTACTAGAGCAAAGGTTTGAGGAGCAATGTGAAGCCAGTAGTGTGAGAACAGCTGCTTTATGATAGACCTGGATTAATGCTTTGCTACTCAGAGAAAACTCCGTGTTATAACTGAGCATTGTGAAGACAAAACACCTGATCAGTGCTGGCAGGTGGGTTCTGCACAGCCTTGTCATCTGAAGGGCGAACGTGACCATCAAGGTGCTCTGCTGGGTAGGAACGTGCTGTATTTGCAGCATCTTATCTGTCAGGCGCTAACCTCTGTTACCAGTGGGAGCAGCTGACATTTCTTAGTTACTTGAGGTTTTAAATATTCTTACAGATAATTACTTACCCAGCTTCATGTGGACAAAGCCAGGTGGTGTCTTCACTTTGCTCCAGCAACAATAATCCATTTGCTAATGAGAAATAAAACCCTCTGGTCCCTGAAGATCCATCCTGAGGGATGCTGCACTGCTGTAATAAGGAAGGCTGTTTGCACCAGTTCCATGAGGTGGCCTGTTCCCCCCTGCACTACCAGATTGTGTTGGTGAGACAGTGCAGGAGACCTCAAAACCTCACTGTATCATGGAGGCACCAGGTGGAGATAGGCATCGACTGTGGCTTGGTTTGGAGAGGGAATTGTGTCACTGCTGGAGAGAGCTCTCTGCTTTCTTCTGCTGTGCTATCTTGGGTCACACAGACAGAAAACATCAGAGGTTTGGGATTGTGCAAGAGGACTGGCACCAGATGGTTGTGGGGAAGGAACTTGTACTCCCTTGCAGCTGGGCAGGGTGCTGGAATTTTGGATGTCAAGCAGCTCTGAGCAGCACAAGCTGATGCCAGGTGGGGAGCAGGAAAGAGGGAAAAGCCCACGATTCAATGGGGACCGTGTGGTGGATGCTGCTCCACACTTCTGTCTCAGGCCTGTGCAAACCACACAGGGACCTCTGAGCTCAGTTTCCTCTTAAGTTTGTGAAAACTCTCATTCACAACAGTCCTGGGCAGGGAGTTCCGTGCGCTGTTCCCTACTGCATGAAAAAGCACCTCTTTTGCTTTGTTGCAAATCTCATTCCCGACTTCACGCGGTGGCCCCTAGTTCTGGTGCTGGAACAAGCAGTTTCCGTCCCTCTCTCCAGAGTATCCCTGCAGGCACAGCACTGTGTCAGTGAGGGCGTGGGAGTCAGCCAGAGCAGAGCTGATGGGACCTGCTGCCGTCTTGCTCTGAGCTGGAGGCTGGATTGAGGTCCTCCAGGCACCACCTCACACCATCACTTCAGTGATCTTAAGGCTTTCTTCTCTGGAGCTGAGCTCAGAGCACTTGATTTGTGCTGCTCAATACCCAGCAGGCAGCGAGGTGAAAAGTCCACAACTCACTCTTTTTTCCTTCAGCTAGTCCCAGTGCTGGGAGGTCCTAGGTCCATGCTCAGCAACTCTCCCCCTCCACATATCTGCATGTGGTGAGCTGCTGCCACTTCTCCAGTTAATCCCAAAAGAGTAATGGGCTCTCTTCCTCTGACAGCACCAAGATGGCTGTTCTCTCCAAGGAGTATGGCTACGTCATGCTGACAGGGGCGGCCAGCTTTGTCATGGTCATGCACCTTGCGGTGAAAGTGGCCAAAGCCCGCAAGAAGTACAATGTGGAGGTGAGTGCTGGGGCTGAGGGAAGGAGAAGGTCTGCAGTGGGTGTTGCACACAAGCTACGTGACACCTTGCTCGTTGTGGGGTGACTTCTTGACATTTCCTGCCTTACCACATGGATACAAAAGGGATGGAGCATCTATTCTAGCTCTCCAGGCTGGAGCAGATGGCATGACAAGCCAGAGTTTGGGACATCAGGCTGGGCACCAAGCTAAGACAGCTGAAAGTGTAAGGCTTGGAGCTTGGGAATACCCCCGAGCAAGAAACCACACAGCCCTTCTTCCTGCAAAGAAGCCTGATGCAATGTTGGGACAAAGAGACTGTAATGGAACAGAAGTGACAGGAGGGTTTCTCAAAGTCAGGGGGAGCATGTGAGCCCTGTCACAAGAGTTTCTCAAAGTCACCTTCCCTCACATCCAAGCCTGCACTGTGGGCTGGGTGGGGACAGCGGTCCTACTGTGAGTCAGGGCAATGGCATGCAGAGGCTGCTGTGCCACTTGGCTTGGCTCCTTCCCTCTTTCCCCACTTCACTGAGGAGGCAGTGACAAGCAGGGCACAAGGACAGCCTCAAGCATGTGCTGCATGTCCTGGGTACCCATTGAGGTGGTCCCACTCCCACTGCATCAAGTCAGGAAATGTGTCCAGTGCATAGGGAGCACTGCATTTTAGACTTGGGAAAGCCTCTGCAGCTCCGGCAGCAGTGTCCTCCCAGCCTGTTCCTGTCTTCCCAGCCCATTTCTGGGCGATGGGCTGCTGTCAGGTCCCCAGAGGAGACCTGGGCTCCTGGGCCTGGACTGCACTTGCTCATGTTTTGCTGCTCGTTTGTTTTTTTTAACAGTATCCAACCATGTACAGCACAGACCCTGAAAACGGCCGCATATTCAACTGCATCCAGCGTGCACACCAGAACACGTGAGTACTGCGTGCAAGAGCTGCTGCTAGCCCGGTGCTTGGGGAAGAGGTGCTCTCAGGGAAAACCCAACAGCCACATCGTGCCTTGCAGCAAGGCTGTGCTGGCTCCTTACCCTGCCTTAAACCTTGAGATGGGGCTGTGAGCAGCCTCCTCTTCCCCAGTGCCCACCCCTTTTCCTTAAAACACTAGAAATCTTGTTTCCAGAACAGCCTCTCTGGGGGCTGCTGATCTGTTGAAACGCTTGGATCATTCTGGGGAGCAGCCTACTGCAAACCAGGCTGTGACCCCTCATCAGCGGGGTGCTAGGGAACACCTCCTCTTGGGTAGCACAGAGTCAGTAGGGTTTAGGGCACCAAAGAGACAGAGTAGGCAGGTGGGTGAGCCTGGGGAGAGGGACAGACAAGAGGAAGTCCCTAAAAGTCTGTGCTTGCTCAGATTCTATCTTTCCTCCCTCTGTGACCACAACACTGAGCACGGGGACTCCCAACAGTCAGGCCAAATAGAGGCCTTGGCAGGGGATGTTTGTGGCTTCTGCATTGCTCAAGCTGCTTCTTTGTAAGCAACTTCAGCACAAACACCGTTTGTCCTCACTTTTATGTTCAGGTTGGAAGTTTACCCCGCATTCCTGTTCTTTTTAGCCACTGGTGGGATCTATCACCCGGTAAGTAACGCTACGGTGCAGGTAGGAGCAAACTGAGCTCTGTTCTTGCTCTCTTGACTTGGCAAGAGTGGGGGGCAGGTGGGCCAGGCTTATCTCCAGTCTGAGTGGTAGGAAGGGTCCCTCAGTCCGGCCTGGTTCTTCCAGGCCCTGCTGCTTACAGCAGTGCTACTCAGCAGCTGCTTGTGTGGAGAACCAGAACGCATTCTTTCCTCATCCAAGGCCACCTCCATGAGGAGCTGCTTTAAGAATAGATGGGGGAACCTGGTGATCTTCCCACTCACGTTCCCCACCAAAGGAGGTGCACACAGGATCAAAACAAGCTTGGAGCAGACAACTTGGGAGGAGGCAGGCGTGTGGGAGAGGCCATATCCAGTATCTCTTTGCCAGTGTATGGACCAGGTTCCTCTGAATCACTCCATTTCAGAGAGGAAAGGAAGCAATATGAGCCAGTCTGGCAAACTGGAGCGAGGCTGCAGCAAGCTTAGAGGCAAAGTGGAGATTTGGAGTACTCACAACAGGAACACCTGTCCATCTGCTGGAGACAGCAAAGTTGGGCTCAAGGGTCACTTCTCTGATGCACAGCTGCTGTAACAGCTAAGCACATGCAGTGGGCAAGTCTCCAAAACCATTAATGCTTTTCCTTTCTCTCTAGCGGGTTGCCACAGGGCTTGGCATCACCTGGATCATTGGGAGAATCCTTTATGCCTACGGCTACTACACAGGAGGTAGGTCCTCACTCTTGCAGCATGCACTCAGAAATTCAAATCACTTACAGCACCCTCAGAGCTCCTTCTCCAGCTCATGTCAGGGAAGCTAGGATGCAGAGAAGGGGTGTAGGTCCTCACGCTGCTGACTCTGCAGTATGTTCTTCCTACTGACAGGAAGAGCAACAGTCTAATCCCAGCACAGACTGGGGCCAGGTACACAGCTGAGCTGATGCCTGTGCCTTGAGATTTGTCGCTAGTTCCTGGCTGAATCTTTTCAGGGTGGCCTTGTTAGGTAGCGAAGTGCTGCTGAGCTGTCTGAATGAGACTTTTCTTTCCTTCCAGAGCCAAAAAACCGAAGGAGAGGGGCCATGGGTTCAGTTGCACTCATCGGGCTGCTGGGCACAGGCGTGTATTCCGCTTGCCAGCACCTTGGCTGGATCTGCGAGAGACCGTGTAGACAATTATGATGCGGATCATGAAGACCATCATGATGGCTGCCTGGGAAACTGAAGAGATTTTTGTTTTCTTGTAGAGCATTTAATTTCCTGTACTTTTTTTTGTTTTCTCCCAATCCAATAAAATGAAGTTGCCAGTTCTGTATCTTCAGTCTAAACCGAGAGGCTTTTCTTAAGAAACTCTGCAGAATGCTACAACAGCTCTGGGTTTGTGAACTACAGAACTCTGCCTGCCAGGCAAAGATGTTCTGTTACGATTCTAGTGACCAAAAAGTCATCTCAGGGCCTGTTTAACCCATACAGCAGCAGCTCTGGTTGTGGATGGACGCCTCAATTCACATCACCCTGCGATAAGATGTCGCAAACAGAGTTAATATTTATTTGATTGGTAAATACAAGTGTAGGCAAACATTTAAAGTTGTTGCTTCATCATGGTTATAAAGAAGAGTTGGCCTATAGGGAAGAAGGTTATGAGCATTGAGCAGGGTCATACCTGTTTAAAAACCAAAACCAAAGCTGAGTGAAGGTGGAAGAGAGTGGGGTTCAAGGCCAGCAGCAGGAAGAGCAGCCTGGGCCAGGCCCTTGGTAGCACCGTAGCTGCACAGAGCTGTTATTGCTATCTCCTACTCTGAGGTTCCCATCTTCCACGTGACAGAGCTGGTCCACAGGCTGAGTCCTGCACGTATGTTCCCCTTTGTAGAAGCAAGGTGGCTAAACGCTGCTCCAGCACTGTTCCCTCCTCAGGCACTGACAATTTCAGAGCACTTTCCTGCAGTGTAAATGATCCGCATCTCTAGCTGATGGTCCCTGGACTAGGCCCCAGAGACACTAAAACACAGACTCCACATCGCCCATCTCCACACAGACAGTCTTCAGCTGCGTGTAGTGCTCGATGGCTGCCCGCCCGTTCTCTCTACCAAATCCTGCAGGGACGAGCCAGAGGTGAGAACACAGCTTTGTCATTGCCAGGGACCACTCAGACCCCTGCGTGCAGTCATACCAGGGAAGGTCACATAGCTCACCTGATGACTTGTAGCCTCCAAAAGGCAACTCCACAGGGCTGACATTGTAGTTGTTGATGAAGCACATCCCAGCCTTGAGAGCAGCCACTACTCTGTGAGCCTTCTGGATATCCCTGCGGGAAAAGAAGAGATCATCTGGATCCTTTCCCATTCAAATCTCCTCCTCCCCAGCTAACATCCCACTAAGGTCAGGCCAGTTTGCCCTATTCTGTCTCTGCCTGTTCACAGGATGTAGCAGCGACACTGAAAACTGCGTTTGATTTGAGAGGGCAGGACAAGGACACCAGCAAGAAGCAGCCAAGAGCTGTCTACTACACAATTCTAGCGGTGTGGCAGGCTTCTGGCAGGCAGTGGGCCAAGAGCAGGCTGGAAGGAGTCTGAAGGACAGCTGGGCCCTCCTAACCCTTCAGGAAGAACTGGGAGGAGATGCACAATCATTGACAAGGTTTATTTTGCCAAGCCCTCGCTCCAGCTTTTCTGGGAGAGGATATCTTTGCCCATGCAAACCACTGCAAGAAGGGCAGCAAGTTGCTGCTGTTGCAGCAAGTCCAGCTGAGGCCATACAAATGATCAGAGGGCTGCAGCAACTCTGCTTGAGGTAGGACTGAGAGAGTTGGGGTTGTTCAGCCTGAAGAAGAGAAGGCTCTTGGGGGGCACTTTATAGCAGCCTTTCAGTACCTGAAGGTGGTCTACAGATTTAGATCTTAGGAAGGAATTCCTCCCTGTGAGGGTGCTGAGGCACTGGAACAGGTTGCCCAGGGAGATTGTGGCTGCTCCATCCCTGGAAGTGTTCAAGATGGGGCTCTGGGCAACCTGGTCTGGTGAAAGATATCCCTGCCCATGGCACTAGGTGATGTCTGAGGTTCCTTCCAACCCAAACCCTTCCACGATCCCCGTTTTCTCTTGCCCTAGACCACTTCTACACCAGCCACACTACCAAGTCATACCTGGTGAAGACACCACCTGCCAGACCAAATTTGGTGTTGTTGGCTCTCTCCAAAACCTCCTCCTCTGTGTCAAATGGCAGAATGGACATTACAGGTCCAAAGATCTCTTCCTTCACACATGTCATGTCATCTGTGCACTTCCCTGCAAGCAAAGCAGAGCACATGTGCTTCAGGAACAAGTGCCAGCAGCACAGCCAGTGCATTCAACAACCCACACAGCCTCCCTGTCTTGGCGAGCCAGTCCCATCCTGCAAGGCATTAACTGTACATGCCCTTCAGCAGGAGAAACGTTCCAACAGCTGTGGTTTCTCAGAGGACAGCTCTTGGGTGCCTCTGCATGCTCTAAGACATCCATACAATTGCCTGTCCTTGCTGCAGACCCAGGTTATGCTGAACACAGCTTTGTCTAGAAGATAAAGGAAGTAACAACCAAAATAAGCCCCTGGTACTGTGAATAAGAAGGAGCATACCTAACACACAGGGTCGCATGTAGTAGCCATTCTTCAGCTTTGGGTCATCTGGCACATACAGGTCCCCACCACACAGCACCTCGGCCCCCTGGAAAGAGCCAAGCAGAGGGTTAGGCAGGCACATCCAGCTACACCAGCTATTGTTGAATTCAACTTCCACATCTTCACACGGTGTGAATCCTAGTGATAGGATGAGGGTAACAGATTCAGACTGAAAGAGGGCAGATTCAGATTACACTATTAGGAAGAAATCATTTACTGTCAAGTTGGTGAGACCCTGGAAGAGGTTGCTCAGGAAAGTTGTGGATGATCCATCACTGCAAGTATTCAAGGTCAGGTTGGACAGGGCTGTGAGAATATGAGAGAGTTAAAAAAGTCCTTGCCTACAGCACAGGGTTGGATGATTTCTGAAGGTCCCTTCCAGCCCAAACCATCTATGAATTCCCTCATTAATGAATCAACCCATCCCTTAGCACTCCATCCATCAAGAAATACTTGCAAGAGATGGGAATTTCTCTCTTCCTTCCACTATTCTTCTTTCCAAATACTTGTCTAGTCTCTCCTGGCTTTCACCCACAGTTGTCCTCCTCCAGCCCATCCCCAAACTTGTATCTTGGCTTGTATCAGGAATAGCGTGGCCAGTAGGACTACAGATGTAATTGTCCCTCTGTACTGGGCACTGGTAAGGCCTCACTCCAAGTACCCAGGCCAGTTCTGGACCCCTCACTTCAAGAAAGTTATTGAGCTACTGGAGCAGGTCCAGAGGAGCAACAAGGCTGGGGAAGAGGCTGGAGGGGAAGTCTGAGGCAGCTGGGGTTGTTTAGCCTGGAGGAGACTCAGGAGAGACCTTATCACTCTCTACAACTACCTGAAGGGAAGGTGTAGACAGGTGAGGGTCGGGCTCTTCTCCAAGGCAGCTAGAGACAGGACAAGAGGACAGGGCCTGAAGCTGCCAAGGGAGGGTTAGGCTGGATGTTAGGAAGCTCTTCTTCACTGAAAGGTTGATCAGACACTGGAATGGACTGCCCAGGGCAGTGGTGGAGTCCTCATCCCTGGAGGTGTTTAAGGACAGACTGGATGTGGCCCTTAGCGCCCTGGTCTAGGTGACTGTGGTGATGATAGATGCTGGGCTGGACAAGCTCAGAGGTCTTTTCTACCCTCAATAATTTTGTGATTCTGTGAAACTGGCTACACCTAACATTAACACTTACAACACCTTTACAATAATACCTGGAGAAAAAAATCAAAACCCCCTGGGTAAATCTTATTCTTGTAGAAGCCTGTACATTTGGCTTAGTAATCCTTGGAAGATCTTCCTGCAACAAGCAAAACTGGAACCCAAACGAGACAACAGCCAAATATAAGAGGTGCCATCATGGGTTATCCCATGTAACACACTGCCATGTTGGGTATCTCACAACCCCTCCTAATGCTGGGCATCATCAGCATAGGAAAAGCCATGTTGACTTCAATGCTGATTCACAAATGTGCACTGGGTCACTTGTCATCTACTGGTCCAAGACACCTACTGAGTAATTCAACCACACAAAACCCCAAAAGCAGCTGCACCAGGAAGTCATGGGGCAGGATGGCAACTGAGGGTGTGTTTGTCTAACAAGAGAGAGCCATTCCAGGGCAGTCAGAAGGCAGCATCACAACCTCACCTGCTCCTTTGCCTGCTTGATAAAGCCCTGGACACGTTCCAGGTGGGGCCGGTTGATGAGCGCTCCCATCCGCGTGTCATCCAGAAGTGGATCTCCAATTTTGATTTTCTGGGTGCGTTTCACCACCTCCTTTGTGAAGACATCCAATATCTTCCTCTCCACAAACACCCGCGTGCCATTGCAGCACACCTGGGATACAGAACAGGCTGCTCAGAGCAAAGACAAACAGCGCTCCACAGCCTTTCCTCACATGGGTCCTGTCACCAAGTCTCTTGGAAAAGCCCCTCCAAAGCTGCTCAAACAGCTCACTTGTCCCTGGGGACACAGATGACCAAATTACCCTGCAGCTCACCGAACTGTCCATGCCAGACATAGCAATACGGATGCCAGTGGGTGGCAAAAATGCATCAGGTCACCAGCCAAAGAGAACTGGAGATGACTTTTTGGTTCCCAGAAATGACCCTGGTGAGACAATTTGCTACCAGAATTTCAGAAAACCTGCAGCACATGTGGAGATTGCAAATTTGAAAACAGAGAGAGGTCCATGGGGCTGCAGTTGGAATCTGATGCACCTCCAGAAGACACTGGCACAGCCTCTTCTGAGTTCTGTGTGCCAGGACACAGGAGCAGCTGCTCTGAGCTGGGTGCTAGAGAAGCTTCTTCAAGGCCATCCCTTCCGACCCCTTGTGACACTGCATGTGGAAATGCATGGCAAGACAAGAGTTTTGGGGCACCCCTCACTACACAAGGCCACAGGCTGGCCCTGCTGCTCTGTTCTCAAAGCACTGCCTCTCTCTGGGGACCAGCGCTCCCGCCCCGCAGATACGCACCTCACCCTGCGTGAGGAAGTTGGCCATGAGGGCTCCGTTCACAGCATTCTCCAAGGAACAGTCTGAAAAGATGATAAGGGGGGACTTGCCCCCCAGCTCCAGCGTAACTGGTTTGATGCCTTTAGCTGCCATCTCCATGATCTGACAGAAAGGAGGACAGAAGAGACAAGTCACCCAATGGAAATGGGAGGCTGTTGAAGGGAGGTGAGAGACACCCAAAGGGAGAGGTACTGCAAGACCCTTCCCGAACAGCAGAAGCAGCACAAAAAGCAAAGCTGTGTTTCCTAGGTGCATTTAGTTCAGACTGGGGACAGTCTCAGAGGATTTGGTGTTTGTTTTCTTAAAAACAAGCAATAAAAACCTGAGTAGTCATTTGCAGGAAGCCTTGTACTTGGCGTAAGCTGGAGACAGCTGTGATCACCTTTGTGTCACTGCATCCCACAGCGGCACAGCAGCAGGGAGCACTCAAGGGGCAATACTTCCCTTCTTTCAAATCAGAAATGTCTCTTTAGGGACTTGAAGAATAAATTGAGGGTAAGAAACTCACAAAAAACTAACCACTTGCAAGTTGTATGTGAGCAAACCCAGCTGGCTCTGCCAGCAGTGCTCACGCATTTCCCCAGCACCGCTGTTTGACCTCTCCTCTTCCCCACGCAGAAGCCCAACTTCAGCATCTCAGAGACTTCACTGTGACCACAGGCTAAACAAGATCACCAAGAGGATCCTCTGAAAGGTCCAAGTGCCCAAGATCATGACCAGTAGGCTAACTGGAGCCCCAGTGTAACCCAGAGTAAGTGTATGCTCCTTGCTGACTCATCAACTTTACAAGCTTCATGCAGAAAAACTCAAGACAGCATCAACACTGGCAGCACTAGGAAGGCTCACACTACAGAACCCTTGTGTCCCTAAGCATGAAGGTGACTCTACCTTGCTGCCAGTTGGCACACTGCCAGTGAAAGAGATTTTGGCCACATCTGGGTGATGACAGAGTATCTGGCCTGTGGCTGCTCCACCCTGCACCACATTGAAGAGCCCCTTGGGCACACCAGCCTCGGTGAAGATCTCTGCCAACCTCACCACTGAAAGGGGGGTGAAGGGAGAAGGCTTGAAGACCATTGCATTACCTAGGAGAACCCAAAGAAAGAGATGGGGTTAACACCCAAACTGCTTTAGGGGAAAGAACAAAAAAACACCCCCCCACACAATCTGCTTCTCAAGAGAGGTGGAAATCATTTCAACTGAACCCTGCAACCAGTGAAAGGAAGGGACTGAGCCCTCCTGCTGCGAAGGGCTGGAAATGGGACTGCTTGGCCTGCACTGCAGACATTTCCAGAGATCTTGTTTGGTACAAGTCCAAGTTATCAGCCTTTTTCCTGATGCATTCCCACCCTCTTGCCATCTGCTGTGTTCCCACTTCCACTTCCTGTTCCTTCCTGTCAGAGTAACAGCCTGAAAGTTCTGCTAATCCTTCAACACCTCCTTTAAGGTAATCCTTCATCCCCAAGAACTACAGGATCATCTGGCTTCAAAGAGAAGCCGCAGAGAATAATCCTTTACCGCAAGCCAAGGCTGGGGCACACTTCCAGCAGGCAGTCTGGAAAGGGTAATTCCAGGCTCCAATTCCAGCACACACTCCAAGGGGCTCTCTCCGTGTGTACCCAAAGGATCCGCCAGGAAGCTGGATGTGTTCACCTGCAGGGAAGAAAAACAACCAAGTGGTGTCACCGATACCCCTGCTGGCTGGGCTGCCATTCAGGAGACCTGGACAGGCTGGAGAGCTGGGCAGGGAGAAATTTAATGAAGTATAACAAGGGGAAGTGTAGAGCCTGGCATCTGGGCAAGAACAACCCCAGGTACCAGTACAGGCTGGGGACTGGGCTGTTGGAGAGCAGTGGGACCTGGGGGTCCTGGTGGACAGCAGGATGACCAAGAGCCAGCAGGGTGCTCTTGTGGCCAAGAGGGCCAACAGTATCCTGGGGTGGATCAGAAAGGGGGTGGTTAGCAGAGCAAGAGAGGCTCTTCTGCCTGTCTACTCTGCACTGGTGAGACCACATCTGGAGTGTTGTGTCCAGTTCTGGGCCCCTCAGTTCAAGGACACAGAGCTGCTGCAGGGAGTCCAGCATAGAGTCATGAGGATGATGAAGGAAGTAGAGCACCTCCCTTATGAGGAGAGGCTGAGGGAGTTGGGTCTCTTGAGCTTGGAGGAGACTCAGGGGTGACCTCATTAATGTCTATAAATCTGTGAAGGGTGGGTTTTTGGAGGATGGAGCCAGGCTCTTCTCAGTGTCATCTAATGATAGGATGAGGAGCTGGAACACAGGACGTTCCATATAAATATCAGAGGGAACTTCTTCACAATGAGGGTGACAGAGCACTGGGACAGGCTGCCCAAGGGGTTGTGGAGTCTCCTTCTTTGGAGACATTTAAAACCCACCGGGATGTGTTCCTGTGTGACTTGGTCTGGGTGATCCTGCTGTGGCAGGGAGATGGGACTAGATGATCATTCAAGGTCCGTTCCAATCCCTAATGATTCTGTGATTCTGTCAGATGTGAGTAAAGCTTCTTCCTCTTACAAGTGCCCCAGAGGCCAGATCTCACTTTGAGTGGGAACAAGAGTCACGGGGCTCACAGGAAGTCTAAGTGCCCTCAGAGCATGGCAGCGTTAGGTAGAGATCTCTGACAACTCTTCCAAGATCTTCAGGAAAAAGAGCAATCCATCTCAGAGAAATTGGTAGCAAAATGTGGATGTGTGCCATGGAAGCTGTCAGGGGACAGGACAGAGAGTGAAGTGCAAACACCAGTAACATTCTCACCAGCTAGAGATCCTGCCAGGCCTGCATAATACTCCAGGCACTGCCAGGATATGTCAATGTCCACTCTGGCTTCAAAGATGGATTTTCCATTGTTGATGGTTTCCAATGTGGCAATTTCATCTCTCTGCTCCTGTAAGAGGAACAGGACAGTGATAACACATTAGAGAAGTCCCGCAGTAGAAGTCCAAAAGGAGACAACTGCTTCTCAAGCAGAAGAGCTCTAAAACAAGGCTCTACCACTGATAAGCCAGGCTGTGCTAGGAGAAATTGTGATCTCTAAAAGATAGAGTCTCAGTTGCTATTTATCAGTTTCCCACCACTGACCAACCACAGGGAAATGCCAAACAGGCAGCTGCAGGGGTTTGCTGCTAGGCCAGTCTTGCTTAACATCCCTGTTTACCTAAAAGATGAGCAAACTCAAACCAAGAAACTGGCTGGCAAACAATGATTAGAATTCACAAAACTAAACTGGGAAAATAGCAAGATCAACATGGAACCAGAGCAGTCAGCAAAGGACAGAGAAAGCAATGCAACTGGGAAACATCCCTTCACAGACCATCTCCCAGGCAGGAATACTACCCTGCCGCAGAAGTCTGGCAGAAGTTTAGCAGAAAGGCAGTTTTCTCATCACATACACACCCTGGGAAAGCGAGTCTGCTTTCTTACAGATCTGTTCCTCGATGGGGATTAACTCTGGTGTTAAAGAGCACACTCCCTCCTGAGGCAGCTGGTGATAAAGCTACCATCCTGGCATTCTCTCCCACATGCATTATGTGGTGTTGAAGATAAAAACCAGCATTCCTGCAGTTTTTCATTGCTAAAACAAGACTCACCCCTGTCACATGACAAGAGCATTCAACAA
The DNA here is from genome assembly GCA_013400115.1 of Rhinopomastus cyanomelas. Taxonomy (NCBI): domain Eukaryota; kingdom Metazoa; phylum Chordata; class Aves; order Bucerotiformes; family Rhinopomastidae; genus Rhinopomastus; species Rhinopomastus cyanomelas. The sequence continues at coordinate 303,919 of VXBP01002733.1, read as the reverse complement.
GCTGAAAGTTCAATGCTCTGCCAGTTATGCAAGTTCAGGTTGGAAATCACGTGCAGCCAAGCTTAATCTCTGGACTTGTGAGAAGAATGAGTCCTGCAAGACACTGACTGGTTTCCTTTAGTTTAATGGCTTCTAACTGAATTCAACTGACCCTGAACTTACACAGAGGAGTTAAGACTGAAGCCCAGCCCAAGGCAAACTACTGTCTGTTCTAGTCAAAGGTGGGGTTTAACTCTTTCATTGCTCCCAGAGCCCTGGAGGTCCTGCTGGAAGTCCCCAACAGCCACGTTAACCCACAAGGAAAAGCTCAGAGACAGAACCACTCTTCTCTCACAACATACCCGAATGATTCTGGCAGCCTCCAGCAGCACCCTGCTTCGCTCCATGCCAGACATCTGACTCCATATTTTAAATGCAGCCTTTGCACTCTGCACAGCCAGATCAACCTCCTTCTCCCCCGAGCAGAGCAACTTGCATATCACACGACCTGGGCATGATTTAAACAAAAAAACAAGATGAAAGCATCAGAAAAAGGGTCACGTAAGAGTACAGCTTATTTTGCATCAAACCTCAAAGACTTCAGTCCACCCACCTACACACCTTCAAGCCATGGTTCCCACCAACTTGTAACCAGCAGGAGAATCGCAGAATGGTTTAGCTCAGAAGAGACCTTAAAGCTTATCTGGTTCCAGCCCTCCCTCCAGGGTTGCTACAATTCAGCCAGCGTGAGTTAAAAGGAGCTGCCATTCTACACAGTCCAGTTACTAATTAGCTCCAGGTCGTGCTGAACACCCCCATTTCTCACTGGAGTCTGTTGTACTTCTACCAACAGCTTGAGGACTCCATTACACATTGCTCAGCACAGTTAAACACTCTTTCTGCTAAACCGAGGTACTTCCAATTAAAAAAAATAATAAGACACATTTAATCACTGACTGATGGGGCTGGAAGGAACCTCGAGAGATCATCCAGTCCAACCTCCCTGCCAGAGTAGGTTCTCCTCGAGAAGACCTCACAAGAAGGCGTTCAGGCAGGTTTGGAATGTCTCCAGAATGGCTGGTCAGCTGGTGTCAGGGCTGTTACCCCTCGCCGTCAAAAAGCTTTTCCTTATGTTCAAGCAGAACCTCCTGGGTTTGAATTTGCACCCTTCATTCTGGCACTGGGCACCTCTGAGAAAAGCCTGGTCCCATCATCCTGACCCTCACTCCTTAGGTATTGATAAGCAGTGATGAGATCTTCCCAGGATCAGGCACTGCTTGACTTCTCCACAGAAGAGCAGGGTGGATCACCGAGCGCAGGTTGGCCTCAAGAAGATCCAGCCCAGAGGAACCTTAACGGGGGACCCACCACTGCCCCGGGGAACCCATCCCCATGATTCTTCTGTTCAGGATTTAACTCTAACCTGCCCAGGATCAGCCTGTACCCGCTAACCCCCATCTCCTCCGTGTCAGGGGGCCCCGGGGCACCTCCCGTACCTGTGGCCGGTTCAAACACCTCCTCGACCGGACCGCCGTCTGCGGGCTGGACACGGGCACCCCCGCGGTAGTTGAGGGGCTGCTGGCTGGTGAAGGTGCCGGTAACGCTGCTCATGGCGAGGCTGAGGCGAAGTGAGCACAGACGGGGCAACAGAGTCGATACTCGGCAACTCGCCAGCATTGGCCGGTGAAGCCCGCGGGGACGCGCGACGCGGGGACGAGCGCCCCGCGCGGCCTTTTAGCGCCGGGCCGGAGGGGTGGCTCCCGCCGGTGCTGCCCTGCGCTCTGGCGCCCCCCGGCGGCTCGGAGGAGCCACAATCACGCACTGCTGGGGTTGGAGGGGACCCCTGGAGATGACCTAGTCCAGCCTCTCTGCCAGAGCAGGATCCCCTAGAGCAGATCCCACAGGATGGGGTTTGAATGTCTCCAGAGCAGAGACGCCACAGCCTCTCTGGGCAGCCTGGGTGTCACTGTGAAAATGTGTAGACTTCTGTATAGATGGAACCCCATGGGTTCCTGTTGCAGCAGGTCCAGAGGAGGTCACAGGGATGAGGGGACAGGCTGAGAAAATTAGGGCTGTTCAGCCTGGAGGAGAGAAGGCTCCAGGGATACCTTTCAGTATCTGGCAAGGCTACAGGAAAGCTGCAGAGGGACTTTTAATAGGGACTAGGGTCCCTGTGTGCTAGGTAGATGGGTTCAAGCTAAAAGAGGGGAGATTTAGATCTTAGAAAAAAAATCCTCCCTATGAGAGTGCTGAGGCAATGGGACAGGTTGCCCAGGGAGCCTGTGGCTGCTCCATCCCTAGAAGTGTTCAAGGCCAGGCTGGACAGGGCTCTGGGCAACCTGGTCTGGGGAAACGTGTCCCTACTCACGGCAGGAGTTGGCACTGGGTAATCACCAAGATGTCTTTTAACCTAAACCATTCTATGACGATTCTATGTTCAATCCTTGACCTCAACACCTACTTGCCAGCTCTTCTCTGCATGGCTAAGTGAGTCACTTCACAGTCAGGTAGTTCTGAAGTTTCCAAATCTTCTGCTTTGCAGGTCTCACTGTTGCTATCCAAGTTGACTTCCGTGCTGTAATTCAGCCACACTGTATCGATGTATTTCTACTCGTCCTACAGCAGAATTGAGACACATCTAAATAAACATGCCCATGCCATTTATTTCTCAGACACCAGAAACACAAAGTCCAGTTATCTTCTGAGAACTTCTTTGGTTTGACGAGCAAACCACTGCTTGTAGAATACTCCACACGGAAGATGTTTCCAAGACTGTGGCCAACGCTGCACAGGGTGGTTTTGGACATGCGGATCCTCCTGCAGAATCCCATCGTGTTACCACCCAAAAGCAGTCTTGTGCACTGGCCAGACCTTCCATGAAGGCTGTGATTGTGCTTTAGAACTTCCCTGCCTGAGGCGGTGGACCAAGGAAGCCCCCTGCTTGCTTTGTGGCAGCTCGGGAAGGGGCGAGGCCGAGCATCTTCTGGATGTTCTGCAACAAGAAGAGCAGGATAGCATCAGAATATGACAAAGGAGACAATCTGGAACAACTTTACTTACAAGTACAACCTTCCCAATAGTTTAAAACTGATCTGGGTTTCCACCACAGAGTCTCACCAGTCTGGCTACTCCATACTGGACCATTCACCTATACATTCTTAGCATAGAGCCAGACAACCATCCAGAGCTAGGGCCATTCCTCCCTACAGCAACCAAAGCCTGCTGATTACTAAATCCACACTCCAGTTGAGGGGTCTCTTCCATCTCCATCTCCACACCATACACAGCCATCTGGCAGGTACCTTGTTGATGTCTTTGCACACAGGTTGGTTTAAAAATCAAGCAACAACAGCTATCTTTGCCATTTCACTGCAGCACACACACACAGAACCAGGTTCTTTGTGGGGGAGCTATGGCGAGTCCGTAGACCCTTTGACTGAAGCAGAAGAGCTTAACCTTGGACAGATTAAAGTGTATCCCTGAGAGCAAGGAGTCAGAGATGTCTGAAGAATGTAAACAACTGACCGTGCTGGGAGAAACTTGGTAGAGAGATGAGCTAGGGGGCATATGAAGCTGAAATGCCAATGGCCACTTGTTGCACCAATAAAATAAGGACACCTGTGTGCAGACAGGGTACAAAAAGGAGTTAGCTGCGTTAATAAAGTATCTTCTCTGGCTGCTTGCACATTGGTCTTGACTCTGTGTTGCAGATCCATCCCAACCGTGACAGCTCTTAACATCTCCTCAGAGGCAGAACCAAAAGAGCAGGTTTTCACAGGTTCCAGAAGCCACTATTGATGGTGGCCACAAGAGCCCGAGGGGCTGCAAGCTGGAGAGGAGGGCTCTCTCCAAATGCAGCATGGCAACCAAAGCGGGTGGGTGAGACGCCAAGAAAGGACCTCTTTGTCTTAACGTGGTCTTCTTACAAACAGGCCTCCTCTCCCCCTGCCCAAGGCCAGAGCAGCAGTAGATGTGGGAACCTCAGACACAGCCCATCAGCACTACGGAGTTCTCAGGTTTGAGAATCCAGATGGCCCTATCTGTGATGCCAGTGACTGACCCTTCCTATAAGATTTAGGGGGCTCAGATGGTTCTTATACAAGAGCCTGCATCCAGCCTCCCTGCAAGATGTAGAGAGGCTGCCTTCCTGGGCCTGGAACGAGATAACCAGGTGTGTTTTTGACCCTGGGCATTCAAAATTACTTCAGCATCAGAGAAACATAAGACAAAGACCTGCTTATAGACTGATGGAGAGGGAGAGCAGGCCTCCCACTGAAGGGCAGCAGGTGGAAAGTACAAAAAGGATGGCTCCTTCGGCAGGATTTGGAGCTCCCCCACCAGAGGTCAGTATCAAAGACAATTGGCAGGATGCTGTCGGAATCAGGACCTACCCAGGGATGCCTGGGAGACACACTGCACCTTCCTGCAGTGATATATCTTCCCCCCACTCCTTTACTTTACCCCTCTTCTATCACCTGCTGAACACACACCCCTGGGCATATTCGCCTTAGTTTTGCACTTTAAGATCATGATTGATCAAACCCGTGACTAGTCCACCTGTAAATTTTGGACTGACAGGGTGGCAAGTTCAAGGCAGGAGCTTAGGCACAGAATTAACATGAATACTGGTGATGCAGGCAGAACAGTGGTTTGGTGGAAACACACGCTGTGCAGGACACATGCTGCAAACCCCCAAACTGACCTCATCTGCATCTGAGCAGGGTGTTCCAGCAAAAAACAACAAACAAGGAAAGAATTTAGCAGCAGAACCAGGCATTAGCTAAAACCTAACAGCAGAATATTTCAATTTGATGTTTTCTCTTGATTTTTGTGAAATTCCTTTTGAATTTTGCAACAGTGCCACTACAAAGAGCTGGCAGTTCTCTGAGCTTCATCCTTCTGTGTAAAGAGTTACAACTCAAAACTCTGCTCCTGCTGTGCTCACAAAACAGGGACATCTGATGTGAGGGAAAGAAGAAAACAACTGTGTCCCCCTCTTGTCACCAGCAGAGCCCTGGCTATTGAGACAACAAAAGCAGGAAGGAGGAGTCTCTTCAAGCCTGAGTGCCCTCTCCAAAATAACTGTCAGGATAGGTCAGATAGTCAGAGCTTTTGAACTTTTTGATGATGAAAGGAGAACTGAGGAAGAAAAGATAGACAGAACTTCCTAACGCCACAGTTGCTAAATCAAAAAAACAACAACCAATAAACCAACAGAAATCAGAAATTATTCCAGGCAGAGACCATGGAAGAGGTTTCAGCCCACACAGAAGCATGAAAGTAAAGGAGACGAACATCTCAAAAGGAATTGCATCAGATTTACACCAGGTTTAGTGCACAGAATCAGCCACTGGTTGCTATTTAGCAACCACACATGTATGTGACTGGTTCACAGAATCATAGACTTGTCTAAGTTGGAAGAAACCTTTAAGATCATTTCACTGTGGGAGATTCCTTTGTGCAGTTCCTCTTCTCAGAGCTCAAGGAGAAAACAGAAGCAGCAAAGGGACAGATTCAAACAACACCAGAGGGTGCTGCAGACCCAGCAGCAGGCAGGATCAGCATCCAGCAGCTCACTCATAAAATCCAGGAAAGTAAGCAGTGTGCATTGCCTCCTGCCTGCTCCTGTAAGTACCAAGATAGAGAACACTGGTGTTGAAGTTTACTCTGTCTGCTCAAAAAGTTCCAAGAGGAAGAGAGATGACACCTTGCCTGTATGTGGATTTAAGACCAGCTGTCACTGTCTGGCATTATCCATCCACAGCAGCCCAATCCTTGCTGTGCTAGGCTGCAAACCAAGTTTTGCTGGACAGAGATCCCAAAGTTTAAACAGCTGGAAACATCAGGGCTAGAGTAAGGTCTAGAGTAAGGTCCAGTAGCAACCTACACTTCTTGCTGTGGGCCACACCACACAAGGAAGTCTGCAGAGACTACTTCCATCATCTTCAGGAGCAGGGAAGGAAGACAGTAAGACTTCATGATCCAAAACACTCACCTGAGCTCTGTTTTCTGAAAGAGAGGACAGGAGCCCACTTCTGCTTTTGTCTTCAAAGTCAGAAGAGGCCTCAAAGACAGACAAGTGGCTCCCTGTCACAAGAGCAGGCCGCGTGGGAAAGTGCACTGGGATAACTGCTGGCTCTCCTTCCCACCAGGAAGGCATTTCAGAGCAAGGCAGCTGAATCCTCCATTCATGTGTATGTGAAAAGGAAGTGAAGACCAACAAGTGCATGAGGAACAGCAGCAGATTGCTCTTCACAAACAGCACAGGTGAAGGCTGGGAGCTCAGAAACAGGAGCAGGGACAGAGGATGTAACCCTGACATTTTGCCTCCCGCCCAGCCCAGCAGCACACTTTCCCAGCTGAAACCCAACAGCTCAAGGACCCTTGGAAGGCCTCTCCCAGCAACCCTCCTCTCTCCAAACAGGAAGGCAGGAGGAACTAGGGGACAGGATTTACGTGCCAGGGGGAGCTGGGAACAGCGCAAAGGAAGTTACTCACTTTCAGTTGACTATTTTGGGAGATGCTGGCCAGGTCACAGGCAGCAAGTTTCCCAGTAGATGTTTGAAGAGCTTATCACCCACAAATGTCTGAGGACCACATGGAGAGACTGCCTGCTGCTGCTGCCCGTTCCACTAGTGTCAGTTTAATCACCATCCAGTTAGCCTCCCCACCCTCGTGTACTCCCCTGCATTTCCCTCCAGGTCACTTGTTTCACACACACAGGAGTTCCTCTCCTTCTGAGCTCCACAGGGACATCTCCCTTCCCTGCCTTTGATGCCTTCACAGGCAGCTCCAGGATTTAAGGGGAAGGCTGTATGATCTCCTTAGTTTGTTTGCAACCTGTTCCCTAACTTCTGGTACAGCTTCACTCCTCTGTCAGCAGCATCAAGGCAGACACTAACTCCCACTTCAGTTCTCCTGCCCTGGGCTAACAGCTGTTTTGAAGCCGACCTGGCAAGATTTGTCCTTGTGCAGAATGAAACACAAAGGGTCACAAAACTTTCACCTCCAAGGTCACTGAAGGCACCAAAAGCAAGTCTTTGGCACAGTTTTAAGCCTTTAATTACCTTCCTCCCCTCTCACAGCCCTTCCAAGTCCCCTTCCCTATGCAATTATTGTCCCAGTTCCTTCAAACAGTAATAAAGCCAAGAGCAGGATGCCAGTGATCGCAGCTTCAGGTCCCAGCTTCTTTGTGAACTGAAGTGGCTGGCTTCTCTACCCTTCCCTCTACGCAACAAGGAGGAAGAAACTGAGCTTCCCAGCAGCTGGAGATCAGCAGCTATAGATAAGCACATAGATAAGGCAGTGCAATGACCCAATTGAAGAAGACTGCAATCAACACTTCAGAGCAAGAACACCCTTCTCCGAAGCAATAAAGTAATTTCCATCCTCCATAGGGCCATCAGCATGAACTGCCAAGTACAATCTTGTTTGCTTGATTTTTTTTGTACAGAATTTTTCCCTTGAAAGCTCAACCCACTGCAAACAGCTCAGTATTTCTGCCCAGAACCAGACCTGACCACCACTCCGTTTGTGCAGTCTAAGAAATGTCACAACACAAACCACCAGAACATGTCCAGGACTAGAACTAACCACAGGAATTATATTTTTGGACAAAATAAAAAAACAAGCCCATGGGGGATTTTTCAGCAAGGGAGTTCCCCAGCCAGCTCAATGGGTGCAGAAAAAATGTGCTGATGTTACTAGTTTCACATAACAATCTGCAACACTGGAAAGAAGGAGCTTTCCATCTAACAGGAGTAATGCAGAGCAGCACCAGACAAGCTGCCTGAAGGAACAGCATCAGACCTCAGCAAGCCTGGAGCTCAGGAAGATGATCCCAAGAGCTAAAAAGGTCTCAATTCTTTTAAAGCAGCAAATACTGTTTCAGTTACTAGGAAGTGAAACAGGATTTGTCTTGCAGCATCCAAAAAGAAGAAGCCCCTGGCCTTTGATACTCAGAAGCTGGCCCTCCTTGAAGTGAGGGGTGGGCCAGATGATTTCCATATCACCCTTTCAGCATAAATTATGCAACAATTCATTAACTGCTTTTGAAGACAACCAGACACAGATCCATTCTGACACAAGGACCCAGAACAGAGGACTATAGAGACTCTGATTCTCTGGTGTGCACTTTGAGGATAAAGGAGCTCTATTATTAAGCCCATCCAAACTCCTGGCAGCAGCTGGCATAGAGCCACTCCCTCTTGCTGATCTACTTTAAGCCTTTTCTTGGCACCCTGTGAGGAAAAGCAACAAGTCGGTCAAGGAGAAAAGCAACAAGAATTCAGGAAGTGAATCAAAGTAAAAGGAAATGTAGATAATCTGCAGCTAGTTTCACCAGCATTCAGCCAGCCCCCAGAGGTTCATCAAGGACAAGTGCAGATGCTGCATCTGGGGAGGAACAACCCCATTGATCAGTACAGGTTAGGGACTGACCTGCTGGAGAGCAGCTCGAGCAAAAAGAACCTGGGGGTACTGGTGGATCACAGGCTGACCATGAGACAGCAACACGCCCCTGTGGCCAAGAAGACCGAATGGTCTCCTGGGGTGCACTAAGAAGAGTGTGGCCAGTACATCAAGGGATGTTCGCCTCCCACTTTACTCTGTCCTCATGAAGCCACCTCTGTAATACTGCATCCAGTTCTGTGCTCCCCAGTTCAAGAAGGACAGGGAGTACTGGAAAGTGTTCAGTGCAGAGCCACTAAGACTACAGGGAACTGGAGCATCCTCCTTATGAGTAGAGGCAGAGAGAACTGGGGCTGTTTAGCCTGGAGGATACTGGGGGCAGATCTCAGCAATGCTTGCAAATATCTAAAGGTCAAGAGTCAGGAGGATGGGAACAGGCCCAGCAATAGGACAGGGGACACTGGGCACAAACTGGAACCCAGAAGGTTGCATTCAAACATAAGAATTTTTTCACAGTGATGGTACCAGAGCCCTAGCCCAGAGGGCTTGTGGAGTCTCTCCTGCACTGAAGACATTCAAACCCTACCTGAGCTGTTCCTGTGAGATTTGCTCTAGGTGATGCTGCTCTGGCAGGGGGTTGGACTAGATGATCTCCAGAGGTCCCTTCCAACCCTACCAGTCTGTGATTCTATGATTCAGAGCCTATTAACTAATCTCTAGCACTCTGGGGAAATTTGGCAAAGCAGACTTACAGTTATCCTGAAAAAGCCCACTTGTGCCCACCAGCCATTCTGCCACTTCAGCTGCTGCTGAAGCTTCCCAAACAGGCACTTCACTTCTCCCTCTCTTTTCAAGATAGGGCTAACCAGCTTTGCTGGGGAGCTATATGTAGCCTGCTCTTGGCTTATCATAGCAGACACTCTTTCTGTGTCATGTCCTTAGCACTGGGAGAGACTCAACAGCAAAGGTAAAGTTCTTAAGACTTTTAAAAAAATCAGGCAGTGAGTGAAAACAGGAAGGCCAAGCCCAAAGGAACATTTTTAACTCTTTCTTCATTTTTCTTTAGCAAATTTGTGGGCTGACTGGACCTCTGCAGAACCTGAAGCCACTAAGGAAGTTTCCCCCTCAGGATGGCTACACTTCTCTTTTCTTGTATGGCTTTAAAAAAAAAAATCACATGCCTTTGATTTCTGATGGAGACAAACACCTGGTATAACGATCCACAAAGTTTTCAGACACACAGAGGAGGAAGGAACCCATTTCTACCACCTCTGTCTTAGTGCCCTGGTGCAAGTCTCCAGTCAAGTTCCACAACAGTCCAGTATGATGGCAGGAATCACAAACAGATCAAAGATTATACGTGCAAACTGGACAGTAGTAAAAGACTCTTCTTTCTGGGTGGAAATGTTCTTTCCCTGCTCCAAGTGCGTGAGAGACACAGCAGTGGACTCACCTGTCTGATAGACATTGTGCAGAGAATGTAAAGGAAGATGAAGGAGCAGTCAGTGTAATCTTCACCTAGCAGGTTGCGGTGGGAGAGACCCTGGATGTACGAGAGGGGGATAAAGGGAAGCTTTGCCACCACCCGGCCATCAAATCTGAAAAAAAAGAAACCACTGGATCACAACTGGGGACAGCAACAATGTTTGGCTACAGAGAGACCAAATGAGCATTTTCAAGAGGCCACAAGAGCAGGTAAGACCACACGAGATGCTAAGAAGCTATGCTACCTTCTCTGGTCCCGTTCTAGATACACACCTCAAGGGGGCTAAATACACCTCACACCCCATCAGCCACAGGCTAAAAAGGTTTCCCTCAGAAAGTTTTGCCCTAGTTCACAGAATCACAGAACATTATGGATTGGAAGGGATCTGGAAAGATCATCTAGTCCAATCCCCCTGTCACAGCAGGATCACCTAGATCAAGTCGCACAAGAGTTGGAGACAAGTGTTTAGTGGCAAGTTAAATGATCAACTGGGTAAGGAGTTGGCTCCTCACACTTTGTTATTTTACCTTTTAGTGGGGTATTTCATTTAAAAGCACCAGTGAATCAGATCACTTCCCAGAACAGCCAGCACTTGAATAAAACGTGGATGACTGTTGCTTGGTTGTAGTGCACTTACTGCAAGACAGGCTATGCTTTGAGTAAAAGAGTACTTCTTAAGCAGAGTATGAGACACCTTTTCCTTTCCTGGAGCAGCTGTATGTCCCAGCACCACCAGAATGCTTTAACACCAGCAGTCTTCTCCGCATTAGCTCTGAAGATGAAGGCAATGCAGAGGCAGGATGATGCCGCATATTCCAAGCGGGCTGTCCTGCTCCTGGAACTCCTCCAAGTCCACATTCCAGGGCATCAAGCAGAGTGTGAATTCTGGCCAGTTTGCAAAGGTTTCTCCCAACCCAGACAGTCGACCCAACCTTTTGAAGTGAGCGTGTACGATGCCTCATCAGCATGTGTATATCTGGAAGTTATTTTCTCTGCATGCACTGATTTTCTAGCAGGTGTTTCTGGTTTCAAGAGCTCCTAAATGAGCGTCCTTTCCTGGGGAGATGCAGTCACACAGCCACAGCTCAAACACACGCCAACTTTGTTTACATCTCACAGGCAGTTTGGCAAAAGAGCCAGGAACGGATGTTTATCTCCCTGTAACATCCCCCAGTGGCTTCAAATTCTGCGTTATTCCTGCTGTGAGAATGACAAGTACTTCAGCAGTAGCGCCCTGAGGTACCTGCTTTTAATTCCAGCAGGTTTTCGCCGTTATCTTGCAGGGGGACTGAAACGCGTAAGACTGAGAACTGATCGCCCTAATAAGTTTCTCAAAGGAGAAAATTGAGACACACAGCAGCTCATTTCTCTCCAAGGAGTAATCCCATCTGCTCAGAAGCCATCACTGCTATAGATCTTGCTGTCCTAGGGCACCTTTTAAGCCTCAACAGTCACTCAGATACTCATCTTCAGCACAGCATTCTGTTCTTTGGGTTTAAACCAGCCTTCTTTACACTTATCCTTCCAGCATGGTCCTCCCTGCTGCCCCATTGCTATTGAGTCTCTAAAAAAGGGAGACAGTCATCTCAGTAATTTTCATTTTGGCTAAGCTGGCACTTGGCAAAGGTGAGGAGCCCAGCCACAGAGCAGCAGCACCCGTCCAAAGGGCTGCACATCACGCTACTTCCATGCAGATCCTGCTCCTTTTGACCTCCAGAGCAATGAACTCATTCAAGAACAAGAAAGGCAAGCAAGTGAGGCTACAGCCACCACAGGTGTCAGCCACCCTTTTCCTCCTTTTCCTCCCACACCCTCACTGCCTCCATGGATGACCTTGTAGCAGCAGCTTCCCAGAGGGAGTCTAAGAGCCTCCTTGAAATACTCTCCTCCTGCTACAAGCAGCTGCTCTTTCTGCTAGGTCAAGGGAATGACAGCATGTGAAAGCCAGCTCTATCAAACCATTCTACCAGCTTCAGACAGTGCAGATACAACCCACTAAAGCTGCCTTTCAGATACAAGGGCACTAACTATATCTTGTACTGAGACAGGGGCAAAAACTTAACTACCTGCCTCCAAAGGCAAGACAGGCAGATTGCAACTTTTAAGCCTCAGCTATTAGCAAGGAAGTTATGTCAGTGTGATCAATAAGCTCTCTGGATACTCCTGCTGTTTGTGTTCAGGTTCCCACTAAAGAAAGAGGTAGTTAAAGGAAAGACAGGCCAAAAAGCTTCAAGCCAACACTGTGTCTAGTAGTGTGGCCTCTGTGTGCAGGAAGGCTCAAAAAAGAAACGAGACAAGTGAATTCAGTGGTCTTAAAGGAAAAGAAACCAAGGAACTGATATTTTTTTAGGCTAGTATCTATGGAAGAGGGAGCAACACATGATTTAACCAAAACTAATTCCTTGCTAAAGCTCTTATGGAACTTACAGTTCAGTAACACTCGTCAGTCATGGCACATTCTGAACTGCCTCCTCCCACTCAGGTAAGTGGGCAGTGTAACGTGGTTTTTGGTGTGTTTCAGGGGCAGAGGAGGGACACTGAGGTACTGGAGCAGGTCCAAAGGAGGGCAACAAAGCTGGTGAAGGGTCTAGAGAATAAGTCTAATGAGAAGGAGCTGAGAGAACCTGGGATGTTTAGTCTAGAGAAAAGGAGCCTGTGAGGGGAGACCTTACTGATGTCTACAACCTACCTGAAAGGAGGTCGTAGTGAGGTAGGAGTGGATCTGGTTCAATTGAGCCCCAAGTGATAGAACAAAAGGAAATAGTCTTAAGCTGCACCAAGGGAAGTTTAGATTAGACATCAGGAAAAATGTATTTACTGAAAGGTTGATCAGGCATTGGAACAGCCTGCCCAGGAAGGTGGTGGAGTCTCCATCCCTGGAGGTACTTTAAGAGTCATGTTGGCACTGAAGGACATGGTTCAGTGGACAGGTCGTCACTGTTAGGCTAACAACTTGGACTCGATCTTAGAGCTCTTTTCCAAGCTGGGGATTCTGTGCTGCACCCTAACAGCCAGGCAAGCACTTGAAGGCCTCAGATACAACACAATAAATCCCCCTCAGACACTGTGTTGCTGTGCATATGATTCAGGGCTGCAGCAAAATGAGACATCACTGACTCAAGACTGTACCTACATTCTAACGTCCTTTGGAGCCGTGTTCCTCTGCTCACATTCAGAGCATTCAAGAGAATGCCAGATGCTAAAGTCTGACTAAGCTGAATCAATAAAGAGTCCACACAGAGGCACTTCTGTTGTTATGTTGCCCCCTGTTTGCAATTTATCCACCCACAGATCTACAATAAAATAACAACCAACTGTATCCTGGGGACTGCCAGCACAGAGGCCTAAGGATTTGGTGCCCAAGAATGCAGATTCCTGTTTGGAGGACAAGTATATTGTCCAGATATTAATCAGCCTCCCGAAGGTTGCGCTGACCACACTGATGTCCTCTTCAGATTTAACAGCAAACAGAAAGCTCACACTTCCAGACTGAACAGAGTTTTAGAAGTCAAGCACAGTTTTTCATTTTTGCAGGTCTATAACCATGCAAACCAGGTTGGGTTGTTTGTTAGGTCTTTTTTTAAAGCTAGACCTATCTCAGGACATTTTTAAAGCAAAGGAAGATTGAAGCCAATGCCTGGGCCTGCTGGTATCTTGATTGTGATCACCTTAATCTGGGCAATGACAAATTCTGCACTTGTAGCTCACTTCTAAAGGCAAGGGACAAGCCAGTTTGGCTCATGAGAGTATTCTTCGGTTACACTATTATAGCAAAGCTCTAGACTGTAGCTGGTTGCCCAACATTTACCAAACTTGCCTTAATCAAGATGTTCTCAAGCAGAACAGATGTTAAGAGTTATGTCTATATTAAATGCCACTTGTTCCACTTGATGACATTGAGCACAGAGTGTTCCCTCTCAAGTAGAACATCCCTACAGTGACCAAGCAACCACATCCTCATATGAAATAATGATCCATTTTACACAGATTAAGTCTGATTCTTGGAGAGACTCCATCACTGTAACACTTCAGGTGACAGAGTAGTGAACATATTTACCAAGAAAAGTTAAGAAAAGTCCAGAAAGCTGACACTTACATGGAGTTGAACATTCCCATCAAGGCAGTGAAGCAGAAGCCAATGGCAAACATGGATTTCATCCGAACCTGCAAGCAGAAAGGTCAGAGATAATCAAACCAACAGGCCTATGCTGAGGGATTATGGGCTCATGTCCTTAAAAACAGGCTTTGTAAGGCATCACTGGAACCTAGAAGGCTAAAAAAAAATACAACTCAAAATGCTACAAAGACTAAAAGTGACTGGACAACTTCCAAAGGAGTCTGGTCAACAGCTGGGTACAAAGGCAGCCAGAGCAGATTACTGACATGAAAGACTGCCTCAGCAGAGGGGGAAATAAAGAGTTCAAGAACTGTCCTGTTACCTTCCATGAGTTGTTTTTACTCCTTAAGCAGGGGATCACTACAAAGACAGAACTTCTTAGAAGACTGACAAATCAATTCTACTTCAAAAACATCATGGAAACTCAAAGATGAAAAGAGCTAAGAGATGAGGCAGTAACTACTGAAGAACTCTGTGGCTCACACTAAAATCTGTAGCGATTACAGATAATCCAGAAGAATCTGTCAGGAGGAAACTGTCTGCCAACAAAACAGTGTCTTGCAGATGCAAAGCTGACCACAATTTTCAGTAGTTATGAATCGGCTTTAATTTTCTTACCATTGATAAGTCTCTGTTATTATTCTTCAGTTTCTCTTCTTGTCTCTCTGGAAAGACAAAAACAAGGCCAGTTAGAACCAGTTATACCAACCTAGAAGTCAGAGTGTTTTCATTTCCAGGAAGAGTTAAACCTTCTCAGCTCTACAAACACGTAACACTCCCAAAACCAACTGCAGCTCTCTCTGCCAGACACTACAAAGTGAAAAACTGCTCAGAGCCAACTGCTGCTCCATCACAGCAACAGGCAGCAAAGCAGGAGCAAAAGAGGAGGAGGCTAGAATCCCTCATTCAGCACTTTTGAAAGAAACGCAGAGAATGTCAAATCTGCTAACTCAACCAACTGACACAGAAGCAGGAGCAGTGCTGCCAGAAAACAAAGACAAGGCCTCTGTATCACACCTCCAAAAGACAGCAGTCTCAGTCTGCTGCACTCCAGGCTCACCATTAGCAATACATTCTATCAGGATTTTGTTTTGGAGGTGTCAGGAGGGATCTTGTTCACAAGAGCCAGAACCCACAGCCTGCTGGCCTAATGACTTTGGGACCTGTGTCACACCTAAAAGGTTCTGCAAAGGGGAAAGATGTTTTCTACACCACTTTCAGCAATGTGGTGCTGTGCTTTGCAGAGAATAAATTAAAAACACTACTTGGGAAATTTAGTTTGCCCTTAAGTCATCACAAACTCCAAAGATGCCTTGTTTTCTGGAAGGGCATTTTCCATGGCCCTCACTGAAGAACTGCTCTGGCCTCACGCATCACCCACTACCCAGCACCTTTCTTGTGCCACATCCCCACTGGCCTTTGTCCACCATGTTCTTATAGTGAGGATGTAGAGGGGCAGCCTTAGAAGCAACATCTAGCTGAAATATGGGTGTGGACAATGAAGGAAAATCCAACAAAGATTGGAGAGGGCAGATACAGCATGCAAGCTCTCCAGTAGATCCACGTTTCATTCACAGAATCACAGCATCATTAGGGATTGGAAGGGACCTCAAAAGATCATCCAGTCTAATCCCCCTGCCACAGCAGGATCCCCTAGACCAAGTCACACAGGAACATGTCCAGGCAGGTTTTAAACATCTCCAGAGAAGGAGACTCCACAACCTGTTCCAGTGCTCTGTCACCCACACCATGAAGAAGCCCAAGTACAAGAGAACCACAGCAAAGAAGCTCAACAATTCACTTCCCAGTCCCACCTAAATACAAGGACTTGCAGCGTTACAAAAAGCAGTGGCAAAGCCCTATCCAATTTCTTAGAATCTTCACTGCTATTTTCAATTGCTTCTAACTACAAACCATCCTCTCTGCCAGGAACTTTCCAGACACCTGCTTCCTGAGCCAGGTGGAGAGTTTCACTCTGGGACATTTCAGCAGCCATGGGCCAGCTCTTTAGGAATCACATTTGGCACAATTACTTGTTTTTTCCCCTCTGCCCCATAACTGATACCTTATTTAGATGGGCTAAAGGTTACAGAGGGATAAAGAATGCAGCCCTGATCCTCTGATACACCTGACCTATTTCTTACTCGTATCTACAAATTCAAAACAGGCTCCCAGTCTCCTACCACCTCACATAAATGGTCTTCTGCCCATGAGCAGCCTTCACGTACTTTGCTCTAGAGCTTTGCTGAGCACAGAGAAAGAGGACTGGGTCAACAAGCAGCACCCTGCAGTCCAGAATCTTACTCTGCTCATTGAAACACAAGCAAACAGGAATCAGTGACCTTATTTCCCAACACTGGGGTTGTGTTTTCATTTTTCTGCATTTCTGTTTTGTTTTGCTGTGAGCCCAGCCCTTGAGTGGAGTCCTGTGAATGTCACTGTATTTTCTTTTACGGGGACATGGACACAGATAGTAGCAGAGTCAAAGCTAACAAACATTCTCCTTAAGCTGAAAGGACAGAAGGCTGCACCACCATGTTAAGGATGACCTGCTCCAGCAGGGCAGGATGTCAGTTTACAAGTCTGTTCACTTTAAACTTACAGTTTGCTAAGTAGGAAAAACCAAATTCAGCCTTTGCATACAACTTTCACTGCAGCTCCTTGTGCATAAACCAGACTCATCCCTTACCTAACCAAGTAACATCATACACACATCTCCTGCCTTATTCTGTGCACAAAACAGATGGCAACTGAGGCAGGTCTACTCCACAGCTGTGTCTTATCTCTAAGGCCTCAGCTCTCTATATTTTTTTTAATAAGTATGATAGAATTTAAAAGAACTTCAGCACAAGTACATCTGCTGTTACAACAGCAACACCACATCCAGCAGAAGAATTTGACATGCAGTAAATTACTGTGATAAAAGATTTCAAAAGGAGTTAACAGTCATGAGTCATTTTCTGGATGTCCAGCTTGACATTTAGGAACTGATTTTTCAGGATTCAGCTTTGTCTGAAAATAAATGAGACCCTGAAGTCATGCAGCACTTGCAGAAAAAAGTAAAAAGTTAAATAAAAAACAAAACCCCCAGCCTGGATATCTTAGGCTTGCCCAGTAAATATCACAGCAAACAAAATCAGTGGTCACTTCCTAAGTGCTGTTCATAGTCCCACAAGATTATTTCAATGTATTAAAAAAATAAAAAATTGGTGGAGCATCTGAATTCCTCAGATTCTACTGTTTATTAGTTTAGTTCAAGGACAAGTAAAATATTCAGTGCTAGAAACACAAGTTGCATGGTGCCCTGCAAAAAGAAGTCCCTGCCACACATTCAGAAGTGAACCTAACAATCAAACATGCCCTTATCCACCTTACTCATCCCATGTGGGGACTATTCAAGGTTAAGAACTGAAATGCATGAGAGGAAGAAGTTTGGCTCCTGTCCCTTCAAGAGTCTAGTGATAACAGGTTTTTTTACCTAGGAAGAACTGTTTGAAGATATGTTTATAATTATTCCCTGGCTTTGTATAGATCAAATGACTAATCCAGCTACCTGGTGTTACAGAGGAATGAGGAAACCAACTCCCAGGAGTTCTTGAGAGTGTTCCTGCCATGATTTCAGTAATATTTTAACTCAGCGTTGCTGCACGTCTTACTTTAGGTCCCTGCAGATAACAGAACTTTCTGAGGCTCCTGCCCATTAAACATCTACTGGGCTACTCTGGCACAGTTCAGTACTGAGTGTGTTACCTGTGTCCAGAAAGGCTTAAGCTTATTAACAATGAAAAAAAAATGAAAAAATAAATCAGGACCTAGAATTGAACACAACTAATTTATCAAATTTGAAATAAATCTAAGTGCAGTTGCAGTTCTCATGCTCTGAAGTGTTCAAACAAGGAAACAGATCCAGAAGTCACACTCATACAGTCACAAAGATACTGTGATCTGACTGTGCTGCAGCAAAGACCTTTGACAGGAGAAGTTCTTAACAGCATAGAGGCTCAAACTGGGCAGAAGGGCAACTTGTTGCTGCTGCTGCCAGGGATGCCCCCCATCTCTGCGTTTGACTAAAATCACAGGAGGGTAGATGTCTGCTGTCTTGGAAGAGTAAGGCCAAAGTGTTCAGATTGCAGTCATCAGGCCAAGAATCAGCTCTAGTACCACTTTAAATACATAGTTTTGGAAGGAAGGAAAGGATAATCACCTCCAGAAGTTTCTCAACTTCCCCCCACTCTCGGGGCACTGCCCACCTCTGCCAGTCTTACCTATTTTCTTCTTCTGCTGTCGGCCCGCTGATTCAGTTATTGTTTCTTTCTTCTTTTCCACTGCCAGTTGAAAAGAAAGATATTCTATCATTTCTGCACAGGGTTATCACCACCCCTTTTCCACACAGCAGACAGAACACCTTACTCTGTTAGAGAACAGAGGCACAAAAGCTCAGTATGATTAAGAACAGGTTTGGAATTGACAAGGTAGAAACCACCAAGGCTGACTCCAACACTGAAAAATAATTTTTTAAGCAATGAAAAAACCTGGATATCAGAATATTCAAAGGGTGAATTAAAACTCTGTCAAGAGCCAGCCACATTGTTAACTGAGCAGTCTGGGGACTATTTTGGCTCAACTGACCCTTGCTGATTTGTCATTAGTACTAGACAGTACTTTTGATTCAGCAAGTGCAATGAAAAGCACTTTGTGGCAAGCTCTGCTCCAAATTATCTGCAGTGGGAAGCAGAATACAGGAAAGGCAGTGTTCTCGCACATCCCTTCTTCACAGGCCAGCATTCTCGAGGGAAATGCTGTCCAAGCAGTCGGCCACAGCCTCTCCAGTCTTCAGCTGATTAGCACTGAAGCCTCTCCAGTATTTTAAAATAGGAGACTAAGCTCAGAGTTACTGGAACTTCAAATCAGACAGTCATCGAGCATCTGCAATGAACCACCACTGCAGGAAAAGGCGAACATAAAGTCAGCACAGTGAACACACAACACGGCAAGCTGTCTGCTCATCTGCAAATGATCTGCTGACAGCTGGGAAAATTCCCAGGAACTGAGAGATATTTTCATTTGACACCAATAACAAGAATAAAGAAGCGAGGATGACAAAGCATGGCTCTGGTACCACCACAGAGAGCAGCCATTTTTTACTCAAAACGATGCATATCTGCACCATATCTATTCTGGCAAATAATAGTTTTGGCTCCCAGCTAGCTCACAGAATCAGCTTAGGGTCCTGAGCACTAGGGCATTTATCCCATATGAAGTACTAGCTGAGCACAGATCCTCTAGTCTTGATTTCAAAGACAGACCGACTCCCAAGTCCCACAAGGATCTGCAGTGTTGCCTTCAGAAATGCCTGTGACATACAAGGCAGTCATAACTGCTAAGAAAACCACACTAGTCCAGACAAGATATGTGAACATCTTCTCTTCCATGTTAATGTAGTAAGACACTACTACTTTTCCCAAACAAGCAGCCTATCTGTGCTGGGCAGGCTCATGTAAGGGGAAAACAAGGAAGTCTGCTCAGAGGGGAGGCTGAAGAGAGATGCCGGATGACACAACACACCCAGTGCTTACAGAATGCTGTTCACATCCTTCCTTATGCCAAATCCAGATGTGGGTTGCCATCCCAATCCTAGTTTTCACAAGTCCACAGCCCCTAGTTCTAAACCAAACTGGAGAACACTGTGATTGTTTTGAGTCTTCTCTAACAGGAGGGCTCCTCCAGACTCCAGCTCTGCTCCACACTGCAATTCTGAGCTTTGAATCCAGCAGTTCTAGAGGTAGCCTTCAGCCTTGCAAATTCACTACTACCTTTACCCCAGAACACTCACGCAGATCTCTGCAGCAGTCTCAGACAATGCTGTGCCTCTCAAGCTAAGGACTGCGAGTAACAATGTCTGCTCAAGAGCAGTACTTGGCCCCCGGTTTTTTGGCACGTCCTAAGGATTGTTAGGACTCTCATGGGAGAGCTTAAAGATCTCAAATGTGTTTTTTCCTGTTTCAGATGTGTTAGATAACAGTTGAAAGGTGTGGCTCAAGTGGTCTAGTTTGCAAGTTGTCTGGAAGCCATCAGGTCAGCCAGATGTCCTTAACACCCGAAGGGGGAACCGCAAACAAAACCAAACAGAAGAATTAAAGCTGAATTTTTAGATTCCTTGTCCTGTTGGTTTTTTTTTTTTAATTATTCCCCATCCCCAGCAAGGAGGTTAGAAGCCAGCTGAGATGCACGAACCTCACATCTTTCACAGGTTATAGCCTAGCTATCAGGAGGGCTATAAAACCAAACAACATTAAACTCTTCCAGCAGTGATTAAACTCCAGAGACTAAACTCTGAAAACTGCTTTCAGAACTCCACTGCATGAACCCAGGAGGATATTAAGTTTTCAGCTGGTTTCAACTGCTTCTCTAAGTTGCTCTTCTGGGGCTAATACAACCCTACACATTTTTGCCAGCCAAGTAGGATAAAAGCAAGGAAGGTAGAGATGAATCCCCTGTCTGATACTGCACAATGACAAAAGCCCCTAATCTGGGAGGTGTGACACAAGCATGACTATACTTCAACCCTTCAGTTTATTGTGCCCAGGGGAAGGCTGGAATAAGCTAGACTGGAAAGAGCAGGCTTTGATAATAGAATTCAACACACTAACAGCACTGACATCACCATGAATTGTTTTTAAGGTATAGTCAGCTCATATTTGGCTCCAGTTGTGTGCTACGTCTCACTGCTGCAACTTTAGTGTAGAGTACACACAACTGAGCTGAAAGGTACTGAATTTCTCCTCTGCTCCTTAGCTTCCAATACAGACAGGTCCACTGAAACCCTTTATGCTCCCATCCTCCCATTTAACATTCCTCCTGCCTATCTTCTCTCTGTTAACCCTTGCTCAACCCCTCAATCCCTCCCAGATCTCCCCTCTATAGAAGTAATGTGGGACTTTTTTTCCTAATCGCTTTTATTGTCTCCAGTTCACACTAGCAGAGTTTATTAGCTCAGACCTTTCTGTCATGACTTTGTCTTACTCATCCCTCACCATTAATCATCACTTTTACTCTTTGCATGTAATGCTTTTCTCTCATGCTATTTATTATTCAGCCCCAGCTCTTTCTTAGTACAAACCTCAAATTCTCCCCTGCCCTTGAAAAAAAGAAGCTATTTTTTTCACTTATTTCAGGTAGCTAAAAGAATCTACAGACACTGATTACTCATCTTCAGGAAAAAAAGATGCCAGTATTGACCTCCTAATTCTGTCCTCTGTGACAAGGAAAAGGGATTCAGACAATACAATGTGGCTTTGCACTAACCTGCCCTCTAGAAAAAGGCAAGAGTTAAGGATAGAATAAAGTCCTCTTCATGCACATTTGCAAAATTAGACTCATGAAATCCAAGGTCAAGGCATTCCCTCCCGGAGTAGAAGAGGTAGAAGGAATTTCTCAGAGCACAGACTCTATATGATTTAACATCTGCTGAAGCACAATATCACCGCAGCAGCACGACATGTCCCTTAAAGAGTACTTACATTTCTTGCTCTGTTTTTCCACTTCAGCCTTTAACCTCTTGTATTTGTCTGTTCGGTATACCAGCACCCAAGTTATACCTGAAACAAATACTCAGCAAGTAACTAGGTAAGCAAAGATCTCTTGCAATCACATGGACACAAGCTAGTAAATAAATAAGCAAAACATACAAGATGTGGCAAGACGTTATCGGCTATCTTTCTGAGAACTGCTGTTTTGTGGAGCTCAGTCAGCTCCTTCATGTTCATATTAACCAGATGCTGCTCACCTTAAAATCAGGATTTGATAAAGGCATAAACATCTGTGTTCTGCATTTTCACAACACCTAACCAGGCACAAGGAATCATTTCAGCATCACCCAGGATCTGCCTGTTAGCACATTTTGAAAAGGCAGCTGCGGAAATTAAGCTAAGAGACACCCTCAAGAGTTTCTCTAGTCTAAATCCTTGCTGTCAAACATGATCAAAATTATTCGTACCGATAAGCATAACAAGTGCAGAACTAGTAGCTTCTGAAAGTTTACGCTGAGGTCCTACATTAAGATTTTGGCCTTTCCTTCGCATTTGGTTCAACAACATAACTGTGTTTCTGACTCAGGGATCACCAGCTGCATAGGAAGGAACCCTGTAGATGCTTCTGAGTTCGGTGCAGTTTTATGCTGTGTACACAAGGCACCCACAGGTGCCATTGAACAAGGCTCCTAAAAACAAGCATAATCTTATACCTGATACCCTCTCTGCCCTTGAACACCAAAGGATGGTTTCTCGCAGCTCTAAGATGAAGGAAATCTTAGGATACAGCTCAGTATCAGGAAGAAGGAGCAGCCTCTAAATTAGACTACCCCCAAACTCTCTACCCAACCCATCCTATTTCAACACCCCACCATTTAAAAAGCTTTTTCAAGTAGACTAAGCCACCACCACCATTGCATGTTGAGCCGATTTCTTCACATACTTCCCACAAGAGCCATGGAAAACCACCGCCGTCCTTCAGGCACACTGAAAACCACTACCTCGTTCTCCTACCGAGACGAAACAAACCCAGTTCCCGCCGCTTTGCCCCTGGTCCGCACCATCGGGCCGGCCACAGGCCCATAGCTGGCTCACAGCGAGCTCACACCAAACCCGAGGCCTGCACCCACCGGGACCGAGGCCTTCTCACCACCCCGCAGCCCACAAGGGACAGGCCTGGACACTCACCCTCGGCCAACAGCGCGGTGCATACGGAGATGAAGACGATGAGGAGGGTATCGGCGAACATGGTGCTCATGGTGCTACCACCCCCAGCCCCGGACCCTGAGCCTGTCACCGCTCTCCCGGAAGCAGCCTCGCCACAACCCGGAAACTGCCAGGGGGGAGGGCCTCATTGCCGGAAGCGCCCCAAACTTCCGGGATACGTGGGCGGCCAATGGGCACCGGCAGAGCGTGAGGGGCGGGGACAGCGCAGGCGGGCAGCGCTCTGATTGGGCAAGGCAGCCGTCAGTACTGACACTTGGCCACGCCCCCTCGCCGGGCCTGGTGTAGCCGCGCAGGCTGAGGTGGCGGCAGCACTTGGGCCCTCTGCTCCGGCACCTCCCGGAACCTGCACACGGTGCTCGCTGCGGGGTCCCTGCGGCCAACGCTGCCTTCCGGCCATCTTTCCCCGTCGGCGTGATCCGTACGACCCCAGCTGAGTAGTTCCAAGGCCTTTTCCAGTGAAAGGCCCTCGGGGCTGGGGGTATTTTTGAGCGTTTGAGGGGGTTGTATGGAGCCGTCGGCCTGGGTTTTCGAGCTGTCCGGGGTTAACTGCTCACGTCATTAATATCCTGTTGGATTGCACTGTGGAGGCATGTTCTGGCATCAAATATTTACAAATCCTGTTGCCTGCTCTTTAGCGGAGTTTGTTTATGGCCTGTTACCACCTCACGCAGCCCATCAGTGCCGTTCTGAATCTGGGGTTTTAAAGGGCTGCAAGCAGGGAGTCCCCATCCCTGCAGGTGTTTAAGGACAGACTTGATGTAGCACTCAGGCTAATGTGGTGATACCAGGGTGGATTTCATTATCCCAGCGGTCTTTTCCAACCTCAGTAATTCTGTGTATTCACAGGTGGGGTGTGACTGAAAAATGCTAATGAGGACACTGAGCTAATGGTAAGGGTTTAGGAGAGGCTGACTTTGATTGAGGTGCCAGCGGTTACAGCTGGAGGAACAGAACTAGACCAGATCCACAAGTTGTAATGGGGTGAGGAGACCTAGAAAGCAGAAATACAGAGAAGGAAGTGGGGCAGGGCCAAGCATGTTTGTGCCTGTCCTTACGTAACGTGGGAGTTTGGATGACACCTGTGTAGAGCTGAGTGAGAAATAAGGAAGGCAGCAACCCCTGCCATTAAGTTAAACACCCCATTCAGAAAGACAGAGAAGGCAGAACAAGCAAGGAGTGAGGGTGTGCAATGAGACAGCAAACAAATCACCAGGAGCCTGGTAACATTTGCGTACAAGGCAATGTGAAAGCCAGAAAGCCACGTGTGCGCAGGATGGTATTCTGTGAGTCAGGCGTCACTGAAAGCAGCAGCTCAGCACCCTCTGTGCCCCAAGGAAAGTCCTGGTGCTGTCTCTGGGCATGGGGAGCTTTCTGCAACAGCAGAGAACAGTTCTGTGCAGAACCATGAGCTCACTGGAGTTAGAGCTGCTAGGGAGACAGATGAAATCTAGGTTGGGTATTTCAATTTAGGGTGAGCAGCCTGAAGGTATTAGAAGCTGTGTGCCACCACACGCACTTGGCTGTGCTGCTTGCTGTCCTCCACCTGCTCTCTTCAGAGCTTCCTGGCCGGCTGGGTGGATTCCTTCTGGTATTGCAATCAAGGAAATACACAGAAATAGTTTCACTTACATCTTTTGGGATAGTTGCACACTATCATTTATCAATGCTGAACACAGTCAGTCACAGTACACTTGTGCAGCTGAAGCCAGGCTAGGAAGAGATGGTCAATGACACAAACATCTTTCCTCTCTAGTGTCTGTGCTTTGAACTGAAGGTAGAAGTAACACATGCTCTTTGCAATTTCATCCTGTCATGTTGCATCACACCAGGATCTTTATCAGCAGGGAGTTTTTTCAGGCAGCAGAAGGCATGTTATTCTCTATTGCATTTCCTTTTTAAAACATCATTCTGTACTTTGATTAATGTGTAGAGGATAGAACAAGAGTTGGGAGCAGTTAGGCTTAATCTAGCAAGCCTGGGATGTGAGAAAAAAAGTAATCATTTGCATATTACATTGCTCTGAGTGTGTGAGTTAGGGGCCAGTGCAGTGCACAAGCACAGAGCAGAGGTAATTGTATTGATGGAGGTAACCTCAAAACCAGATTAGAGAGCGACTGTCCAGACCTATTTAATCTACCAAAGTCTCCAGACATAACAAAATATCAGGTCAATTTGCCCAGGACATTAGTGACTGGGAGGAAGGAAGATGAGTGAGTAATCTTAGATTAAATTTTGAGGAAGGATGCCATCTGAAACTACCTGGGACTCTGATTTGATTCACTTCAGTTTACAGCCCTGGCCTGGTTTTGGAAGAGCTGTTCATTTCCATGTGTTCTGTATAGGTAAGCCTTGAATATCCTTAGCTTGAACCCATCAAGAGCCCACCAAGAGGGCCTTACTTATCCTGCCCTCTAAGAGTGGGTTTGCTCCTGGCACGTGTCAAGAATCTGGGAACCAGAGATTAAATGGTCCCCAGCATCCTGCAGAGCTGCTCAGCTCTGAGATGGACAGACAGAACAGTCTGAAACAGCAGGAGCACAGCAGGGTCTGTCCCCAAGCAGAGCAGTGAAGAGCCTGGCAACAGCAGGCACAGGGAGAACCAAATAACCCAGAGGTCATGACACTCTGGGGAGGTTTTTCCATTCAGATACAGGTGTGTTTGTGTGGAGAAGAAAGAACAGCTATGAGTAGCTCCTGGGGCCTGGCACTGTGTGCAGGAGCTCTGCCCACCATCAGTCTTCACAGTATCACAGTATTACCAAGGTCGGAAGAGACCTCATAGATCATCAAGTCCAACCTGTCTTTGGACACTGGCGGTGGATTTCCGCTGGAATTCATCCCTGCGGGAAGTTCTCATACACACACAGCACATCCTCACCTGGCACTGGTGCCTGTGGTGCCACATGCCCATGCCACAAACTGCTGATTGGAGGGAAAGTGAGGAGCTACAGCTTCCCAGGAGATCCTTTCCCATGCAATGAGGGCTGGTATGTTGGACCTGCCTGGCAAACATTTCCATGCCTGTTTCACCACGTTGAAGTGGAAAGTTAAAGTCCTCATTCACTGAAACTTAAGAACCTATGAACAGGGCTGGGAGGAACCTCAGAGCATCACTTCAGCCATCCCCTGCCCCAGTGCAGGATCAACTCTACTAAAAACTTTCCATACTGAAGCTTGGGAAAGCTCCTTTTAAACCCTCGGTGGTGAGGAATCTTTACTCTTCCCAAAACAACCTGTTCCAGGTCTTCTTTGCCTCTTTGAACCTCCCAGATTGTTATCTGTGACCTGCTAGCCATCAGGTTCCCATCTTGCATTTTCACAGATAATTACCCCGACCCAAGAACAGCACTTGGCACTTGCACCTGACGTTTTACAGACCCTTTTTCCATTCTGTCAGAAGTGTTTTGACTTTGAATAGAGATTCTCCTCTCCCCACTCTGCTCTGGCCTGTGAGGACACTTCTGGAATTCTGTGTCCAGTTCTGGGCTTCACAGTTCAAGAAGGACAAGTTGCTACTGGAGAGAGACGGGCACAGAATCATTAAGATGATCAGGGGGCTGGGCAGGCTGAGAGCTGGAGAGGAGGAGACTGAGTGGGGATCTGATCAATGATTTGAAGTATGATTTAAAGAGTGAGTGACTGGAGGATGGGACCAAGTTTCCTTCAGTGGTGCCCAGTGACAGGACAAGGGGCCCTGGGCACAAACCGGAACCCAGGAGGTTCCACCCAAACATAAACTGTCCCTGTGAGGGTACCAGAGCCCTGGCTCAGGCTGCCCAGAGAGGTTGTGCAGTCTGTGCTCTGGAGACACTCAAACCCCACCTGGACTGTTGCTGTGGGATCTCTAGGGGATCCTGCTCTGGCAGTGGGGCTGGACTAGATTATCTCCAGAGGTCCACTCCAACCCCACTAGTGTGTAATTCTGTGATTCGTGGCCTGCAGAGCACCCGCGGCTCCTCCCTGGCAGGTCCCATTTGCCAAATATACCATTTTTATTCCTGATTTTGGGTGGTCAATAAATGTGATTCCGCAACTCCAGAGTGCCCGGGTGCGGGACACACAACGGGGGTTCTGCTGGCGACCACTCTGATGGGACTCAAAGGAAGCAGGAGCGGGGGCACTGCATCGCCTCAGGCTGCGGGTTGGGGCGGTGCGGGTCCATGTGGCCGTGCCGAGCCGAGCCGAGCCGGGCGGGCCGATCCGGTCCGGAGCATGTGCAGCTGCGGCAGGCACCTGGCAGGGAGCCGCAGCGGCGGGATGTGAAGCAGGCGGGGAGGAAGGCCCTTGACTCATCAGATAAATCCGGCCCCGCACGGAGAGCGAAGGCGGCGCTGCGGCGGCGGCGGGAGGAGGTAGGAGGAGGATGGCGGGGGACAGCGAGCAGCGGCTGGACGAGCAGGGGCAGCCCGGCGGCGCCGAGCCCTTCCTCATCGGGGTCAGCGGTGGCACGGCTAGCGGCAAGGTGCGGGGTAGCCCCGGGATAGGGAGGGCATATGTGCAGCGCGCTGGGGGAATCCTACCGCCCGGTGCGGCCGCTCCCGGCCACATGGCAGCGGCGGGGCCGGGCGCCACGTGCGCTGCCCTGAGGCCCCGACGGGACGGACCGGACCGGGCTAAGGGGCGACCGGCGGGCCTGGGCTCGGTGGACCTTACCGGGAAGGACAGACAGACAAGCGGATGGGGGACATGGGGCAGGGCTGGGGCTGCGCGGCGGGTGGGATGGAGACAGCATCCTCCCCCCCGCACCCCGCACAGTCCTCGCTGCGGTGCTTTGCTGAGCGGGTCTCTCCCGCCCATCCTACCGGTTTTTTTCCCTCTCGGCGTCTCTGGGGGCTGTCGGCCCCGCGGTGGTGATTTAACTTCATTTTATTAATGGTGTCTGTCGCGTATGAAGGGAACTAGGGGGGCAACTTCGTGGCCGCGGGGTGGGAATTGTGCGGTAAATGCTGACTCACAGCGGCACCGCGACCTCGGTGCGGGGCTGGCCCCTGGCAAGGGCGAGGAGGTGGGGAGCTCGGGGGCAGCCGGGGTGATGCGGGGCTGCTACACCCAAACTGCAGCGCAGGGCACCTCCGGCTTTGTCTCTCGTCGGCTGCTACAAAGCGCTTGATTCGATTTCTTCACGCCGAGCTGGGGGCTGCGTTTCACGGTCTCCTAACGCGAAAAGAAAATGACTTTTTTGTTTTTAATCGGAGAGCAGTCAAAGCAGGTTCGCAGCTCAGCATCTCTCCTCTACCTGCGTTTTTAAGTGGCGTTTCAGAATAGATTCGGAAGTAGTGGTACCTTTGAGGTGTTTCTTGCTGTGGGCTCTCGCAGGGGAGGGGTACAGCCTCGTGTTTCTGAGTGGGCTGGTCTTTGGAGGAGACCCCTCTACCTCCTGAAGGATGCTGTAACCTAACTTCTCTCCTTTAGCCTCCAGTAGCGGTGCTTTAAGAATGTCTCCAAGTACCCTATTGAGTCTTGGACACTGCAAAGTGTGTGTGAGAGGGAACGCAGCTACCACAGGGGAGGGATGGTGAGAGAGGATGCAGTCTCCTCCGCTGGGAACCCCAGCCGGATTGTTCCTGCAGCACAGCTCCCAGTGACTCAAACACACTGGGTTTGTCTGCTCTCTGATGCGTGGGTCTGCTCTCTGTAGCTGTCCCAGTAACATCGTGTCTGGTGCTGCTCAGCTGTTACGTCTCTGCACACGGTGGCTCTGGACGACAGGGTAAAGAGCAGTGATTACAGTAGGATACCACACAGTTCTCAGCTTCAAAGTGAAAACGCTCAGTAGCAGTTAGCAGACTGTTTCAGGTAAAAAAACCATAAGGGAATGGTTGTTTGAGCAAGAGAGATGTACTAACTGGCTTTTTCTACCTCTCGGCTTTGATTTCACTCCCATCCAGTGGTTGCTGGCTGCTGTGTGGTGCTGCCCGTTGCAGGGAATCCAGTAGATCGCTACAAAAGATCACCACAAAGTTTGTGGGGAAAATATTGCAAGGAATATGTTAGTAAAAAAAGAGCAGGCAACTCAAGACCTGAGATTTATGCATCCAGACCCTCAAAGTCATATTCAGTGCTGCTGTGCGGCAGAGGTGCTGCTGTGGGGCAGAGGTGCAGCAGGGCTGTTCCCTTTCTGGCTAGTAACAGTGTCCTGTGCCAGGAGATGCCAACTCTGGGAAAGTAGTGGCAGGGCCAGTGTGGTTTGCTTAGCTAAGGGCTTGCCTGTGGCTAAAATCCAGCCGTGGGGCTGCTCTGCTGGCTGTGGATGAAAACAGAATGCTCCCGAGGGATAGTGAGGCAGACACCTTTCCCACTGGGAAGGTGGCAAATCCATCCTACTGGCCTTCACACCAATTGAGGGCTGTTGTCATAACACACCCCTTTGGCGGCAAACCAGCTGCAAGATAACGGAGGGCATTTGCCTTCCAAGGCCCCCCCAGCTCCTCCCACTGTTGCTTTTGAGTCTAAGTTGGGGGAAGAGGCTCCACAGTCCTGTGGGCCCCCCTCCCACTCCATGTACCACCACGGCCAGCTCTGGAAGGAAGGGATGCTGTTTGTAGCTTGCTGCAACTTGTGTTGGTGGTGCCCTGGGAAAGCTGGAATCTGAACCACCAGCCTTCCCTGAAAAGCTGGGGGCAGCGTTTGACTGGTATTTCTTAAAGGCAAATTGGTGAGAACTCCCAGTTTGCTGGCTGACTGCTGTTCCCTAGTGAGCCAGAGAGGCTTGAGCGACCTTCGGTGATCGCATAAGAGGTAGAAACCTGACTGCCCTCCTAGTTTTGGCTCTTAAACCTGGAGCAGAACTGGGAAGCCAGAGGTCCTGGGCGCATTGTGGCGCAGCCTCTACAAGGGCTGGGCCAGCTGCATGGTTGTTGCTTTGTGTCGGCTCAGCTAGGACAGGCTCTTCACAAAAGCTTGCTGGGAGACAGCGTTTCTTCCAGTGTCCCCGAAAATCTAAGCAGCCCAGGCAGAGCTTGTTGCAGCCTCCTGATGTGAAGGAGATGACATGACAGTAAGAGTCCTGTGCCAACACTTGAGAGGACTGTAGTTGCCTCACTTTCTCAGCAGCAGTGAGATGAGCGGGAAAGTGTTAAGCTACCTCCTTATACTCTTCACGTGGCCTCACTTAAGCTTAGCCCCCAGGACCTTGCTGCTGGAGTGTCTTGTTCTCAGCAGCAGCAGAAGCATCTGATGTTGGGGTGACTAGGGCAATTTGAACTTGGGCTGAAGCATCAATTTCTTGTCCCCTCGTGCTGCAAAGTGAGGTGCTCGTTGTTACCTCCCAGAAGGCAGACTTACAGAGGGCTGACTGTTTTTGTTGGCTGCATGACCATCAAAATAGGGAGGGCTAATGACCACTCTGACCCAGTGGTGGCATCATTTGCCTCTGGAGTTGGCACAAGCAGTTGGAAATGTGTCTGAACAGGCAGCCTGAGAGTTTCCAGACTGCAGAGCACCACAGTTGCAGTGTATAACAGCTGGGTTTACTCTTTGCTGTTAATCCATTAGAACCTTCTGCTCCAAACCTCAGAGGCAGTGGCTGAGGCTGAGCTGACAGCTCCCTCTTCATGTGGTGCTTGTTGTGTGACCAGGACAGACCCACAAGATGGATGGGACCAGCAGGGGTGGCAGCAGTCCTGTCTCAGGTCAGCACCATTTCCTGGTGACTTTGGTTCTGTGGCTGGCAGGAGCCCTGAATCACAAGGTCTGACTTGTTGAACACCAATGTTAACGTGTGCTAGAGACTCATCAAACTTCCTAGCAGGACATTATTCTGCACCAGCCCCTGACCAGAATTGGCTCTCAGGACATTTTGATGGGTCAGCCCTTTCCTGTAACTGACTGAATTCATTTACAGGCTGTGCTTACCATAGTCCTGTGGGCTCGGCCAGCTCCAGGTTACAGAGTTTGCACCAGGGGCTTGAGGAAAAATAGCCTGTGTCCAAAACCAGTAGATTGGGAGGATTGTATTGGGGCACTTCACTTGTTCTCCTCCCCATGTGTAATCTGTGTTTGGATTCTCTGTGTTTGTGCCTGTTTGCGTTCCAGCCCAGGGTCACTGATCACACACACAGCAGCACTCAGGGTGAGTGATGAGAAACCTGGCTTCCCTGGCCCCAAACTGGTTGGCCTGTGGCTTGTAAAGGGAAAGGCAGGAATGGTGAACCTGCCTGGGAAATCTCTGGGTGGAAACCCAGGCTTTTGGTACAGGAATAGCAAGTTTCCAGCCTCGGCGCTGCCGTACGGATGTGCTCCATTAGGGCTGGAAAGGATTGCACAGGTCATGAACCAGCTCTCTCCAGTTGCAGACATTTAATAGGTGCTCTGGGACCATTCCCAATTTGGTATCTGTTCTGTCTGTCACCCCAGTCCACTAAGAGCTTCCCAATGCTCTATAATTAACATAACCTTACAAGAAGAGACCAAAATCTGTAACCAGTGTGCTGGAGAGAAGGGCAGCATTACCACAGCACCTAATTTCAGGGACCCAGTTGAGTTGTAAGTGCTGTGTGACGCCTGGGAAGGGAGCTGTGTGACAGAGGACATCGGAGAAATGCAGCAACTAACCCCATTTGTTCCCAGTGTGATCTAGGGACAATCCTGCCAGATCCCCAAACTGCACTTGTATCCACAAGCCTGTGATGAGGACACCCCAGCCAGGCTCCTCTGGATGTAGAGCCATCAGTCAGCTCCTGCCAAGGCTGCTCATGTCCAGATCCCATGGAAGGGAGAAGCCTCTGAGCCTCTCTCTGTGTCAGGAGGTAGGACGGGACTGCTGCAGCCTGTCCTTGCTTCTGCCCATGGCGAGTGTTGTGGGCTGAGGGCACCGCTCTGCTGGGGAGGACTTTCTTTGTGGTGGGCTGCATCTTGGCCCAGGGCAAGCAGGATCCTGCAGCGGTGGCTGGGAGCTGAGTGAGCAGCTTGGTGTAGATACCCCTCTGTAGTGCCATGCTTCCTAGGGGATGGGATGGACAGGGTCCTCTGAGTGTGGGTTTTAGCATCTCCACATGCACAAGCCTTATGGGCTCCTCCTAGCCCAGGATGGGCCTTACCAGCCAGGGGCAGAAGTACCCCTAACTGTGCCATCTGCTGCAACAAACTGGACCTGAAAGCAACAGCTGCGTCCTGTCTGGCACCTTTAAATGCTGGTAGCACCATCCATTGGCTTTCTCCCTAATAGCCCCCAAAGTTGTAATTCCACGGCTGATCAGAGCTACCCAGGAGGGACTGTGGGATGATCTGCATGATAATATTGGGGAGTGAGCCACATGTTCTTCAGGACTTGGGTGAATGTGGCTTAAATCCATCACGTAGCATTAATAACTTTCAAAAACTGGGGTAGAGCTCTGAGCACCTCTCTGTTGAGTTTCTCTGGTGCACCACTGCTGGACTTTTTCCACAGGCTTTCCCCCAGCAGGGTGAAGCTGTACTTCTTCCTTAAACACTGGTTATTTGTGTCCTTGCCTCAGAGGAGGATTCCTGAAGGGAATAACATCTCCAAGCTTGCTCCTTGCGCTGTGATGTACAGATACCTCCCTCTCCACCATCTGCCCGTGCTGTGGGTTGGTTTGCACAGCTTTCCCACGACGCAGCTCCGGCACAAAGTCTGGGGGAGTTCAGCTCAGCAGGTCATGGACAGACCTGGAGCTGAGCTCCCGTCACTG
The DNA here is from genome assembly GCA_013400115.1 of Rhinopomastus cyanomelas. Classification (NCBI taxonomy): domain Eukaryota; kingdom Metazoa; phylum Chordata; class Aves; order Bucerotiformes; family Rhinopomastidae; genus Rhinopomastus; species Rhinopomastus cyanomelas. Next base: position 271,522 of record VXBP01002733.1, on the reverse strand, counting down.
CAGCGAGCAAGTGACAGAGAGGCTGGGGTTCCTTGCCTGCAAGCTAAGACAGTCCTGCCTGGCTTTTATGTGGCTAACAGGGAGGTCCACTTGGGAAATGTGGAGGCTCAGAGGCTGCTGTGTCCTGTCTATTTTTAGTTTTAAACAAGATCTGGAGGAGGCGAAGGCTTTCGCTTGAGAAGCCATCCTGTTGCCAGAGTGCACTGCGGCTGAATCGCTGTCAGTGTTCACCTGGGGTCGTGGCAAGGTGTGCACAGACAGTGTGGGTCTCGGGAAGAGGCTGAGCGGACTCGAGGAGCTGTGTTATGCTGCTCATCTTCCAGCAAATGAGATCTGTCACACAGGGCAGAGCTAGGGATGGGGCTCAAATCCCAGAGTTTCTGTATTAGGATTCCTCTGTAGCATCTCGTGATCTTCCTCAAGGCATTCTCAGCGTGCTTCTGCAACCCCGGGCTTCTCAGGGAAGAAGGAATTGTTGTCTCCTCCTCTGGGAGGAGCAGTTAGGAATTGGCAAAGGCCAGCTGTCCCTTCAAGTGGTCGCATGCACCAGCACCACGTGCCCCCTGGGTTGCCATGCATCCAGGCTAGTTGCACCCTATTGTGATTCTTTACAGTCCTGCTTTGGTCATGGGTCTTTCTGAGCATCTGCAGGTGTCCCCAGAGCCTAACTGCTGCAATTTCCAGTTCTTAGTGGTTTTTTCACACGTCCTGAGCCTGAAACTTCCTGAGCCGTGGTGTTTCTGTTCTCTCTGTGTGGGGAAATTTGTAACCTCTGTGTTTCTGGTTTTAATTCCTCTTTAGCACAGGGTGTTTATCAGTCAAGGGGAAAAACTGCTCGTCCAGACAGGCATAGGGGAATTCATGGCCCTCATTCTTGTTTCCATCATAAATGATCCTGAGGAAAGGAAAAACCTCCTTCCTGTGGACCTTGCGGACGTTTGCTGCCCCACTAAGGCAAGCTGAATGCAACTCTTGAGTTGTAGGAACATGCTGTGTCCCCAGCTGTCTCTGTCCTGCTGCAGTTCTGCAGGGGTGAGCAGCACCCTGGTGTACGCCTTCTGTGGGACAAATCCCACAGGGGACACGTGTGCTCTTCCCAGAGCTCAGATGAGACATCCCTGCCCACCCAGGCCACGTAGCACGCTGAACCTGAGCTTGGTCTTGGAGCACAATGTTCTTGTCACCTTCTTTCTCCATCAAAGAAGATTGGTCTCCAAAACACACTAGAGAAAGGGGAAGGGTCTGTAGCATCTACCTGGATGCTTTTGCAAGAGGTGCTGCCACCCCAGAGCACTGCATGGTAAATGCAGCCAGGGCACACTGTGGTCCTTGTCCTGGCTCTGGTGGGAGAATGTGTTCCTGTTTCCAGCAGCCGAGGGCTACCTTCTCCTTGAGTTTTTCTCACCATGTGGAGTCTTGAATTGTGGGGTATGGAACAGGAGCTCCTCTGCTTTTCAGGACCACTAGACCAGAAATTAGTGCGTGTGAGGCAGAAGAAAGCCTGGCAGGAACTGTCTGATGCACTCGAATGATTTTATTGTTCGTCCACACAAACTCCAGGGGAAGATGGGAGAGCAAGTGGTGTGCTGCTTTCAGTGATCCAGACTCAAAGAGCCCTGCTCCTGGTCACAGAATCACAGAACATCAGGGATTGGAAGGGACCTCGAAAGATCATCCAGTCCAATCTCCCTGCCAGAGCAGGATCACCTAGGTCCTGGGTGGGTAAAGCAGTTTCTGGAGCAGATCCATGTGGAACCTGCTGATCCAGAGGCTGGGGATGTGTCCCGGTGGCTGCTGTGCTGGAAGGTGGTTTATTCTGAACTGCAAAGGGCCTGGGAAGTTCAGTCCCCTTGGCAGCTGTGGGCAAGGTTGAGCCCTGCTGAGCTGCATCTCCTCGCTGCACTGGCAACATGGGAAGGCAGCGGTGTCCCGGGTAGAGCGCGGGGAGGAAAAGTGGAGAAGAGGCACTGTGCACGCCCTGTTTTTGCGAAACCTAGGGGATACAGCTGGATAAGCAGTAGGGCTGACGCAGGCTGGAGAGGCATGTGGGGACTGGGAAAACAGAGGAAACAGAGAAGGGCTCTGGCTCTGTGTCTGCGCGTGCCAAAGGGCGAGTGACTGGCACTGACTCACAGCGCCTTGTTCTGGGTGGTAGCAGCTTGCCACAGGGCCAAGCTGCCCATGTGGCTCAGGAAGTCCAACTTGCCAGCTGTGAGAGGCAGGAGAAGGTGGTGGGATGCTCGGGGAGATGTCACTGTTGACCCAAACCCTAAACCTTGTGCCCAGGGTTGCAGAGGCTGCTGTCGGGCAGCCTGAGCCTGTTCTCTCTGCAGTGTTGCTGAGTGCGGAGACTCTCCAGCTGGGCTGGAGCTGACTCAGAGCACGGCGGTCACAGCCAAGTCAGGTCAGCCTGGCCTGGAGGGGAAGAGACAGTCTCTGGGGACAAGAATGCCGTCAAATCTTCCAGCTTCTCAGGCAAACAGCCTTGCCCTCTGCCTGCTGGGGTGACCTCCTCTGCCAGGCATGCATTCCCTTCCCTGTTTTCTCTTGCCAGTGCTGTCCTCAGTGCCACGCAGGAGGTTGCCAGCCAGGTATGGAGCAGATGGTTAAGCCAGCGCAGAGGTGGGAGAATGGAAAGACCCACGGGCAGGCTCAGGGAGGCAGGCTGGGGCAAGCAAACCTGTCTGCAAAGCAGAGAGTGTTTGTGGTGACTGAGGCCAGGAGCATCTGCAGCAAGCATGACTCGCAGGAGGTGAAGCAGCTTGGTTTGGCACCAGGAGCACCTGCTTCTCCCCGAGCTGACAGGCAGAGCTCCTGTGGGCAGCACAGCACTCCCCTGCCAGCCCGACCTCGGCTCTTGCTGGCCAGACCAGGCATGCTGGCTGCCAGTTAGTGCTGCAGATAACTCTGCACGGCAGCCAAGGACTAGTATGACTAAGGAGAATGGACTCAAGCAGGCTTTGAGATTTGTCCCCTGAGCTGCACTCAGATTCGTGTCACAATGGCAGGGTCTGGTGTGACCCTCTGCCTGCCACGGTGCCAGCAGAGAGTCAGTGGTGGCCACCATCACCCAGTTCACTCCAGGTGGTGCCCGAGATGCTGATCCCTGTGCCAACAGCACTCATGGGGATCTTGCACCTTGCACCAGCGGTAAGAGCCACGTGGCTCTTCAGCTGCTGGCTACATGGTGCCAGGATATCCTCCCAGGAGGCACCAGGATATCCTCCCAGCTGCTTTTCCCAGCTATGGCAGAGATCCCTGATAAGGTCCCAGGGCTCTCTTCATCCTGGGTTTTGTTGAGGGTGTGAAAGCAACCTGCCTCTTCTTCTCTGAGGACTCCTTGTCTGTGTTCTGGAGGGTTTCTGGGTTGGACCAGGGCTAGGAGGACTGAGGCACTGGGGCTGCCTTCCAAGGAGGAGCCTCAGCTCTGGTGTGACATAGAGCTCTGTTCCCCAGGGAGCTGCTGGGCAGACTGGAGCTGGCCATGGAGGATTCGGAGGTGTGGCTGGTAGCAACCAGCTAGTTTTCTGATGCCATTTGTGGCCAGAATAGGAGTGGTGGAGAGGCCATAGGGATGGAGCAGAGTGAGTCAAGGAGCAGCCTTGGTGCTGCTTTCACGCTGAAGGGCTGCATGGTGATGGCTCTGGAGCACTTTTCCCTCAGTGGCTTGGGCTGTGCCTTTGAGGGGAGCTGGACGGTCCAGGAAACTGCCCCGTGCACCCAGGATTGGCTTACCTGGGGAAATCCTCTGTTGGGCTTCGTGCCACTGACTTGTCTTTTCTGTGCTTTCCCCAGTCCTCAGTATGCTCCAAGATCGTCCAGCTGCTGGGCCAGAACGAGGTAGACTACCGTCAGAAGCAGGTGGTGATTGTGAGCCAAGACAGCTTCTACCGGGTCCTCACCTCCGAGCAGAAATCCAAAGCGCTCAAAGGCCAGTTCAATTTTGACCACCCAGGTGAATGGAGAAGAGCACCAGGGCTCTGGCGTGTAACGAGGGGCAAGGGCTGGAGAGGGACCCTTTGCTTCACCAGCAGAGAGCCTTGCATGGACACTGGGACTCTGTCTCTGCATGGGGTGGAAGTGGGTGGCTTAGTTAAAGTCTGTGGAGCTGAGTGCGTCCCTGGCAGGGTGGCTGGGGGCCACTGGTGTCCCCTGCACTACAACCTCTGCCCTTTTTGGAAAAGAAACCTCCTTCTAGGGTGGAGCGTTTGCGATGAGGCAGGGCAAGTTGTGCACCCTCAAACTCAGATGTTCCTCTTCTCCTGCAAAAGCATCTCCCAGTTTGAAAAACTTTCTGGTGCAGCTGGGTCAGGACCAGAGGGATCTGGCCTGGCACAGCCTCCTGGAGTCAGCAGCTCTGTGTCCCTCCTTCAAGGAGGGAACTGTCTTGTGCAGCTGCTTTGCAGACTCCTCCACCACAGGGGCCATGCCCTGTTGCTGCAACAGGAGCTCTTTGAAGCATCTCTGGGCTTGGTGGGGAAATTCCAGAGCTGCTGTCTCTTGGTCCCTGTGAGGACAATGGCTGGAGGCAGCGAGCACTGAGCAAACAGAACCCTGTCTGTCTGGCAGCGTGAGGCTGGAACAGTGCTCCAGTCTCTGGAGTCCTGGAGGAGATGCCTTGCCCAGTCCCAGCTGTCAGTGCCACCATACAAGGGTTATATTGATGTCAGTGGGCTGCATCACAGCTGGTGCAAGGCAGTGAAGCTCTGGGAGCTGGACTTTGCTATGGGGAGGAGCAGGGCTCTCCTCCCAAGTCTGTGTGTCTGTCCATCCCCAGTGCAGGGTATGAGTGGCTCTGGCTAAGGGTCTGGTGGGTGGGAGAGGTTGTAAAGCTGCCTTGGGTAACATTCCCTCTCTCCTCAGATGCCTTTGACAACGAGCTGATCGTGAAAACACTCAAGGAGATCACGGAAGGGAAGACGGTCCAGATTCCTGTCTATGACTTTGTCTCCCACTCCAGGTCTAAGAGCTGCTTGCGCGTTGCCGTGCCTCTGCTAACGCCCCGCGGGGCAGCACACAGCCCTGCCAGCCCAAACCGCCCGCTGCTCCGCTCGCTTCAGCTCTGGGGCACCTAATGCGTCGACTGGGAATTCCCATCCACACTGTTCCTTGCTCCTTGGGTAGAGGATCCAGGGCAGATACAGGCTGGACAGCTGCACAACAGCATCCAGCAACATACAGGCGTCAGTGGAGGAGGGTTACGGCCCCTGCTTTTCATCCCCCATCCATGTTTTTTCCCCGTAAACTCTGTGTTTGCAGCTCTGACAAGTGTTCCAGGCTCAAACAGCCCAGCACTGCCAGGAGAGGAGAAGGATGATTGTTCTTGCTCCCATAACTCTTGTGTTGCTTGTGTTCAGCTTGTGTTCTCATGCCTGTGTTGGTTGAGGATGATGTGACCCCACTCCATTTTCCACAAAAGCCCCCCAGTCCTCAGGGGAGCAGACCTGGCCTTTGCAGGTTCCCATGGGTCAAGCCCCACACACGGGCTTTCAGCGCTTTACAGCTTTGCGTGTAACACTTGCAGGCAGCAGCTGGCCAAGGTAGGGTGAGAAGGGCTAGTCTGCTTCCTGCTCTGCTGTTTGTCCTTCTGGGAAGTCTACATGTGCCTTGGATTCCCTCCACTGTGGTAGGGTAGGTCTGCCCTCTCCTTGGTGGCCCCTTGGTGACGCAGTGATATCCCCCGGGATTGGAGCAGTACCTTGGAGCGCCGCTGTCCCCCCTCACTTCTCTTGGCCCTTTCCCCCCCGTAGCAGCATATTTTGACTCCTCTTCCCTCTTAGGAAAGAGGAGACAGTGACTGTCTACCCAGCCGACGTGGTGCTCTTTGAAGGCATCCTCGCCTTCTACAGCCAGGAGGTGCGGGATCTCTTCCGCATGAAGCTCTTTGTGGACACGGATGCAGACACCCGGCTGTCCCGCAGAGGTGAGCCCCAAACATGCTGTGGTGGCAATGTCACTTAACTGGCAACTGGTCACAGAGGCTGGGGGAGGTGACCACAGCAGAACAGGAATTGGCACAGAGCTGGGCTGCTGCTAGCAAAGAGCTGGGACGCTTTTGCTCTGTGTTGTGGGATTTGCCATAGGGCAGCTTACGGCAGGGGAAGAACATCTTGCTCCATGTCTCTCAGATTCGATGGTTTTGTTGCCTTGTGGGTGGGTTCCTTCTCTGATGCAGTGAGCACTGTGTGACTGCTGAGCTGTGTCCTTACGTGGCCCTGGGCCATCAGCTGAATGGCAGGTACCAGCAGGGAAGGGTTCAGTAGGCAAGGCAGAGCACCTCAGCAGTTTAGTCTGCTGTGTCTGCTCAGGACCTGGGATCCTGAGCTCCAAGGATGGCATTTAGGTGTGAGGATGTCCATTACGGATGATGTACACAAGGAGACTGGTCATACTGGTCTGTGCAAGAACTGCTAGTACAGCATGGAGCTCCTTTGTCGTACCTGGAACTGGGGTGATGGCTTTGGGGGCAAAGAATTCTAGAAACCATAATACCCCTTTTTAGGACTCTTTGCCCAGCTGGTTTGGTTGCTGGGTGGTGCAGGAGGGACTGCAGCTCTTCAGGGTGTGCATGGCTTGAGATGCCATATGTGTCGAAGCAGCCTTCAACAGTGGAGTCTCTGGTGCAGCAACTGACTCTCCTGGGTGACAAAGCACTTGGGGACTTCTGGGGCAGAGTTCAGTTCTGTCTGAACTGTCCTTAGTCCTGCCTGGCTCCAGGGAATCTGGGGATGCAGAAGATGATTTAAGGGAGAGGTTCTGTGGTGAGGGACGAGCGTGTCTCAGTGCGTCAGCCTTCCTGGGTGCATGGGGCTGTTCCGTGCTGGAACTGGTCTTGCTTGCCCTCCTGCTCAGACAGCAACACCACTGGCCTCCTCAGCTGCTGGGATGTCCCCAGCACTGATTAAAAGCTCTTTTTACGCATCCTTCTTGACCCTGCCCACTGTTCTTGCATGACTCATGCAGGGAGGTGACAGCACAGTCATCGCAGGGAGACGTCTTAGCGGGTCGCAGCTACGTATTTGTTGCAAGATCCTGCAATATGAGCCGTATCCATCCCTTAAGCAGACTGGGCTGTGCAGGAACTTGGGCTCACACCCAGCCACGGGGGTAGCTTGCGGTTTTGGCAGTGCCCTGCGTGTGCTGCCTGAAGGCAAGGCACCACCTTGTGTGTTTGCAGTGCCACGCGACTGTGCGTGCGTCCGAGCTGTGCGCTGCGGTGTGGGCTTCAGTCACTGTGGACCTGGTACAGAGCTGTGGGCTCATGGCTTGAGAACTGGCTGAGATCCCATCGACTGAGAGTCAAGACCATCCAGCTGCTGGCCACAACAGAACTAAATCCCGTTGTGCTGCAGCTTTTGGACAGGGTTCTTGGCCCATGTGATGACTCTTGGGGTGTTTCTCCCACCCACCATCAATCACTAAAGCCTTGCAGAGAGGCAGCTGGACTGGTTGAGGTGCTGTTGCCTCTTACTTAGGGCAACTTTTTGGCTTCTTGACAGGGAGCTGACCATTTGGCAGCCTTCTAGCTTGTTGCTAGCAGGACAGCTGTAGCAGCAAGTCTTTTTCCTGTGTGTGTCCCTGGCATTTCTGGGAGGAGAGAGCCTGTGTGCGAGGCACTGAAGACGTGATTGTGTCCCTGTAGTGAAGTTGGAGACAGCTTGTAGCACGAGTCAGGATTTTGCATTGCAGCACAGCCCTGAGTCACGTTGCTCTCGCAGAAGTCCTGGAGAGTTGCAGCAGTGGGCTTTTCCTCTGTGTAGCAGCGGGAGATGGGGTTCCTGGAAGTGTAGCTGACAGCTGAGTTAATCGGTAGTGCTGCGGTTCAGGACGTGCGACTCGCACTGTCCCCATCTCAGCCCCTCTCACAAGAAAAATGCGCAAGAGATGGAGTCTGTCAGGTGCCTCCAACAACCTGAGCTGTGCAAAGCTGAGTCTGGCTGAGGTCCCTCACTGCCCTGTCTACAGCCAGCTTCCATAAAACAAAGACCCAGTCAGGTGTTGTGTGCGTGGTTGGGGCTGATTCGAGTGGCATCTGGGTAGGTGCTGAGCTGTCCTTGGGATGTTTGCCTGCCCTGTAAGCAGCGGGTGATGCATCTCTGTAGGGTGTGTGATCTGCTTTGAGGTTGGCTAAGGGACAGTGAGTGCTTGACTCACATTTTGGGAGGATGATGGCCCTGCCGTGGTCTGCCCTGGGAGTGGGCAGGGGAGTTTTGCCCCATCAGGACCAGCCCCTGCAGCTCTGTGCAGCTCACAGGCCTCCCCGCAAGCTGTCGCAGGCTGGGCGTGCTGTGCATACACCCTTGCTGGGCTCCTTCCCTGCTCCAGAGCAGCAAACAAACAGGGTGTGTGACCCAGGAAACAAAAGTCTCAGTGTTTTATTTTCTTTGCCTTTTTTTTTTTTATTGTTTGAGCTGGGGCTTGCTCCTGCTCTCTAGAGAAGGCAGGGAGCTGGCTAGAGCAGCCTGGGCTGGACTCAGCCATTCTTGGAGCAGCCAGGAAGTTGGCACATGTCCTGCTGCCAGCTCTTTCTTCCCCCCCCCATCATGTCCCCTGTGTGGGGCTATGAAAGGGCTTACTGCAGAGCTGCTGGCCAAGGGCAAATGGAGCTGCAAGGATGGTGCCAGACCAGCTCTGAGTGAACAGTGCTGTCCTTGCCCTGCACATGGGCAACGGCTGCCGAGCGGGTCACGCCGGCTGGCAGTGCTGTGGCTTTGCTCTGCTTGGCACATGAGAAAGCTCGCTCTGAACCCAGTGCCAGGTGCTAACATGCTGGGGAGAGGCCAGCTGGCCCCTTGGGGAGAGCCAAGAGCTGTCTGCTTGGCCACAGGGCTGGGCTGGCTCTTACCCGGGGTTTGAATTCCTGCTGAACTGAGGTACTTGTCTGCACTGAAGTAGCTTCGGACTGGAGCTGGCAATGGACCTAATACCTGTGCAAATAGGGTACAAGGCTTTAAAGGGAGGACAGGCAGGAGGCCAGCTTGCTCTCCTAGCTTCCTGCTGAACTGATCTCCAGGTACCCTCGCAACCTCTGGTTGTGGAACCCTGCTTTGCCCTTCCGTCTGGCTCAGCTGGAGACAGTACAGGAGCCTGGCAGAGCTGGGAAGGTGGATGAGTTTCTCTTCTCACCTCTGCAGGCCTGAATCTTGCTGCACCTTAATGTGTGTCTGTGTGTACCCTGCTGCTTTCCTGTGGGCACCTCTGCACTGGGATAACTGGGATAATGCCCCATTCTAAGGGCAAAATGACAGGAGGGGTGCAAGGGCTGAGGCTGGGGACAGGCAGGACTGGCGTAACAGCTGTTACAGCTGGAATGTGCTAGTAGAGCTAAGAAGGGAGGAAGCCTAGGAGAATCCCTTGGTCAGGTCAGCCAGCCCTTAGCTCCCAGGAAAGCAACATGTTGAAAGTGTAGCTGGGCTGTGCTTGAATGTGTGGGCATCAGCTTCCAGGGGCAGAGACCTTGGACAAGGTAGCCAGGTGGGGGGCCAGGGGCTGTACTCAAGGGAAGGGGAATGGAGTGATTCATGTTTCACCTGCTGACTGTGCCTTGCGTCTTCCCCACAGTGCTTCGAGACATCAGTGAGCGAGGCAGGGACCTCGAGCAGATCTTATCTCAGTACATCACCTTTGTCAAGCCTGCCTTTGAGGAGTTCTGTTTGCCAGTAAGTAACCCAGGGAGTCTGCCAACAAACCCTTGTACCATGCCCAGCTCCTCAGGCAGGAGTGTTTTGTGCCACAGAGCTCGGGTCAGCCTGCCTCACCTTCCTCCCTGCTTGCATGCATTGACAAAAATGGGGATGTCAGTGCTGGCTGGGACAGGGCGAGATGGGGAGTGTTTATCCAGCCTCTGCCTTCCTGGTGAGATCATCCTCCCCTATGGGAAAGCCAGCAAGAGAAATCTCTCCCTGCACAGGGCTTGACAAAGGACCACCAGGCAGCTCAGCAGATGCAAGCCCAGGAGGGAAGATCCTTGGCTGCATCTAGCTGATCCCTGCCCTCAGGCAGTGTCTGCTGTGTCTGCCTCCTGTACTGGGCTCTCCCATCTGCCCTTTTCACCCTGTAGTGCTGTCAGAAGACTCCTGCAACTTCATAACTTCTGGCCAGCACCACAGGCAGGAATTGAAGCTGTGCCTGTCTCTGTGGCCACGTCTGTCCTTTCCCCTAAGAGAGGCTGTTTCTCTGTGCTACAAGATCACAGAACATTAGGGATTACAAGGGACCTTGACAGGTCATCTAGTCCAATCCCCCTGCCACAGCAGGATCACCTAGACCAAGTCACACAGGAACACATCCAGATGGGTTTTAAATGTCTTCAGAGAAGGAGGATCTTTTCCTGACTCCTGGGCTGGGCAGCACCCCACCCAGTTGTTGCTCTGAGGACCAAGGTCTGGTTCCAGTGTAATCCCAGTAAAGGTTTACCTGAAAAGCAGGTCAAGCTTGGTCACTCCCCTCCTTTCCTTGCAAGTCCCCAGGAAGATAAATCTATGGCTCTGTAAAGCAGTGGATGCTACATTAGTCTCCTCTGGGAAAGAGTGTAGGGGGAGAAAATGTGGAACTGCTTTTTCCCTACCCACCACCTTTACAATGGTCTGCTCCCACTTCTAAACTGGTGGTGGGCTCAGCTGCTTTTCATGTGGATGTAGAGCAGGCTCAGCACCCACTGTTGCTGTTACTCAACTCTTAAACCCACTGTAGCCCAGCACTGAAATGGTCCAGCATGTCCTGGTGATTTTTCATAGAATCAGAGAATCATTTTGTCCTGAAGAGACCCTTAACATGGAGTCCAACCAGCTGAGTTGGGTTAACCAGCACTGTCAGATCACCACTAAATCATGGCCCTTAGTGTGTCTCCAGATTTCTAAAATCCCTCCAGGAAAGGTGACAGGGCTGCTTCCTTGGGCAGCCTGTGCCAGGGCTTGATGACCTTTTGAGTAAAGAAATTTGTCCTCATATCCAGATAAACCTCCCTGGCACAACCAAAGGCCATTTCCTGTCATCCTATTGCTTGTTGCTTGGCAGATGAGATTGACCCCTCCCACCTCACTCCAGTCTTGTGGTTGTAGAGAGTGAGAAGGTCTTCCCTCAGCCTCCTTTTCTCTGTGCTAAGCAACCCCAGTTCCATCAGCCACTACCTACAGGACGTGTTCTTCAGACCCTTCACCAGTTTCATTGCCCTTCTCTGGACCTGTTCCAGCTCCTCAGTGTCCTCCTTGTATTGAGGTGCCCAAAGCTGGATCTAGAATTCAAGATGTGGCCCAGTACAGTGGGATTATCCCTGCCCCACTTCTGCTGGCCGTGGTAGTGTTGACACAAGCCAGGATGCCATTTGCCTTCTCAGCCACCTGGGCACACTGCTGGCTCATGTTCAGCTGGGTGCATAATGGCTTCAAGCTCTGCCTGTGTGCTGTCTGTCAGATGTGCATTGGGGTAGGTGTGTTTTAGTTGGGCTGTTGAGCCTTGTTCTATCTCCTTTCCCCTTCAGATGTAGTTTAAAGCTCATTCAATGAGCCCTGCCAACTCCAGTGCAAAGATCCCTTTTCCCCTCAACAGACAGCCCTGTCTGTTGTCTGCAGTCCTGCTGTGGTGTCAACCCATCTGCCATTTTGATGTGGCTGGCAGCACCTGGAGATGTCAGATGCCACCCTTTTCCCAGCTGTTGCCTCCTGCACTTACTGGTGGTAGAGGTTGGCTGTCAGGAAACTGCTTGGCTGTAAAGGCTGACATGAGTAAAGGAGGAAGCTGAGACTGGCACCTGCAGGTGGAAAGAGGTCAGGTCTGGTGTCCTAAATCAGATCTTCATTTTGCACCAATGCAGGTAGAAAGATCTCCCCACACCCCAAGCAGATCATATGGCTGGGCCCTGCGTGTCTGCACAACCCAGACCTGCCCCTTGTACATGGTACCTTGTTGCCTGCCTGTTGGGGCAAGTCTGGCTGCATTCAGAGGAAAGGTTGTTCCAAAAGCATCAGCTTCAGGGGCCTTGTGATTGTGAGGCTTTGTTAGAGTGCCTTATATACCTCGTGAAAATGGAGTCCAAGCACAAAGCACAGCACTCAAAACACAGAGCAGAAGACAAAGAAGAGCATATAAAACGTATTATTGGCACCAACAGCCCTCCCGGTGGGTTTGGCAAGGGGAGGGGAATGACCTGCCCCAGAAAGCAGGAACAGTGTGCAGCCAGGTGGCTCTGTTTTCCCCGTAACATAGTGCTCTCTCTCCTCCCAGACCAAAAAGTATGCTGACGTGATCATTCCCAGAGGAGCAGATAATGAAGGTGAGTGGACCCAGACCCTGCTGCTGCATCCTGGCTGTTGCTATCATGGCAGTTAGGCAGGAAGTAGCAGGACCTGCCACATTAGATAGTGGTGTTGGCACACGTGCCAAGGTGAGCCTCTCCTCTTTGCTCCCTCCTGGAGTGATGGGGAGTTTGTGCTCCTCTGACCAAGCTTGGGAGCCCATCTACATGCAGTGCCTCCAGGCAAACTCCTGGTTCATTCCACACAGAGGGAAGTGTGCTTCTCCAAGGCCAGACATGCTGCTGGGTCAGCCAGGTCTCTGATTGGGACCAACTTGACCATACTGGCTTGAGTGCCAAACTCAATTGGAGCAGAGGGATGAAGTCCCAGTGGTGCAGCTTCTCCCCACATGGTTGCAGGGGTTCCCCACCAAGTGTTAGGAGGGGATAGGAGCAGAGTCATCACCCCTGGCTTGCCTCAAGTCCTAATGCAACCTGTCCTGTGTTTTTCCCCCTCTTGTTTGCTCAACAGTGGCCATAAACCTGATCGTGCAGCATATCCAGGACATTCTTAACGGAGGACTCAGCAAACGCCAGAGCAACGGCTACCTGAATGGCTACACTCCTCCCCGCCAGCGGCAGCCCTCAGAATCCAGCAGCCGGCCCCACTGACCCCCGGGGTGGGCACAAGGCTGAGGGCGGAGGGTGCTTGGGCCCCACCACTGCCCCTCTGTACATACTGTCTGTTCATTCCCCCTTATCTATTTAAGAAACCAGACGGAGACAAATGCCTTTAATTTTGTATGTTGGAAATGCCGAAACGAGAAGCAGCCGGCTGCTTGGGAACCTGGAGCGCCCACAGCTCCTGGCCTTGCTCAGTAACTCCTCCAGCACGGAACCGGCTATAAATCTCTATAAATATAGAATTGCTCTATTTTTGTGTACATGCAGAATAACGTAAAGTTACTTGCCATAAGGTATTTGCCAGGCTCAGTGTTGCTGGAAGGGGGCTGGGAAGAGGATCCTGGGGGATGCTGCTGGCAGGATCCTCACCTCAAAGGCAGTGAGGGAAGAGCATTCAGTCCCCGCTTTAGTTGCACAGTGGTCTCTGTCCCTGGAATGGGATGGGCTGTGGGGGCAGCTTGAGTGTGACGTGGATTTTGTGACAGTTGCCTCCTCCTGCTGTTGTTGTTCAGGCCTGAGCTGCTGGGTTCTGGCTGGCAGGTGCTGCACAGTACCACTGGGAGTTGGGACAACAACATGTAATCCTTCCTGCACCTCCAGGTCTTGGTCCTTCAACAGGGACCTCCTCTGTGTCTGACACCATTCCCACCAGAGGTGTGGGCCTGCAGTCACAAGGTCCAGCAAAGACCTCATAGGTGATGCGGGGGGTGTGATCGTCCCAACACAGAAATGTGTGTTGGGCAGTCTCATGGCCTGGCTTGGCTGCGGACGGTGTGTGGATACCTTCAGCCTCTCTGGGTATTGGTGGCCTTGACTGTGGTGGGACTCCCAGGTGGGCTCCAAGTAAAACCAAAGCCTAGGGGTTGCCATGCAGAAAGGTAGAGGTGTCTGTCAGTCCTCACGTGGAACCATTTTGGACGTGGGAGGGGGATTTGGGGTCTGTGAGATACCATTAAGGGAGAAGCAGCCCCTTCTGGAAGAAGGGTGCAGTAGATGAGGAAAGCCAGCTGCTGGGCAGCCTGTTGGTGGGGCAAAGGGAGAGAGGGCAGAAGTGTGTAGCCCCTGGGCAGTTTAGCATCACCATATGGGACATCCAAGGTTCCAGCTGGGTAGCATGAAACTGGATGCTCAGGAGTCCTCCCACCTTTTCAGAGGATGCTCTTGTATGGCTGGTGTCCAAGTCATTGCACGTTGGTGGAGGACACTGTCCCTGCAATGTGTTATCTTCAGAGAGGGGAGAGTCTCCCCTGACTTGTTAGTGCCATGCCGTGGGGCCAGTCTGGTGGGTTGGGGTTGTACTGCGGGTGTACTGGAGAGTGAGGTGGGCACAGCTGGGCTGGGCAGGGGATTGGAGGGAGCCAGGGCAGGTCCTTTGGCTGCAGCTGGGACTGACTTGTTCCACTGACAGCAAAGTTCCGTGGGCACCCCACGAAGCCTGGAGCAGGGCAGTTACTCTTGCTCCCTTTGATGATTTTCAGTCTTCCCAGAGCATTGATTTTGCTCAGTGTGGTTAAAAGCTGAAGACCTTAAACGCTCAGTGCTCCCTTACTCTCCAGCCCTGTGTGAGCTGAGCCAAGCTTTGATTTTTTTAACAAAGAGAACTAGAAAGGAAACACCTCCACTGGCAACTGCTGCTGGGGCAAACTCATTCCCTCTTGAGCTGTGCTGGGGGCACACGGCAGCCCTTTATTCCCCTCCCTGTCTGCAGACACTTCCTGAGCCACATCACATCTGTGCCATAATCCAGGGCTGGCACTGGCCAAGTCTAGACATAGAGTGGACGAGGGACCAGAACCCTGCAGAAATCATGGGGCTGCTTAGGGCTTAGGGGGCCAAGCTCTCCCCTGTAAATAAAGACAGAATAAACAGATGCTGGTCTTTCTTGTTTCCCATTTGGTGCCACTTGTTGCTGGCTGCAGTCCTGGTGTGGAAGCAGCCTTTGGCCAGCATTGTCGTAGTTCTGCAGGTCAAGGCCAGACCTGGAGCAAAGCTCCCAGCTGAGATGGCTTTGGTGAAAAAGGAGGTGCCGAAAGCACTGGCTCCGGCCAGCTCTCAGCAAGTCCCAGTGCACACATCCCTGGGGGTGATTTGTGAAACCCCTTCTGTGCTCTTGGGACAGAAAAGAGATGGTCATGTTTGGCCCTTTCCAGTTAAGTCTCTCAGAGACATGCCAGTTGAGTGAATTTCATCGAGAGACCTCGCAGACAGAGTGGTGTTAGCACCGGTGGAGTATCAGACGAGGGAGGGCTGCTTTCAGCAGAGGGGGGACTCAGTTTGTGGAAATCACATTATGTCAGCATGGAGTAGTAAAGGGGAAGTTGTGCTTAACCTGATAACCCTCAATGATGAAATTACTGGCTTGCTAGGTGAGGGAAGAGCAGTTCATATTGTCTATCTTGACTTCTGTCAGGCTTTTTATAGTCTCCCATAAAATCTTCAGTGAGCTGCTGTTGTATGGACTGATGAGCAGACAGTGGAATAGATTGAAAACTGGCTGAATGGCCAGACACCAGAGCCTGGTGATCAGAGATCAGTAGTAGGTCCCGTCCCAGTGCAAGAGAAATGGAGCTACTGGTGAGAATCCAGCAAAGAGTCATGAAGATACGGAATAGACTGGCTGAGAGTCTGATACTGATTAGCCTAGAGAAAGGGGCTGAGGGAGAATCTTACCAGTGTGTACAAATACCAGAAGGGAGAGGGAAAACAGGACATGAGGCAGGGGGCACAGAGGGAAAAACTGGAGGTTCCCTCTGAACTCAGGAAACACTTTAATTGTGAGGTACCTAAGCACTGCCATAGGTTGCCTTGTGATATTGTGGAGTCTCCAGGCTATTGCTTGAGGTCCTCAGGTATGATGCTCACCCTGAACCTCACTCATCTTTTGGTGTTCTGAAGGCCAGTGCTCCCTGGCAATTCAGGGAAGAGAGTCTTGCTTCTAAAGGGTTTTTGCTTCCATTGTTCAGGAATGATACCTGTCCTTTCCCTGACTCATCTTTTGAGATGGCATAGGCCTGTGCTTCGTGGCCATTCTGTGGCCGTGCTTTCAGCCTCAGTGCATGGTTCCTTTAGATCTTCAGCCAGGATTTCACTCATGACTATAAGGCAAAAAGGAAGGTTAGAGTAGCCAAGGAGAAGAGACAGCAGGCAAAGAGCTGTGGTGAGTGAGATAACCAAACAAGAGCATCATTGTTGTGTCTCCCAAGGAAAAATGTCTCAACATGAGAACTGGCTCAGGCTGTCACACTGAGCAGAGTTTAGGTTGTGCCCATGAAGACTGAGTGGCCACTTGACAGAACTTGCTAGTGCTAGGTATGTGACAAGTCACAGGCTGATGTTGCAGAGGGTTCTCTGATGCCAGAAGGTCTTTACCCATCTATCTAGCAAGTGATGAAGGCTGAAGTGGAGCCACGGATGACCAGTGTAGATGCATTTTGAAGCCTGTTGCTTCAGAAGGTAGGGCAAGCAAGAGGCCATGCTCTCTGTGTCTCCAGGCTGTTGCTTGAGATCCTCAGGTACAATGCCCATCCTGAACCTCACCCATCTGTCAGGGTTCTGAAGGCCAATGCCCCCTGGCCATTCAGAGACATGCATCCTGCCTCCAGTGGTTTTTTTGCTTCTGTTGTTCAGGAATGATACCCTGACTCATCATTTAGGGTGGTAAAGGGCCATTCCAAGTCTATGCTTTCAGCAGCAATGAGACAGTTCTTAAGCTTTTCAGCCAGGATTTTATGCAGGACTGATGGCAGAAGCAAAGGTTAGGGCTGCCAAAGGGAAGAGACAGCAGATGAAGAACTGTGGTGAGGGAGAACCAAGCTGAGCATCACTGTGTTGTCTCCTGAGGAAAGATGTTTCAAGATCTTCAAGATAATCTAGTTCATCAATTAACCCAACACTGACAAGTCCTCAACTAAACCATATCTCTAAGAACAACATCTGTATGATTCTTGAGTAATTTCAGGGAGGTAGACTTCACCACTCTTCTGGTTAACCTAAACCCATGCTAATAACCTTTTCAGTAAAGAAATTCTTCCTACTAGCCAATCTAAACCTCCTTTAGTGCAAACTGAGGCCATTTTCTCTTCTCCTATCACTTGCAACTGGGTTGAACTGACCAATCCCAAGCTCTCTGCAGCCTCCTTTCAGGTATTTGTAGAGCGAAAAAACTGTCCCTTGAGCCTCCTTTTCTCCAGGCCAAACAACCCCAGTTCCCTCAGCCTCTCATGTTATCCCTAACGCTGTGGCCCATCCACACCTAGAGCTGAGGGATCCTTTAGCGCAGGTTTGCGCAGAGCTGGGAGCGCAGTTGTCACAAAGTGAGCTCCCCGAGGTGTGAAATCATTGGCTCATTTACACAGTCCAGATGAGCATTGTGGATATATTCATTTTAATTGCATTTCTACTGCTGATTACACCTTCAGTCCAGAGCACTGGAGCGGGCTGCCCAAGGGGGTTGTGGAGTCTCCTTCTCTGGAGATGTTTAAAGCTTGTCTGGCCATGTTCCTGTGCAACTTCATCTGGGTGATCCTGCTGTGGAGGAGGGATTGGACTAGATGATCTTTTTTGGTCTCTTCCAATCCCTAATGTTCTGTGATTCTGTAATGGGCTAAATAATTCCGTGCTTTGAATTTAAGAGACACTGGTACCTACTTTCTACTTCACCCACTCAGGAGATGAGATGAGTGGCATCATCTGGGTCAGGGTCTACATGGCCTGTAGGTGCTATTTCTAGTGTTATAATGAGGGTAGTTCAACTAGGGGACACATCGACCTTGAGTTATCTCATTGACAGCTTCTTGATTAATGTCTTTAACCCTGAATTGCCAGGGTGTCCTGGTATCTAGGAGGCCAGCCATCCCTTCCTCTGTTCAAGTGTCTTTCACATGTCCAGTTCAACATGGACCAGAACCACCTTGAGTTAGTATGGCCCCAACATTATTTTAGGTAACACGAATCAGCATTCAACATTCATAAGTCTTGGGCTCTAGACCCCTCACCAGCTTCATTGCCCTTCTTTGGACACATTCCAGCACCTCAGTGTTCTTCTGGTAGTGAAGTGCCCAAAATTTGTCATGGTTTGATCTGGGCAAGGTTTCAAAAATGGGGGTAGGACATGAACTGGCTCCCATAGGGAAGGCAGAAAAAAACTTCCAGCACCAAGCAGAACCCTCCTCTGTCTCAGTCAATCAGTAGATGAACATTTTTGTGTGGGGAGCTGTCATGGGGTTTTGGATTGGTTTTTCATTTCCTTAGGGGTGTGTGTGGGGAATCACAGAATCATGATGTGTGGAAGAGACCTCTAAGATCATCAAGTCTACCTATCAACCCAACGCCACCATGCCCATTAAACCATATTTTCAAATACCTGATCTACACGTCTTTTGAACCCCTGGAGAGATAGCAACTCCTCCCTGCTCCCTGGGCAGCCTGTTCCAACCCCTGACCACTGTCAGGGAAGAAATTTTTCCTAATGTCCAACCTAACCCTCCCCTGGCACAACTTGAAGTCATTTCTTTTTGTTCTACTGTCAGTAACTTGGGAGACCAAGCCCCCCTGCACCCTGCTTTCAGGTAACTGTAAATTGCAATAAGGTTTCCCCTCAGCCTCCTTTCCTCCAGACTAAAACACCCTCGGTTCCCTCAGCTGCTTCGCATAAAACCTGCCCTCCAGGCTCTTCACCAGCTTCGCTGCCTTTCTCTGGACCTGCTCCAGCATGTCAAGAGTCCCAGTTTGTTAGGAATAGTGGTGGGGAAGGGATGCACCACAGTCTCAGCTCTGTGGACATGGAGTGAGAGCGAAAACTGCTTGGACAGCCCTTGCCTTGGAATGTGGTGAAAGGTGACAGTGAACAGAGGTTGTCTGGAGGCTGTGGAGACTTTGGAAGTGGAGTGAAGCAGAGCTGTCAGCGGAGCCCAGAGAGGCTGTGAATTTTCCAGAGACACTCAAACCCTACCTGCACTGTTCCTGTGGGATCTGCTCTAGGGGATCCTGCGCTGGCAGGGGGGTTGGACTAGATGCATTCCAGAGGTCCCCTGCAACCCCACCAGTCTGTGATTCTGCACCAGCGGGTGGCTGTTTCAGGCCCCGTCAGGTCCCTCAGGCGGGGGCTGAGAAAACTCCTCACAAAACCCCTCGAGAACGGGGAGTGTTGTTGGGCGGGAGGTTTCCCTGAAGGGACAGGTCCCACGGGGCTTGGGACACACAGCAGCCACCGCCACAGCGCGAGGACGCGGGCTGCTACCGCGAGGCTGCGGGGTCCCGGGGCCGGGGCCTGTCGCCAGGGACACGGCCGCTGCCGGTGCCGCGGGCGGGCGGGCGGAAGGGGCGGGCACGGGGCCGGGCCGTTTCCTGCGCTGAAAAGGGGCCCGGCGCGGTGGGCTCGGCTCGGCTCGACTCGCTTGGGTTCGGCTGTCTCGGCTCTGCGGCACCGCGGACTGACGGACTGAGTGAGTGCGAGAGGGCAGCGCAGCGTCCCGCTGCGGGGCGGCCTCGGGGGTGCGGGCGGCCGCCGGCTGCTGCTGCTGCTGCGGGGCTACCCCGGTTCCCACCTAGGGGCCGCGGCCCTGCTCAGGGGGCTCCCACGACTTTTAACGGGGGAGTTACGGGATGCAGCCGGGGGGCCGGGAGTGGAGGGGACCGCGTTTCCGCGGCCGGTGGCCCGGGGACGGTTGCGGAGGAGCCGCTTTGCCGGGGGGACACTGGAGCCTTTCTCTTCGCTTATGGGCAAACTGCTCCGTGCGCGGTTGCGGGGCTGTGGAATAAGGAGCTGCTGCTTCTCGCAGCACAGCAGTAGTTGCTTTGTAGTTTGGTTTCTAGCCCGTCTGTAGTTCAGTTTAAATCGTGTCCCCCAAGCCGTTGGTTCTCGTTGGTCGTGGTTCTCCGATCTGGCTGGCTCAGTTTTCCCCAGTTCATCTGCAATTCCAGTTTCTTCTTTTTTAAATGCTACTCCTATTTGCGTTAAGAGTTATTCAGCTTCATTCATTCAGCATGGTTGGACTCGATGAGCTTGAAGGGCTTGTCCGACCTGGGTGATCCTCTGGCTGATTTTCCCATAGTTGCACTGGATCCCCTTGTCTCACTCGATTTCAGAGTGGGAAGAAGTGTGTGACTGTCCATACGGAAGCAGAACTGCCCTCCCTCCTTTCAATCCGTGACAGAAAGTTAGGCTTCCTGCTTTAAATAATGATGGAATGACATTTATGCCTCGCTGAATCGGCATTACACATGAAGTCGGGATGAGTGATGCCCCTGTAGGAAGGGTTCACCTACCCCAGGATGAGGAGCTGCTGTGTGAATATGGAAGGCCTGTGCAGTCTGCAACTGCTGCTGCTCACAGAAAAATGAGTCTGTGGAGTGGAAGGGGAGCGAGCGTCAGGCAGCACCATTAATCTTTGCAGATGTAGTACCATTATTAGCATCGCTCTTACCTCAGGGGCACACAGTTATCTTCAATTTCCAGACACAAGTTTTATCTTCTATCAAATCCTGGCTCTGCAGCGTAGCTGTCGAGCAGCGCTTGGCTGTTTATTAGGTGCCAGCCTGCCTTAAATCTCTGGTAAATGCATGAGGGAGAGATACCTCCCAGCTCTAGCGAGAGCCAGCACCCTGTTACTTGAGATATCTTTTCCCTTTGGTAGAACGATTTTAAGAGAGGCAGACAGCTTAGTGACTTTATTATGGTGTTCCATTTGCCTAAAGAACCATTATGCAGCCGTGATAAAACTACTTTTAATGATGATTATATTTTCTTGTACTTTATTCTCTGCCATCCAGACATCGTTAATCTGGGCTGTGAATTTTATAGCTGGGTAAGGGCTTGAAGCGTGTGGTCAGTTCTGTTGTCTTAGAGCCAGGCTGGAGAGAGGGAAGAAGGTTCTTTTGCTTCAGAAGATCACCTTTTTCTTTTCTTTCTCCTTTTTTTGTCTTTTGGATCGGGCCTTGAAGTACAAGGTGAAGGTTTCTCTTCACAGTGCATGGACGGAAAGCAAATGCGCAGGTAAGAGATGGAAAACAATTGTCCTTCTCTAAATATGATAAATCATGTGAGTTGGTTTCGCAGGTGACCATTGAATGTTGTCTGGTTTTTTTGCTTTTTCCTTTTTAAAGGTCTGGCTGGGAGAATTAGAATATAAAGCATTTATCTTTACTACTCAGTTAAATATATTTAGTTTTGAGTATTTGCATAACCAGATGTCTTTAAATGAAAATGCTGTTAGGAAGACAAGTTCTAATTTTCCATCCCCCTTCTATACTTCTCCTTCCACTTCCTATCATATTTAAAATCCAGTATTTCAATACTTAGATACTCAAATTGGGTGAAATAAACCGCCTGGGAATAAGTTTAAACTTGATTTCTAACGGGCATTATTTTTCTCTTAAGTGAAGCAGTTTTGGTCCCTTTGATGAGGTGAGGTCTTGGCTGAAAAGGAGATTTCCTTTCCTAATTGCAGATACCAGCTGTTTCACTTGTAATGAGCTGATGATGCTGCTGAAGTGTAATTCAGCTGTTGGTTATGTCAGAAATGTTATCTGATCTGTTTAGAAAAAATTGTCACAGTAAATCAGCGTGGTGACAGGTTGGCAAACAGGACTGACTGCTAGTTGTAGTTGCGTTTCACTATCTGATGGCAAAATTTAACAGCAAAGATATTTCAGAATGTGGTACAAGCTGTGTAGAAGTGAAGTTTCCTGACGTTTCCACACATCTAAATGGAGTAACAAGAACACATGCAAATTGCTTGGTCTGTCTGCACTCTCTTAGGATGTTGAAAGTAGGGAAATTTTTTATTATGGATTGTTTTGTAAACAGTCATGTAAAGAAAGGCAAGGAATTTTAACCACAAATGACTGCAGGAATCATTAGGCTGGGTTCCATGTTGCAGAAGGAGGTAAGAAAAACTAGTTGTGCAAACCCTTGAGGAGTGACACTATGTAGTTTAAATAAATGAAGCCCTCCAGAGCATCAACAAAGACATGGTGCTCCTGCTCCAGTTAAGCTGTTGACTAAAACCTGTGACGTGATATGGGCATCACTTGGGCTGCAGTATTGTTGCCAAGATAAGAGTGTTCTTAGGGCAATGATGAGCTGTACATGACCTTTACAGCAAGCTCCTTTGTCTCCAAAGTGGACAAATTCCTTTCAATCTTCGTGTTCTATGACTGAGACTGTTTAAGTCTTAACCAACATAATCCCACAGTTTTAGGTTCTTACGTTGTACACAAGCTTGGCTTGTGTTTGTGTTTTCTCTCTGTTGTTTTGTGCTCCTAAGGGAAAAATTGAGGTTCTGGATTTATTTTCATGGTCGTTGTTCTCCACATGTTGCACTGAGGCAGAGAATTCAAATGCTGAAGTTTGTATATCACTTGTGGTCTCAGACTTGCGATGGTGGAAGGTCCGCTTGCTGCTCAGACTTCAGTCATGGGCAGCAGTGCGTGGCTGAGGAAGTTGAGGTTTTCTGTTGTGCTGCTGATCCTGACACTTGAGCATCTATCTTTTAAATTTTCATTATTTTATTTTATTCAGATAACAGCTGCAGACCTTTTAGTCTTCCCTGCCTCTCTGGCAACGCATTGAGCATGAAGTCACGTTTGACGTATTTCCTTGGGTTTACTCTTGAAGTAAGGTTTCAGCTGATCTCTGTGCCTGGTTGTTTTGTGTTGATGTAGTTGAGCCTGACAAGCCCAGCTCAACCATGAGCTGTGGGCTTGGCTTCTTGAGTACACTTACATCTTTTCAAGGCCTCTGTGTGGCTTGTTAAGACTTCGTTTTGTTATTCACTGTGTGTCTTACCAGAAAATGATCCAAGGTTCCTGATTGGATTTGAGGCTCACAGATCTTCCCATGGAGTCCAGCTAAGCAGATGGCAGAGCCTTTCCTTTTATCCTTTTACTCAGGGCTCTACAGCCATTTAACTCCGCACGCAAGGGTCCTAACGTTGCAAGAAGAAGGGAGTGAGACTTGGACTTCAGTAAATACAGTGAGCTGGTATCAAGTATGGGCAGCGTTCAGAGGGTAGGAAGTGCAGTGGGAGCAGAAAAGGAATTACAGCTATTCCTGTCATTACTGCAGAGA
Organism: Rhinopomastus cyanomelas; assembly: GCA_013400115.1. Classification (NCBI taxonomy): domain Eukaryota; kingdom Metazoa; phylum Chordata; class Aves; order Bucerotiformes; family Rhinopomastidae; genus Rhinopomastus; species Rhinopomastus cyanomelas. Next base: position 248,537 of record VXBP01002733.1, on the reverse strand, counting down.
AGGTGCACTGATGTTCAAACAGGATTTATCTTGCCTAAAAAATGAAGTGGTGGTTGGGGCTGGCTATTCTTTCTTGCAGTCAGGAAGCAGCAAGATAACATTGTTTTGCTTCTGAAGGTAAAAGCAAGGCAGAGGGGACCTCTGCAGTGAAGGACACAGTCCCACTGTGCCTGAGCAAAGAGGGCAGAGCAGATCTGATGAGCAGGCCCAGTCAGGAGTCTGATGGCATGTCTCTAGCAATGAGGAAGGGCTGAGGCTAACCAGGAAGCCATCTCAGCAGGTCAGTGGGGTGCATGAACAGGTTAAGTGCCTCTAATATAGCTCAGACCTGGCATGAGGGCTTGGGCAGTATCACAGAATTGTTGAAGGTCCCTTCCAATCCCTGATGTTCAGTGATTCCGTGGGTTTTGAATATCTCCAGAGAAGGAAACTCCACAACCACTCTGGGCAGTACTCAGTCAAGTGATGAGGCCCTTCCAGCTCATTCTTTTCTGATCCCTGGTGACAGCAGTGCTGTATCAGAGCTGGCTGGAGCACAGGCAGCCATACTCTGGGAGAGGCTTCCGATCCCGGCAGTGCACTTGGGGTCCTTGCGTGCCATCAGAACTTGCCTGGACGTAGCCCTTCTCCAAGGCAAACTGTGAAATGCTTAGGAAGGTTTTGGAAGACTCTAGTAATGACCTTATTTTTCAGAGTATGGACATCCACATTCTTAGTGAAACTGAGTTTTCTGGGCTTGGTCAGTGAAAATCAGTGTGAATAGGGACATAGACAGCAGATGACCCTTGCTTGTTTGCATCGTCACTGAGAACAGATACCCAAACCTTGCTGGCTAGGTAAGAAGGTAAGAGAAGGAATCAGTTGCATTTTTACTAATAATCAAATCTGCAGCTAGGAAACTCCTGGAACATCAATTGCCACAACGTTGGGCATTTCCATTTATCTACTTGGCGAAGTTAGGGCGGTCGCTTCTGTTGCCGCAGGTGTCACGGTTTGCTGGGCCAAGTCACAAACCTTTGTTCTCTTAGTTCTGTAATGAGAATAGGAAATCTTTTCTTTGTGTGTACATGTGAAATTCAAAGCAAGACGCTGACAGAATGCAGTCAGTTTGGTTTGATATTTTCATTTGTTGATAGAATCTGTTGCTGTAGAAGTCCACTGGAGCAATATATGGTTTTGTAGTTCAGCCCCTGTTTGCAGCCTGAGACTTGTTGTGTTTCATAGCCCCTAGATCAGCATGTTATTTTCTGTAATTTCATGCTAAAACTTACATCATCTTAAACTGAGAAACGGGCAGTTAAGTTGCTCTATGACAGTAATGGAGATAATTTTTCTTAGACGTGTTATTAGATACTGTACTGAACTTGGGAAGAAGCTCCTGCAGGCTCTAAGGATGATTGTCTTGTAGATGCCTGTGTTAGTGAATGAAGTTTTGGGAACTGGCATAGCTGAATAAAATGGAGGCAGAGCAACCTATTTATTTAGCTGAATATTAGTGGTGCAGGCTGCCTGGCTTCCCATTGGTACTTTCAGCAGCATGCTACAAAAACTGATCCTTTGTCAGCCCTTTCTTAATCCCATTGCATTTGCTGATTTCCCCAGCCGTGCATTTTGATGGAGGCTAATCCCAGAATATCTGCATAGCTGAGCGCGAGTCTTTTATCCCTGCACACACATTTCCTCTCTGATCCTCAGCCCTTCTTAATCACGAGCAGCTCAAAGCTTTGCATTGTGGCAGGGGGGAGGCAGTTATGCTGCTGTGTGAGAATCAAGTACTGCCTTCTGTCTTTCACACCTTTAAGCTACTGACTCATCATTTCCATTTTCTGTGCATATATATGCATAATGCAGTTAAATGGCTGTCCTCGTGGAGACATATGCCATCAGCCGGTGTCCTTTTAATTCACACTTCTGTGCTAGGATACAGCAGCAACCTGCAGTGCTTAACATCAAGCATCTGGCTTGATCCAGTATGAAAATTCCCAAATCCATGGAGCGTTAGCTTCTGCATTACCCTTAGAGGAGTGATGGATGAATCAAGGGTGCTAACTTGATTATTACTCTTTTTTTCCTGCCCCCCCCCCCCGCCGTGCACTCAATGTTTAATCATTAACCAGCACTTTCTCTCCAGGGGGAAGAATGCTGGACAACAATGCAGGCATTTGCAGAAGTGCTGCTGGAAACAATGCAGGAATGCCTCCAGTTCTTCCTAACCAGTCCTTTTTGGTTAGCTGAAGACATGCTCAGCACAGGCTCTTTTGGGCAGAGAAATCCTGTCTGCCCCGGCTAGACTGCTGCCTAAACGTGGCAGAGTGATTGCAGGGCACGAGGTGGTCCACCCCACTGCCCTGTGTCAGCAGAGTCTTGGGTGGTGGGCCTCGCAAGGCACATGTATTCCTTGTGGTAGCAGAGGTTTATGTTTGTATTCTGGGCTGGTATGAAGAGCTCTTGGAGATCTGTTTTAGGGCTGCTTTTAGCAGGAGTCATCTTTGAGGAAAAGCTGCAGGTGCAATGGAAGAGGTCTGCTTTCCAGAAGGTGCTCCTGTCCTGGGTGTGGGCCATCTCTTGTGATCTGTGGTTACGTGAAAGGGTTTTTTATTGGAAGAACTCTTGTTTTGTGCTTAGATGCTGTGACTGACAGCCTGGTCAGGACGAACTGTCCAAAATGTTTGCAGTAGCATGTGTCTTAATAGGGCTCTTATTATCCTTTTTTCCTCTCGGGGTTGCTTTGACAGAGCTTGAAACCCCTTATGCACAATAAAATCCTTTTGGCTTGCTTAGCAAGAGCAAGGCTCTACAGGGGGATTTTATCACCACCTTTCCCCATCCCTTGGTAGAGGGATTAAATCACTTACCCTCTGCCCTTGGCTGTTAAGGGCTATGAAACTAAGCCAATTAGGTAAATTGATCTTTAGCCAAGGTTTCTTGGGGTTTTTGTAGGGGTACCATTAAACCTGGGTTGCTTGTGCTGCTGCGAGGAGAGCTTTAGCTGCTTTGTTCAGGAGGAACTTGGCAGGGCTTTGGAAATGGTTGTCAAACCCCACAGGGTGAATTTGGGTTGTGAGGGACAAGAGTGGGTGGAGGAGAGTGAGAGGCAGTAGAAGAGCAGAAGGATTTGTCAGAGGTGTCAGAAAAGGAGAACGGTGATGGATGTTTAAAAGATGGAGTAGGGATAAAAAGAATTTTGTAAAAAAAATCCAGACATTCAAGGTGCAGAGGCTGAGCAGGAGCAAGCAGCAAAACCCAGAGGGGAGACTCAGCTGGATCTGTGTAACCAAGATATGAGGAAGAGGTAATGGTCTGAAACATCTGAGTGTGATGATCAAGGAGACGATGGGAGAATGGGAAAACAGGCGAAGATGCAAGTGAATAATTCGAACTGCTGCAAAGAGACTGGTTTTCCCTGTGGTTAGAAAGTGCATTTGACATAATAATGAGAGGAAAAGATTTGAGGCTTGGGTTTTATGTGAGAGCTGGATTGGATTTTTTCTTTAAATTCTTCAGGCTTGCTGCAAATTACATTCAGCAGTGGCAAAGTGAAGTTAGATTTCTTCCTAACTCTTAATGTGAATGAAGTGAGGTAGTGACAGCTCATAAATGCCAGTATAGCAGAGAAGCTGGTGATGGGTAGCATCTATGGATCCTTCAGTATCTCCAGCAGCCAGTGTCCTCACTGGATAATCTCTAATCATCAGTGGGCTGATACTTTGCTCAGGATGCTTTAATTGCTCCCACTGATGGTTTCACTTTGAAGTGGGAAGAGATGGTGGCTTTGTGTTTTTATTTCCATAGCAGTTGATAAATCGTTGGTCCTGATGCATCTGTTTCCATAACTGTGTGTGGGAATCACAGCAGATACTCACACAAGCTGGAAACACACAGAAACATGCAAACTGGTGCCTTGCTCGTGTGTGTGCTGCTCTGGTTAGTTAGCCAGCTGGAAGTGGAGTTGGGTTAATTCTTGTTTAGCTCCTGTTTCAGTCGGAGCGTAACAGGGAAGCTGGGCCACAGGCAGCTATCTCTGCAGAGTGAGGTATAAGACGTGTCATCTTGGCTCATCCCCACAGAAGGGCTTGAGGCAGCACTGCCTTCCCGTTCTCTTGAGCCGGTGGCATTGTGCGAAGCGTTGTCATGCTGCTGTGCAGAGGTGTGTGGCACTTGAGCTGTGGTGGAGCTGACATCTGCTCAGGGATGTGGGGGATAAAGTAAAGGTTCCTGAAATTTGTCAAGGAGGACAAATGTTAGCAGATAGCTAGAACGTTGCACACAGAACTGGGAAGATAGGAGATTTTTCCTACTCAGTGCCAGAAACTTGGTTTGTATATTCTCAGGTGGTTCCTCATCTCTAAAATTAGAATCTTGGCTTTATTTTCTTCCTTTTTTGGTAGTTGTGGATACTTTGTTTTGACTTTTTCCTGATGGATCTGGTGACCCGGATCGCTTCCTGCAGTTCTTAGTCTGCTGTTCTTGGGAGAGATGAACCTTTTGCCAACGTGTCAGGGAAGGTGGATTGAGTTAGAAGCCTCCATAATTCAGAAATAACCAAAGAGATGATGATTAAATGGATATTCTGTGAACCTGAAAGATCCTCATGGTAGGCTGCAGGCCACTTTCAGTTACTGTGTGACAGTGTAGTGTGTTCAGATATCACAGCGATGGACAACCCCATCAAAAACGTAGGCAGCAGAACAGAGAAGTGATGCTGGAATTCTTTGCTGTGGAAACTCATCTCCAGCTCTGTGCAAGAAAACTCAAGTGACAATGGGCAAGTCAACTAATCTGCTCTGCTTTGAGTCACTCTGAAATTGGGGATACTGCTTCTCTGCCACACGAGGCTATTAGGAGGTTCAGTTAATACGTAGGTATGTGTAGCTGGATGTTCCAGCAGTGTGTCATAGAAAGCATGTAAAAATAGGTGTAAATGAAACCCTCTGCGAGTTGGGATTTGTTTACTTCTAGGTGCCTTTTGGTTCGAGACAGATTCCTCTTTCACGTGATCACCTGCTTGTTTGCACGTTCCAGCATGGAGCAACAGGCACCGCTGGGTTTGTGCCCATTACTGCAAGCCCTGGTGCTGTGGTGGGTGGTTCATGGTAGATGAGTTGATGATGGTCCTCTCTTACGGCTTTCTCCACTGCAGGTGTGCCAGTACTCGACCAGGAGAGACCGGAATGGACGTGACTAGCCGTTGCACATTGGGAGATCCTAATAAACTGCCCGAAGGGGTGCCGCAGCCTGCTCGCATGCCCTACATCTCTGACAAGCATCCTCGACAAACTCTGGAAGTCATCAATCTTCTGCGGAAGCACCGGGAGTTGTGTGATGTGGTGCTGGTAGTCGGGGCGAAAAAGATCTATGCCCACCGGGTGATTCTGTCAGCCTGCAGCCCGTACTTCCGAGCCATGTTCACTGGGGAGCTGGCAGAGTCTCGGCAGACAGAAGTAGTAATCAGAGACATTGATGAAAGGGCCATGGAGCTGCTGATCGACTTTGCTTACACCTCTCAGATCACTGTGGAAGAGGGGAATGTCCAGACCTTGCTGCCAGCTGCTTGCCTTCTCCAGCTGGCTGAGATCCAGGAGGCCTGCTGTGAGTTCCTTAAGAGACAGTTGGACCCTTCCAACTGCTTGGGCATCCGAGCTTTTGCTGACACTCACTCGTGCCGTGAACTGCTGAGGATTGCTGACAAGTTCACACAGCATAACTTCCAGGAGGTAAGAGGCTTACGTGCTGGGGTCATGGAGTAGGGTAGGTGAATGTGCCCTGTGAGAGCTCTGAGCAACTCTTGTGTTTCCTTCCAAATCCTGCCTTTACCTCTGCAGTGTGCCCTAATATTGATGGGAAGAAAAGAGGGGGCAAGGTACTTGTGGAACTGTGGTGTGCCGGAGGTTTGTATGTGATGTTGTTTCTTCTCTTCAAATTGTGTGGAGATTGCTGCATCGAAGGAGGGTCACAGTAGTAGCTGGAGTTTGACACTGGATTTGACAAGGCTGCACAGCAGTGTGACCTTCCACTTCCTTTCAGAAATGTTCTGGATTCTGTGTGGTTGAAGGGGAAACAAGTGTTGAAATGAGGACAGTGCAGCAGTACAACTCAAAAAATGGATGTTGAATTTAGGGATTGGAAAAGTGGGTGTGTGGGGAGCCAGTGGAGTCTTCAGCTCTCTCACTAGCAGGACGAGGGTTTTGCATCCATTATTCAGCAGCAGTTGTTTGAAAGTAATTCAAATGGGTAATTTTCTAGCTGACCTTTATAAACTCCAGTCTCTCTTCCTTTGTTAATTCTGCCTGGATTATTTTTGTGGGGAAAAAAAAAAAGAAATAGCAGCAACTGGTTCAGGGAAGGATCAGCATAATAATTAAGGGTTCTATGAGCAATAGTCTGAGCAGAATGGGTCTCTCTGCATCTGTCTGTAACGCTTAAATAAAGGGGCACCATGCTTCTACGTGGTGTCTTTCCTGAGTCCTGGTTGCAGCAACAAGAATTGGTTTTGGAAGCAGCTACTGTCTAGGAGTGTGTGCTCAGAATAAAGGTCTGTTCCCCTGCTAGTGAGATTGTTCTTTTGCCTCTTGCAGCAGCCACAGGCTTCCAGCCCTGGGAGCAGGTAGCCTGCTGCAGAGATACCTCCTCTTCCTACCAGCTTCCCAGGCAGATGCTTTCCAAAGGGACCTCCAGTATTGACTCACGANCTTGGGACAGCTGGGTTAATGGTTGGAGTAAATGATCTTAAAGGTCTTTTCCAACCTAAATGATTTATTTTCAGTGCTTCTTCATTTTAGTGCTTGAAGCTGTGCTGTTCTTCTTGTTCCTTGAGTACAGTGTGCACAGAAGCTTCTAAATGACTTTCATCAGCATAACAACCTTGGTTTACAATGTTTTAGCATTAATACTTGCAGCTGGCTGCTAAGAGCTGCTGGCTATAGGCCTCTTCTTTCTTTTTCAGTCTCTCAAAGACAGCTCCCTGTCTACCTTAGCCCTTTCAAAGCACACAAGGAGAAAAGTTTTGCACTTGAGAAAACTCTCCTTCTCAAAGACTATAAAAGTTAGAATTGATTTAACTGAATCATGGCCTTTGGAAAACAATAGATTAGAGCATCTTTCTTTGGCCTGGGCAGGTTTTGGTGGACCTTCTAGTGCTCTTGATCCTTAAGGATTGATTCTTTTGCTTCCATTGCTGCTCTGCAGCAATCTTAGTAGTGCTGCGTGGTAGGATTTTGTTCTAACCTGCCATTATTTTCCATCTGGTGAGTGGCTTGGCAACCCACTGGATGACAGTGGTTTGGCTGCTTCATCATCCTCCACTGTGGAGGCTGAGAATTCATGAAAATATGATGGCCCCCCTCTGCAGCAGCTGCACGGTCATAGTACTTTGAAGCTGGCAGAAGGAAATGTGTGATGGGAATTTCCTGAGTGGCAATGTAAAAAAGTGAAGCACTAGGCATCAAGCCAAGCCATGCAGTTTGAATTGCTTCATGTCCTCTGCTGTGCTAACCCTGAGTTCTATTAATTTTCATGTATCGCTGCGTTACATCATTAACTTCTTGGTAAAATATTTCCCCATGTTTTCATTCCCCTCCATTTAATGTGTTGCCTAAAACCCCCCAGTGAGTCTTGTGCAGGTAACGTGAAATGGGTCTGTTAACAAGAACAGCCTTTGTATTTCTATTTTGTTGTTTGGTCTCTGACGTGTGTGTGAAGGGAAAAAACATCCTTTAGGATTAACAACTTGTGCTTTGTGTGAACAGACCACAAACCTGCACTCCCTGCTGTAGGTACTGACATGTATTCTGTCTGTTTATAAAAGCACTAGTGCCCAGCAACTGGAGAGGAAATGAAGCCTTCCCAGTTCTTGATTAAGAAGCAAGTCAGTCAAATAGACCAGTAGTACTGGTCAGGCAATCATCAGTGTCCAGGTAATGAAGCGAAAAAAAGCCAAAGCATGTTAAATAATGACTGGCTGTTTTTGGTGGACCTTCTAGTGCTAGAACTTGGAGCTGTGTGAGGCCATGGATTCAGAGTTTTCTGACAGTGGAACAGAGTCTGGTTGACCTTCCTTAACATCTAAATTGTCAGAACCTTTGTTTTCAGAGGCTGAGGCTACAGTTTGCAAAAACCTAAAGTTTTGACAAAAGCTGGTCTGTGTAAAAGGGAGACTCTGGAAAAGTGCTGATAAGGATCTTCAGCAAGCAAAACAATTCCTACTCTAAGGCTGAAGAAGTGTGTGGGTTAACCCTATTGTGGCTCTTGACGCCCTTGAAACCCCTCAGGATCCAAGAACAAAGTCTGCCAATGGATCTGGTTGCCTGCTGTGTTCTTTTTTTAACAGCATTTCCTGTATTCTGTCATAATGGTAACTTTTGCATCTTCATTTAGTGGCCTTAAATAATTTCTTTAGGCAATTGGAAGGATTGATGAGTTGATCATATCAAAGGGTACATTTTTCTTCATGCAGCAAATGCTGAATTGAGTTACGGAATTCCAACGTGGTCACAAATGGTAAGGACAAGGCACTATTGGGTTATTTTCTGTCACTCTTATTCCATTATCTTATTTTGATTCTCCCATCTTTGCTGTCTACCTGCTGTCTGTACAGAAGACATGGTTGTGCAGCCTCTTAAGGCAGTCACCGGCTGACTCACTTGTGTTCTGCTCTGTAGTGTGAGGGCCTCTGTGAGACTTGTCCACTGTCTCAGATACTGGAGAAATTAATATATTGGCAGATTGTCAGTGGCTCAGATTTTACAAGAAATCAGTCCTTAGGGCTGGTGGGGACTCTGATTCACTCTGAAGTGCATCTGGAGTTGTGTGCACTCTGTACATGTTCAGAGAGAATCAGAGGCAGGTTCTGCCTCTCCTGGACTATTTTCTGTTCAGCCACAAATTTGCATTCAGGAAGACTTTCCATGACCCTGGTAACTGGTTCCTGAGACTTGACTTTGGTGCTGTTTTGGATTTCCTGTGGACAGGATCTCTGTTCTGATACTGCATTTCAGTCACGTATTTAATCACCTTTGCAACCTTTTTGTTTCTGCTTTACATATCACGCATGGCAAACAAGCAGACTGGTTTTGAAGAATCATAGAATGTGTTGGGTTGGAAGGGACCTCCAAAGGTCTTCTAGTCCAACCACCCAGCAGAGAGCAGGGGCATCGTCAACTAGATCGGGTTGAGCAGAGCCTTGTCCAGCCTCACCTTGAATATCTTCAGGGATGAGGCCTCAACTACCTCCCTGGGCAACCTGTTCCGGTGTTCAACCACCCTCCCGCTAAAGAACTTTTTGCTAACATCCCATTTCAATCTGCCCTTCATAATTTAACCCTTAGTCAGTTTGTAAATGACACCAAGTTGGGCTGGAGTGTTGATCTACTGGAGGGGAGGAAGATGCTGCAGAGAGATCTAAACAGGCTGGGTCAATGGGCAGAGGCCAACGGGATGAGGTTGAACAGGGCCAAGGGCAGGGTCCTACAATTTGGCCACAATAATCCCCTGCAGCTACAGACTGGGGGATGTATGGCTGGGGAGCGGCCTCGCGGAAAGCGAACTGGCAATGCTGGGTGGCAACTGGCTCAACAGGAGCCAGCAGTGTGCCCAGGTGAGCAGTGGCATCCTGGCTTGTATCAGCAACAGTGTGGCCAGCAGGACGAGAGATGTAATTCTCCCCCTGTGCTGGGCACTGGGGACGCCTCCCCTTGAGTACTGGGGGCAGTTCTGGGCCCCTCTCTTCAAGAGAGAGATGGAAGGACTGGAGCAGGACCAGAGGAGCAAAGAGGGTGGGGAAGGGACTGGAGGGAAAGTCTGATGAGGAGAGGCTGAGGGAGCTGGGATTGTTTAGCCTGGAGAAGAGGAGACTCTGTGGGGACCTTATCCCTCTCTACGACTACCTGAAGGGAGGCTGTAGACAGGGGGATTGGCCTCTTCTCCCAGGCAACTAGTGACAGGACAAGAGGGCAGGGCCTGAAACTGTTGGTTGTTAGATTGGATGTTAGGAAGCCCTTCCTCATGGAAAGGCTGATCAGACCCTGGAATGGACTGCCCAGGGCAGTGGTGGAGTCCCCATCCCTGGAGGTGTTTAGGGACAGCCTGGGCATAGCCCTTAGCGCCCCGGTTTAGGTGATTGTGGTGATGTTAAGCCATAGGCTGGGGCTAGAGAGCTCAGGGGTCTTCTCCAGCCTCAGTAGTTCTCAGATCCTGTAATTTTTTCATTAGAGCATCATTTGATTGTGCAAAATGGTTCCATGCCCTGGGACCACGTCGCACCAAAATGCAGCAAGCAGGGAATTTTCTGACATGAACGATTCACGATAGATACTAGGCTGTCGTGGAATAAGTAGTTTATTCAGTACTGCTGTGTGGGGGCACATCTGTTCTGTGAAGATTATAGAGCTGGGAGACACTGGAGTAGTGTGAACACAGGTCAGTTTTACCTTGTATAATTACAGATGAATGAAAAATACATGTGTTACTCATGATGCAGTTCTGAGGAGGGACATGATGAAAATAGAACCCGCACAGGGTAGCCGTGAGACCGTCATGAGATCAGGTTGACTTTCCACTTGCATATAGACGTTGTCACTAGAGGGTTTAGGTTCTGTCACTTCCATTACTCAGCACTGAAGCCTTTGACTAGAATTTTAGTTCTATACATTGCAAATGATACCTGCAGAGTGCACTAAATATGCTGCTGTGTGCTTTGCTGAACTTTATTTGCCTGCATGTTTTAAATTCAGTTAACGGAGAACCCTTTGAAAAATGTTTTCTTCAGTGTCAGAACCAAACAGAGAAAAAAACTTAATTCTATAGTTTAAACATCTTTAATCTTCTTCCACATGAAGTTTTCACATTTGTTATTGGTGAGAGACAAAAGGATGATTGTCAGCAGCAGGACTGGTTTTGTAGTCTTGATTGCTGTCTGTGTGTGCTAGAGCAGCTGTGCCAATTGCATCCAATCTTTATGTTTTATACACTGCATGTTTTCCAACTTTAAAAAATACAGGAAAAGAATTTTGCACTCCTGGTTTTTGCAAAGGAAAAGAATTTTGCACTCCTGGTTTTTGCAAACAAATCTACAAATTCAGTAGGAATTAAGGCAGAAGCTCTGGATGAATTTACCTCTTTAACCTGAGTACTTAGCCAATAGTGGTTTCCACTAAGGGCAACAGAAGTAGACTCTGATCCAAACATATAAGTGTGAAGTAATAATACATAGGTAAGCCTGTTGGCTTTTTAAACTAAGCTGAGCAGAGAAATAGGAAGTAATTTCCTTTTTTACTGTCTAATTTCAGAAAAATGTCTGCTGCCTCTCCATTTGTCTTTTATTAATTTTCCAGTGCAGTGTAGAAGCAGTGGGAAAACATTTCCAGCTTTAGAAGCCTGAGAAGGAGAAATTTGGGTTATGAATGACAAAATAGCTCGGGAGCATGAACAAGAAAGAGTTTTCAGACACACAAGCCGAAGTCTAGTTCCATAAGGGCATATGCATGGCTGTAAGAATTTCTAGGGCATGCTATGTTAGATCTTACTTGTCTCATTTTGGCAAGAAAGTCTCTGATGAATTGGAAAAAAGGTGTTTTACCATAATATAAAGGATGCTCTACCACCAGAAACATCTGCTTTGGTAGGTCTCTGAGGTGAGGGTAGAGTGGGCTAAGGTTAAATAAGTTTCTTGTTTGGTCTACTTGCATTTGTGGTTTCTTCCTAGTGACTTTTTTTTTTTTGCTACTTTACAGTTTTATTCATGTTTTTAGAAATGGCAAATCATGTCTGCATTTTCAAGGCAAGTAGTCTCCAAGGAAACTTGCTGGACCACCTGGCTCCTTTTTACTTAATCTGCTCATAAAACATGAGCGCAGACAGCCAAGTCCTCATCTCCTGTGTGGTTGGTAGAAATTGAACCTCACTATTGACAGCACAAGCTTGACATTCTCTAGATCCTCATACATGTAGATAATAAAACATCCCTTGAGCACCAGCATAAAACCCCCAGCAGTTCAACACCCCTGGCCACAGTCTGGGCCAGCTTACGTTCCCCATTCATTGCCTGGTCCAGCTTGGTGCTTGCTAGCAAACATGCACACACACACACACCAGACGTGTTATCTCACAGGCACCTGAGATACCACTGCTGATACCAGACCCAGGATCTCCTGTTTACTGGCAGGGCCTGAATGCACCTCTAAGATCATCCAGCCCAGCCTATGACCTAACATCACCATAATCACTTAAACCAGGGCACTAAGGGCCATGTCCAATCTGTCCTTAAACACCTTCAGGGATGGGGGCTCCACCACTGCCCTGGGCAGTCCATTCCAGTGTCTGATCACCCTTTCCATGAGGAACAGCTTCCTGATATCCAACCTAACCCTCTCCTGGCACAGTTTCACGCCCTGCCCTCTTGTCCTGTTGCTAGAAGAGCTTTGTTTTTCCTAAGTTCTGAAACATGACTGGTGTGATGTGTTTGTGTGTGTGTGGTTTAACCCTTTACAAGTGTCCTGCAAAAAAACCCCTCGGTGTACAACTCCCCTTTGCTTTGATCCCCGTCAGAAAGTGTTTTGTTTTGTTGCTAGGAACTGCTTTCACTGCTTTCTGCTCTGTGCAGCAAACCCTTCACACAGGTTGATGTCAAAACCAATGTGGGTTTGGTGCTTCACTGGATCAGTCCATGAAACTCTGATTCAAGTGGGCTGTGTCCTCGTTAGAGTTCCACTGAAGTGGTGAATGACTTTGGTGCTTTGGACATTGCCCTTACTTCTTGTTTTTCTTTTCCATGTAACCAGGTAATGGAGAGTGAGGAATTCATGCTGCTTCCTGCCAATCAGCTCATAGACATTATATCCAGCGATGAGTTAAACGTTCGCAGCGAAGAGCAGGTGTTCAATGCAGTGATGGCCTGGGTGAAATACAGCATTCAGGAAAGAAGACCCCAACTGCCACAGGTAGTCTTGAGCACAGTAACGTTTTGGGATTGCTTTGTCCAGGGCAAGAGTAATGAGGGTTGGTACAGTGGTGCCACAGCAGTTCTGAATCATAGAATCAAAAGACCTTCAAGATCACAGAGGCCAACCACTAACCTGGCTGATCCAAGGCCACAGCTAAACCCTGTCCCTGAGCTCCAGATCTCCACGACTGCAAAACACGTCCAGGGATGACAATTCAAGCCCCTCCCTGGGCAGTCCGTCCCAAGGACTGATGACCCTTTCCAGGAAGAAGTTTTTCCTCATGGCCAACTTAAATTTCCTCAAGTGCAACTTGTGGCCCTTTCCTCTTGTCCTGTTACTTCTTCCTTGTGAGAAGAGACAATATGTGTCAAGCCACAGTATTTCACTCAGGATTCCACTTGTGTTAGTGACTGGCACTTTCCCTTCATGGAGCCTGGAAGGTGCAGTCTGGGGCCTTCAATAGAGGCTTTGTTGAACTGTGTCCAGGTAGAACTTGCCAAACTAGATGGCTCCAGCAGTCCATCCAGACAAACCTGACTGCATTGCTTTGAATGATGTATAAAAAACCCCACAGTGGATAAGAAAAAAAGCTTGTTTTCATTTGCTTTGTATCTTTAAGCTCTGCTGTTTGATTTATTCCTCAGCTCTCACAATTTTATACTGGAGCTTGTCAGAATGGTTTTGTTGAAATACGATGCTTCATCTAAGCCAAGCCACTTCACAGAGAAGTGCCCATTCTGACAAAGCTGTCAGCCGGAAAGCCTCTGAAGTCTGGGGCTTTCTGATCAAAGGAGGTGAAAGTCTGCCTGCCTCTCTGTTTATGCTTTGGAAATAGACATTAAATGTAACTTTATTTAGTGGAAAGCTTTTGAAAATGGCTTTAAATAAACAAACCAAACCAGAAAAACCCACTGTTCTCAAGGCAGCTCTTAATGCTTTTCTAACTGTTTGTCTTGTTATGCTGTTCTGTCAATACTTGCTTGTGCCTCTAAAATTCCAAACTGTTAGGAAAGGAATGTTATTTGTTGTTGCTCATTTACTGCAAAGTAACTCTCTTGTTCAAGAGAGCCAAGTGATTGATGAAACTTCTAACTAAACTGATGTTTCAAGAGGATTTATTGACATCTGTAAATTTATAAAGGACTTCAATTGTGACCTTGTGTTAATAGATCTGGTGGATTGTCCCCTTTCAAAGACTGATTTCCTGCTGGAGCTCTAAACTGGTGTTTTGAAACCACAAGGGTGCTGTAAGCTGAGCTGCATTTAGCTCGAGTGCCAGGGTTTGGATGTGTAAATGACTGTGCATGTTTGCCAGAGGAATTATTAGCTCTCTACCAACACTTGTTAGCCACTATCACTTTCCATTTGGCTTTTTGCACCTCCATGGGTACGTGTGGTTTACCACGTATGTTCTGGTTTGTGTTTTAGGTCCTCCAGCATGTCCGTCTGCCGCTGCTGAGTCCCAAGTTTCTTGTGGGTACAGTGGGTTCTGATCCTCTTATTAAGAGCGATGAGGAATGCCGGTAAATCTTTGCACCGCCTTACACGCTTGGTTCTCACTGTCTTTGCACCTGTTCTCTAGAACTGTGCTCATTTGCCAGGAGTAAATGGGTGGTATCTCACAATCTCCTAGTTTGCAACTTAGAGGAGATGAAAGAAGTAGTGTTTTCTGTTTGCCTAATAGTCTGTAGTGAGCCCTAGACAGAGTTTTGGTTCTTTGAAGCTTTTAGGTGAAGTGGCAAAGGTTGAGTGAGCGGTTTGGCTGTTGGTAAAACACCTTTCAGTGTGGTGTTTTCAATTTCATAGATTCACAGACTGGCTAGGGTTGGAAGGGACCTTTTAAAGATCTAGTTCAAACCCCCTTGCATAGGCAGGAACACTTTTGCTAGATCAGGTTACTCAGGACCCCATCCAGCCTGGCCTTTGACATTTCAAGGGATGGGACAGACACAACCTCCTTGGGCAACCTGTTCCAGCATCTCGCCACCCTCACAGGGAAGAATTTGTTCCTAAAATCCAACCTCAATCTCCCCTCTTCAAGTCTGGAACCCTTTCCCCTTGTCCTCTTGCTATGCACTGTTACCCCAGCTTTCTTGTAGCCCCTTTCAGATGTTGGAAGGCAGCTAGAAGGTCACCTCAGAGGCTGCTCTTCTCCAGGCTGAACAACCCCAACTTGCTGTTCTCATAGGGGAGGTGCTCCAACCCTCTGATCATTTGAGTTGCTCTCCTCTGGAGACCTTCCAGGAGCTCTGTCTTTCTGATGTT
Source organism: Rhinopomastus cyanomelas (assembly GCA_013400115.1). Lineage (NCBI taxonomy): Eukaryota > Metazoa > Chordata > Aves > Bucerotiformes > Rhinopomastidae > Rhinopomastus > Rhinopomastus cyanomelas. The sequence goes on along the minus strand of VXBP01002733.1, from coordinate 233,337 downwards.
GAGGACTCCAGAATTGGACTCAGTGTACTCCAGGTGGGGTCTTACCAGTGCAGAGTAGTGGGGGAGAATCACCTCCCTCGACTGACTATCACTGCTTCTTTTGATGCATCTTTTTGATGCATGGCTGCAAGTGCACACTGATGGCTCCTGTTAAACTTCTGTTAAACACCTCTAAGTGTGTCCAGGAGTTCCTTGCTCATCCATGTAGGCCTCCTGACACTCCTGCCTGCCTTCCTCTTCATTGGGACACATTAGTTCTGGGCTTGCAGGAGGTGATCCTTGAAAAAGCACCAGCTTTCCTGAGCTCCCTTCCCATCCATGGATTTGTCCCATTCTACCCTACTAAGCAGATCTTTGAAGAGACTAAAGTCTGCCCTTTTAAAATCAAGTGTCTTGAGCTTACTTTGCACTTTTCTCACTGCCCTGAGGGTCTTGAATTCTACAGTGTCACGGGCACTGCAGCCTAGTTTCCTGCTTAGCTTTACATCACTCACCAGACCAAGGTCTAGCAGAGTTCCCTTTGTGGTTAGTTCCTCTACCATTTGGAGAAGTTTGTCATCAATGCATTCCAGGAACTTCCTGGAATGCTGGTGCTTTGCTGTGCTGTCTCTCCAGCAGGTGTCAGGGTGGTTGAAGTTCCCCACGAGGACCATGGCTTGTGAGTGTGAAGCAGCTTTTATCTGGTTTAAAGAGAGTCATCCTGGTTGGGTGGCCTGTAGCAGCCCCCCACTATGATACCACTTGACCCTAACTTTCCTTTAATTCTAACTTGTAGGGTCCCAGTCAGTTCCCCATCCATCTCTGGGTGAAGCTCTGGCTAGTCACTGATGTAGAGGGTGACACCCCCTCTTCCTTCTGTCATCCCCACACTCTGGTCACTGAGGCCATCCAGCCAGGTCTCTGTGATACAAAGAATCTCATAGCCCTGAAGGCAGGTAGACAGGCCTGACTCCTGGTTTATTTGCCATGCTTCATGCATTGCCACAGGGGCATTTGATCTGTGCCCTGTTTGAAGCAGTCTTACTGGCAGGGCTTGTAATTACCCCTACACGTGCTTTCCTGTTGTCCTGCTGTTCTTCTCCAGGCTCAGAGAATCTGTTAGTGGGTCTGACCTCAATGTGATGGGTGTGGGATCCCCTCCCACATCCTTCCTAGTTTAAAGCCCTCCTAGCTAAGTTGGCCAGCCTCTGGCCAAAGAATCTTTTCCCTTTCTGTGACAGGTAGACCCTGTCTGCCCTCAGCAGACTAGGTTTATCAAAAAGAGCTTTATGGCACCACTCCTTCAACCATTTAATGTTTAGTTCTGTCTGCCCTTTCCTGTTCTTTTCCTTTGACTGGAAGGATTGATGAAAACACTACCTGTGCTCCCAAGTCCTTCACTGGTGCTCCCAGCACTCTGTACAATCTTTCCTTATAGCTTTTATGTTACCACTTTCTGTATCACTGGTGCCCACATGAAGTAGTACGAGAGGGTAGTAATCAGTAGACTGCACAGGTTTTGGTGATCTTTGAGTGCTGTCCTTAATTTGAGCCCCTGGTAAGCTGCAGACCAATCTAGTTAGTGGGTCAGGTCTGCAAACGGGTCGCTCAGTGCCCCTGAGAAGAATGTCTCCTACTACTGTTACCCTTTGCTGTTTCTTCCAGGCACTGATTGTTACGTGGGGAGCTGAGTGGGCTTCCTTCCTCTGCTCTGGTGACTGACTTTGCTTGACCTGTGCTTTCCCTTCAGGCTGCAGAACTGCAAAGTGATTCTGCAGGGGCAGCTTGGGTTTTGAGGGGAAGCCTGTTCTTCCTTTGGGAGTTTGACTTGACCATCTTCCACTCCTCTTTTTTCCTTTCATGTCTTTGTTCACTTCCCTCATTTCTGTGTTAGTTGGCAGAGCTGTTTGCTCTCTGGAGTTAGGCTGTGGGATCACCTTGGTATGTATCTGAAAAAAGTAATACATCTCACTGTCTGCCTCCCGAATGCCCCTTCGCCTTCTCACTGCCTTCTGCAGCTCGGCCTCCTGTTGCAAAAAGTCCTCCACTTGCTTTGCTCCACCTTTTACCTGCAGGACTGACACGAGTCCCTGCCTGGCAGGAGAGCTCTATGCATTTCCCACTAACGCGTGGTCTGTGCAGCAGTCTGTCTGCATGGAGGCATCGGCGCTTCACCACCGGGGTGGATGGTGCAGATCCCCCCCTGCCACAGGAGCAGCTCTGTGCCAGATGCTCACTATTTCTTCCTGAGGATCACTAATGATGCTAGTTTCCCTAGCTATGACCTTTCATGATAGGTTACCACTTGCATGACATTTGAGATCTCATTAGGACTTAGTTGTTTTTCTGTACAAAGTCTGGGAGAACTGCTTTGGGCTCTGGGATGAGAATCTGCTGTTTCCCACAGCAGTAGTGCAGGGAAACTGTCATTTCCTCCTTTTAGGGTCTGAGTCTCAGCTTTCTGCCTCTCTGCTGTTCTGTATCATTTTTTCACACTGTGCTTCATGTGAAATGTTCAAAGGGCAGGCTAAACTGTTGTCTTCCTGAGGAAACATTTATAGTGGGGGAATTCCACATTTCTAGAGGCAGGGACTCTTTTTTTTTTTTTTTCCTTGTTTCATTCAAGGGTTTGGAATATAAGGATTAGTCCAGGTGGCAGGTCATGAATGAATGAACAGTGTGAGCTGGCCAGATTGTCTCCTGATGGAGAAAATATTCACTGGAAGGTTACTATCTCCATCTGTTGGTCGTGTGTGTGTGTGTGTGTGTTATGTATTTGTCTGCTTTGCAACTTCTCTTTTGCTCCAGGACAAAACAACTGGCTGGTAAGTTTTAGCTTGAGGCAGACTGGGGTTTTCTTTTCTGCACAGTTAAGCCTGACAAATCTCTTGTTGTAGTTTATCAGTCTTTAGAGCAAGCACTATTGATTATTAACTCTGAGCAGCTATTGCTGTTGCTGTGTAAATGGCTTGTAAGGATGGCAGTGTACAATTTAATTAGAGCTATTCATGCACTTAGGTGGTTGGTCAATGCCTAAAGTGCACAACTAGTGCTGGCTGCTCTGGCCACCAGCTTTGATTCATGCTGTCTCCTGAGACTGGTAACGGGTGGATTTGGGAATTAATATTTTTCCTGTCTTGCACAGGGATCTAGTGGATGAAGCTAAAAACTATCTGCTGTTGCCCCAAGAGCGGCCACTAATGCAAGGACCAAGAACCAGACCACGCAAACCCATCCGCTGTGGAGAAGTGCTCTTTGCAGGTGTGTATAGCTCAGGAGACCCAAGTCTGGGTTTTCTAGTGGTAACATTTCCAAAGCTTCAGAACCTATTTCTGAAGTGATCTCTGCACTAACATTTGGAGGTCTGAGTTAAGATATGCCTTCTTGTGTGCTTTCTTTGGTGCTGTGAATGCCACAGTACTTGCAAACTGATATTAATCCTCTTGAAAATCACATTCTGTCTTCTAATTGTGATCCTCAGAGTGAATGACTCAGAGATGGGGCTACTGTGTTAAGTCTGGGGGGATGGTTTGTAGCAGGCATGGGCTCAGTGTGTTGTTCTGAAGCTGTTTCCTGTGTCTGGTTCCTCCAGTGGGAGGCTGGTGTAGTGGAGATGCCATTTCCAGTGTTGAGCGCTACGACCCTCAAACCAATGAGTGGCGGATGGTGGCCTCCATGAGCAAGAGGCGCTGTGGTGTTGGAGTCAGTGTGCTGGATGATCTCCTCTACGCTGTGGGAGGCCACGATGGTTCATCCTATCTTAACAGCGTAGAAAGGTAGGTCTCTATAAAGGCCTATGTGCAAAATGTTAACTTTTTCAATGGTTAAACTTGCTGGGGGCCTACAGGAAAGCTGGAGAGGGACTTTTTACGAGGGACTGTGGTGCTGTGGTGATAGGACAAGGAGGACGGGCTCCAGCTAAAAGAGGGGAGATTTAGGTTAAGTCTTAGGAAGAAATTCTTCCCAGTGAGGGCACTGAGGCCCTGGACAGGCTGCACAGGGAAGTTGTGGCTGCTCCATCCCTGGAAGTGTTCAAGGCCAGGTTGGATGGGGCTCTGGGCAACCTAACCTAGTGAGACCTGTCCCTGCCCATGGCAGGGGGTTTGACCTACATGGTCACTGATGTCCCATCCTAGACCTGTCTATGATTCTGTGAACCTTTGTGCAGCCTCTTAAAAATGAGTTTGCTGGTTGTGTTGTTATGCTGAAAACCTGAAATTTATGTCATGTGTCTTCTAGTTTTCCTCTTCTCCTTCAATGTTGTGTTTGTTTTCTGCTGACTGGGAGTTAGTGCATAGCAGCTTGTGTCATTTTATCCCCAGCTGAATGAGACAAGACACAGCCTTTGGTGTAAGGAAGGCGTATGAGAGATGGGCCTGGGTGTAACTGAGAGGAGCAGCAATCCTGGTTAACCTTCTTAGCAATTGCTGGTTTGTTTTCAGCATTGTTGAGGGAGATGAGATCACAGGAAACATTTGTAAGCTGTTGAGGGAATTATCCTAGGATTTTATTGCCGAGTGGCCACTACAGAATGAAGGAGCCTTGGCACTTAAACAGAACAAGGAAAATAGATCAGGTTTAGACATGTGAAAGACTTAAGTCTTCCAGGCTTACTAAGGTAGTGGTAAGCCTTTACTAAGCTTCCTTTTCTGGGGAGCTGTGTGTGGTCATCCCTGTGCCTGAAAGCTACATGACTCTAGCACTCCTAGTACTCAGAATCTTGTCCCTGTAACAAATCCAATGAGCTGTAGAAATACCTTCTCCCTCCTTGAACATCCCCTTCTTCCCACGTGTCTCCTTGCATACTCACAGCATACTTTCATCTCCAGTGCCCTACACTTCTCTGCTCTGTACCATATTTCCTTGTCTCTGGATTCCCAAGTCCATCTAGTTTCTCCTTTTATCTAAAATGGTAGGTTCCAGTGCTGACTGAGCTCTTGTGCGAGCTGCAGAGCTGTTCTCTGTGCTCACAAGTTGCTCTTGTCGAACTGTGGCTGCTGCTCTTTGCATAGATCCAAGTTATCACATGCCAACTAAGCCCTTGTAACCTGCTCTCTTAGAAACCTGAACCTTTGATCTTCAGTTTGAATCAGTTTGAACGTTCCTGGAATAACTTGTTGGATGCATTCTGTCACCCCAGGGGTTTTATCCAACTTAGAGCTAGCTGTGTTGCAGTGTAAGCTTGAGATAGGCCAGAGTCACTGCCTTAGTAGTTGCCAAGAGTCTGAAGCACACCCAGCCAAGCAATTGGAGTCGTTTGGTGTGATTTTTCTAGGTACGATCCGAAGACCAATCAGTGGAGCAGTGATGTGGCTCCTACCAGCACCTGCAGGACCAGTGTTGGCGTAGCAGTTCTGGGAGGTTACCTCTATGCTGTGGGTGGCCAGGATGGTGTCTCTTGTCTCAACATTGTGGAAAGGTACATTTTTAATTACATTTTTTTAAAGAGAAAAAAAAGTAACGCGAGAAGAAAAGGGTCTCTTAAAAGGTGCAGTTGATACAGGTGAGCTGGAGCTCAGTAAGTTTACCAAATCTTAGGAGGGATTTTCTTTGGAGAGAGTACAGTCAGTCTTTCCACCTCTTTGTCAAGCTCTCGACACTTCAACTAAGCTTCAGTGTTTATTCTTTCACCAGGTATGATCCCAAAGAGAACAAATGGACCCGAGTGGCTTCCATGAGCACCAGGCGGCTGGGAGTTGCAGTGGCTGTGCTAGGAGGCTTCCTTTATGCTGTGGGAGGCTCTGATGGAACCTCTCCTCTCAATACTGGTATGTCTTTTGCTGTCCCTTAAAATGCAGTTAGTGTTTGTCATTGCCCTCTTTGTCCTAGATGGCTGTTGAATATCTTAGTGACCAGATTGTGAGGTTTTTTTCCTTTCTGTATGACTTTTGCCACACAGTAATTAACTCTCCAGGCTCGAGCTCCTTGTTACCTGGCTGTGTGGTTTTGGTCCTTCTTGTTGCTGCATTTGGCAGTGTGTCCTGAATGTGATACTTGGATCATTTGCATCACAGTTGCAAGCACATCCTTTTTTTTCCTGCAGTAGCCCTTTTCTGCTCTAGGAAGGAAGGTGCCAGAGGTAAAACCACAGCAAGATGGTAATGCTTGTCAGTGTGTAGCTTGCCAGCTCTCTCCTGAGTGAAGATGCTCAAAGTCATTGAATGTGTAGGGCTGGAGACAGGAGAGAAAATAATAAGGCATTCTATAGAAGGAAAGCAGTAGAGGGAGTGTCTCTACAGATAGAGCAATCCTAACTCCCACTGCTGCCAGCCCTCTTGTCCAAAGCTGTGTCGTTTCCTCTGCAGTGGAACGCTACAATCCCCAGGAGAACCGCTGGCACACAATCGCACCCATGGGGACAAGGAGGAAGCATCTGGGCTGTGCAGTGTACCAAGACATGATATATGCTGTGGGAGGCAGAGATGATACGACAGAGCTCAGTAGTGCTGAGCGATACAACCCTCGAACCAACCAGTGGTCCCCTGTTGTGGCCATGACATCCCGCCGGAGCGGAGTGAGTTTGGCTTCATTTGCTTGTCTAATCGTATGGTAAGAGCACAGGGTAGAGTGTTCTCCTGTGAGTTTTTTCTCTTGCTTCCTCTGTACCTTCACCTCTTCTGTGAGGGGAAAGGTTTGCCAAAGTCCAAGCTCTGCAGTGAGGATGGAAAATGACGCAGTCGTCACGTCACACCAGAGTCAGCTTTTTAATGTGTCCAAAGGTGGGGAAACGGAGTCATTTGGGGGTTCTCTTTCAGTAGTCTTGGTCCCTTTTGTATGGAGTCAACTACTTAGGCCTGAAGCAGAGGATTTCTCTAGGTTTATTTGGAGGTATAGCCATATTTTGTATGATGCACTGTTAGAGAACACTATCAAAATTTGTACCTTAGTCTCTTTGGATGAATTAAGAGATGAACATACCTACTTGCCCAGCACAAAGAACTGGGAAACTGGGCAAACAGGTTGAGATACAAACTTCCAGCAAAGTCTTTTTGTTGTCTTGAAATGTAGGATTGAACAGAGTTTCTGGGCTTTCACTTAGTTTGTTGCCTCTCTTCAGCGAATCCTGTGAGTATGGAGAGTGACAGTATGCTCTCATCAACTGTTAATCTTCATGCTTTCTGTAGACATGTGGACAAAAGATTAACATGTGAGTGTTTTAAGTGGTCACTGTGTTTGGGCAGGTGCAAAAATGTTGTGAATATTTATCATTGGATACTGGATAAAATAGTCAAGAGTGGATTAATTCTGTCTGTGTGTTCTGTGTCTGGTGAGGCAAGTATGAATCATTTGAGCAACTGCTGGCTTTGGAAGCATTGAGTATGTCTTTCTCTCCCCAAAGCCCTGTCCAACACTATCCTTTCCAGTTACTCCTAGGCATTGACTTTTCATGAGCTGCTTCTACATTTGCTTTTTGTAGAAATTGCTCAATGGGTGCATCTGTAGCTGCAACCCTCCTGAGTTTTCTAACTTCTATATGACACTGGTTTTTTTTCTGTCATGCTATGCAATGTCACTGAAAGTGACCTGCCTAAACTGCTTGAGGCTTGGGCCACTTTGTGCTGCTGCAGAAAGGGGGCAGGACAAGGGAAAATGGCCTTAAGTTGTGTCAGGGAAGTTTAGGTTGGCCATCAAGAAAAACTTCTCACTGGAAAGGGTCCTCAGGCTGTCCAGGGAGGGAGGTGGTTGAATCGTCATCCCTGGATGTGTTTCATACTTGTGGAGATCTGGAGCTTATGGACAGGGTTTAGTGATGGCCTTGGTAGAGGAGATAATGGTTCTTCTGCATCAGTTATCATTCAAGCAGTTCTTGTAGCCAGTAATAAGGAAAACTGCCTGCCTTTTCTTTGTGAGAGTCTCTATTTTAAGACACATATTTAGATTTTCACATCTTGTTCTTTTTAGGCTCTTTTATTTGGCCCTTCCCCCTCTTTCCCCCTCCCCTCTCTACTGCAGACTGCTTTTCACCAAACATGCTTTTTCAATCCTTTTATCAAGGCTTTGATTTTAACTCTTCAGGACATCCAAGCTAAATAGCTACTCTCTGTGGTGGTTGCTTTGCAGGTTGGCCTTGCTGTGGTGAATGGACAGCTGATGGCAGTAGGGGGGTTTGATGGCACAACCTACTTGAAGACCATCGAGGTGTTTGACCCAGATGCTAACACTTGGAGGTAACAAGTTTGTGAAAGTGATCACCAGCTGCAGCTGTCCCAGCCAAATGAGAAAGGGGGGGGAATTCCAGCTGTTGACCCCATTTTAATTAAAATGGGACCGAGTTTTCCATGGTGTTTTCCAGCAGACTATCCCAACAGATTTAATGAGTAAAACTTCATTGCATCTTCTGCAGGCAGGAAATGGTGTGCAGGTAGTTTATGGAGACCCAGAGAAAAGGAAGGATTTAGTAGGCTTGTTGGCTGGCAAATTGAAACCAGGTTTGATTTTTGAGTACTGCTTTTGGAAATGTCAGTAAAGATCCACATTGAGAGACAGAGAGAGACAGACTCCTTGTGTTTATTTTGGGCTGAGTCTCTCCTGTTTCCCACTAAAACTAAGCTTGTCCTTAACAGAAGGAGCTCACACTCCTGATGTGCAAGTCAGCCTACTCATTTTTTGCTTTCAAGCTGCAGCTCTGATTCTCAGACCCTTTTGGAGGAGCTGAAGCAGAACACTTTGAGTACACGATGTTCTTCCCCTTTAAATCTGAAAGATGCAAATTAGAAGAATTTAATCTTATTTCCAAGCTGAGAGAAATAAAGTGTAACTGCAGATCAAAACTATGGACTGACTAGGAAGGCTACTTTTCCTTTTCTAGTCATAACTGCACTTGAAAGCAATTGCTTGTGTATTTGTTCCCGGATCTAATTAGTATAAAATTTCAAGCTCCTCTGTGTACTCTTGCTGCTTTAGCAATCTGGCAGAGATGGGGAATAGAAAATATTTCATGTCCTTATTCTTTCCACCCTGGTAATACTAGTAGATTAACCTTTTCCTGCTGAGAAAAGACGTCATGAGCAGCAGTGAAGGAATGTGCGTAACTTTATTGAGCTATGGCCGAGAAAACCAGTTGAAGGGAGATTAATACTGACTAGAAGTCTCATTCCTCAGCTGAGTGGGGTCAGCTGCTCCCAGTGACACTAACAGGTCTACAATTAGGAGTTGCTGTCCAGGACAGCATTCCCAGACATTTGGGAGGTTGCTCTAGATACTGGCTTATGGGTTTCTTTCCCACCTGCTGCATGCAGTATTGCTGGTCAGCACCTGTGATTTATTTTTTGCTCAGCTTCTTGCTCTGTGAAGGATTTTTTTTTTTATATGTGTAGCCTAGCTGAGAAATACTTCCAACACAATTTGGATTTAACAGATTGCACTGGCAGGAGCTGTTTGAAGAACTTGCTTCTCCTCTTTCTGCCAGCAGACTTCAGTGGCACCGAGGGCAATGTGCAGCTGAAATGAGTGGGATGCTGGAGTCTGCAAGGATCAGAAAAGCAGGCGCTGTTTCAGTAACGTATTTTGGAGGAGCAGATGGTGCTTGCAGTGTGTTAGATCTTGGTTAGATCAACTACATTTAAGATATTAGAAATATAAAGTAGCTGCATGGTGAGTAGCAAATACTCCTGCGTTACTCAAAATGTAGCTTAAGGTCAGCCACAGCCTGCAAAGTTCTCTTCTGTCTTGAAAGTTACCAGACAGGGAGAAACCAAGTGATCACTCGAGTAACACACAACTCTGGTGCCAAAATGAGCAGCAGTTTGTTTAGAGAGAGAAATGTCTTGGCAAACACAAGCAGTTTCCTGTGGAAGTCTAGAAGATGACTGCTAGCCAACCTATTGCCATGGTCAACGTTAACCAGAGGTTATCAGTGGTGTAACTGTGCTCCCTAAAGGCTGCTTCAGACTTTCCAGTGGTGACTGTGGGATGGAGCAGCACCAGTGTGACGGCAGCAACCTTGTCTTTGCAGGCTGTACGGCGGGATGAACTATCGGCGGCTGGGCGGAGGAGTAGGTGTTATCAAAATGACACACTGTGAATCCCATATATGGTAAGCAGCAAGAGGGAGGGAGATCCCTTGGTTCTCATTCCTAGACAAACTGAAGAGACTTGTTGACACTGGACCTCTTTGCAGCTCTGGTATGCACGGTCTAGATCCAATGTAACTCTGTGCCGGTGACTCTTTCTATGGATTTAAAAAATGACTTCTGTGAGACCACGTTGTCAGACTCCGGGGAACTACTGGACAAAAGTAGAAGTCTTGCTTATGTCCGTATTTTTTTTCTAAATCATTAACATTTTTTTGAATAAACCAAACTGTACAAGCTATTGTAGCATAAACAATGCTGATGTGTATAGAGACTACATGCTGTACTTGGAGTCTGGCAGGGAAGGGAGGGTTTGTGCTTTCCCTCCTGCTGTGTGAGTGCTGGGTGAAAGAGGAGAGCGATACAGAAAAACATTGCTTTTGCCTTATTTACAGAGAGCTTCGAAAAAAAATTACTTGACCTGCAAGGTGCCACCTTTGCACAGGAGCTTTTCTGTGCACAGAGTATATTTATTTTTTCATTTAATTTGTTTCATGTATTTCCTTTATATTGCTCACAGCGATAATCCCAGCTTTTTATATACACAGAGGTGTGCACATATGTATGTATTTTATATATACATGTGTATGTGCCTGTGAGATTTCAGTTTTGAGCAGCTGTTGTGTCCTGACAGCTGTTGTGGTTCCAACCCTTGTGGTATGTTTTAGGGTCTCTTAGAGTAAACAAGATCTACGAGGATGGGTGCCCTGACTATCTTTTCAGTCTTGCTGGAGGCAAGAAATAGAACCAGAACTCTCATCTACCAGCTGAATAAGTGCCCAAAAAGGATGAGAGTGAAAAGGATTTTAAATGATGCCTTTTTACTGTACAGTGTATGGTACGAAAGTTCAGCTCGTCTCTCCCCTCCACTGTATGTGAACTTAGAAATAACTGGCTGTTGCTTACTTACAAGACTCTTCTTCTCAAGTTGTCTATTCAACACCAGTTCTTGTCTGAAGTTGGGATGCAGGTGTCATCAGTTAGTTCTGACTGGCCTAGATCAACACTCTCTTCTCAGGTTCTTGCTAGAGCAGCAGATCCACAGGCAGCTCCTGCTGAAAAAAGCTTAGACCAGCAACATCTTAGCTGCCCTCCTGGCTGTGTCTTTAGAACTCCTGTTGTAAAATAGTGACTGAGAGGAGGTGGGACCCTCCCTTTCAGTGACTTCTATGCACTTTGCCTGTGTTTATTTAGAGCAGAGAAAAGTGTGACGCTCATTAAGGAGTTTGGAGGGAGAGACTGTTTGCTGTCATTGTAATTGTCATGTTTCAGTGATGTAGAGGCACCCGGGGTGAGGGGACAGGAAGAAACAACTCTAGAGTCAATGGTTCCAATGTATTTGTACTGTAATTTCCATCTGAGAGAATGACCTTTTGCACCTGATAGAAATTTTTGGACTTTACTGAAAAATTGGATTTTAAGAGTAAGAGGACTGTAAATGCTTGAGATGAATAAGGCAATGCTGACATCTTAAGTTCTTTAACTTCATACTTCATGTAACTCCAACTGTAATGTGCTTGACAATACTAAAAATTATAGTAATAAATGGGTCATTAAAACTTTTTTAAAGCCCCTTTTCTCCTAAAGGTTGGTATTCTTGTGTTTACATATGAAGATCATTTGCACCTTTACAAGGAAAACAAGTATTGTGTAAACAAATGTTTACATGTATCATTTATGCTTTTTTCTAGCATGAGTAACTTGTATAAATAGTGCTATCTTAATAAATTTCTTCTATCCTGTTCTTGCTTTATTCCTTTTGGGTGAACACATTGGTTGATGCATTTGTATAGTTTTTGTGGACACAGATGCTGTTGGGTTTTGGGGGGTTGGTTTTTTTTTCCCCTCAGATACCAGCCCAAGTAAAACCAGCTTAAAACTGCCTGCTGCTCATTTCAGTTGTTGCCTTCCACTGCTTACAAGCACACCACAGAATTATTGAGGCTGGAAAACAACTCCAAGATCATCAAGCCCAGCATATGACCTAACATCACCACAACCAGCTAGACCAGGGTACTAAGGGCTACTCCCAGTCTGTCCCTAAACACCTCTAGGGATGGAGACTCCACCACTGCCCTCAGCAATGTCTGATCACCCTTTCCATGAAGAAGGGCTTCCTAACTTCCAACCTAACCTTTCCCTGGCAGCTTCAGGCCCTGCCCTCTCATCCTGTTGCTACCTGTCTGGAAGACAAGCCTAGTCCCCACCTGTCTACAACCTCCCTTTAGGTAGTTGTAGAGGGAAAAGGTGCTCTGAGTCTCCTCTAGGCTAAACACCCTAGCCTCTCATCAGACTTCCCCTCTAGTCACTTCCTCAGCCTCCTTGCNTGGCTGTAGTTCAAATTCAGGCTCTGCAAATTCACATGCTGTAAGCCTGTTTAAGGCAAAGAGGAGGTTGAAAGAACAAAACTTAATTTTTAAGGATCATTTATGCCATTTTGTTGGAAAGAGCTGAGCGTTAGATTCAAAACTAAGTCATGTTTTTAAATTAAACACAGGTACCAGTTACGTTCCAGTTTTCTGTCTCGATTGAGAGAAACACTGAGTAAAAGGATGTCTAGGATGCCTCATAAAAGGAAACTAGAGGACCAGGAGTGATAGTTTAAATAGCTGCTGCACTTTCCAGACCTTTACAAGAGTATTCAGCTGCTTTTACCAGGGTAAGTTATAACTCTACAGACTGCCACCTTTATACAGAAAAAGAATTCATTTTCAACCAATATACAAATGCTAAAAAGTGTGTGCTAATTTGGCTAATTCTGGAACTAGGTTACTAACACTGTATTAAGAACCAGCCATGTGATTATGTCATGTCAGTAACACATTTGAGTGGCTGGTTCATCTCTCTGCTGCTGGGGGGAAGAATGACTGGTAACCATGAGCTGTTGAGTCAGGTGAGCTATAGGTGGAAATAAGCACCGTACGAGTAAATATTTAATCAGGCATAGGTGGTCTTTGCTTTGTTCAAGGCCAGTCTATTGGCAAAGGATGGCAAATATTTTATTTAGTGCTATAATACAAGAATCATAATACTCAAGAAGGGTAACTGCATGCTTTGTCCTCATTTAAGCTATGGCAGGCACTAGCTCTCTGAATACCTACATGCTGTAGAAAGGAGATATCTATAAAATCTAGCACCTACAGCACTGAGACCTCCCTGGCCTACAAGACAACATCCAGCATTACAAACATCAGGCAAAACATGGTAAGTATCTTGTTTATACATAGAACTCAATTTCCTCTGTATTCACTCATCTGAGAGGACCAAGAGGCTGGAAACATAAGGTAGGTGTCAGTCTCATGCCACTCACTCAGCCCATCTGAGACACAGATGAACGCTTCATGACCATTGCACCAAGTGGCCTTAAAGGAACTTAGAAAGCTGGGCTTTTCTGCCCTGGGCTGTAGAGCATGTACCTCTCCCTTCTCAGGTGTGACCATCTTGGCAGTTAGACTGACCCAAGAGCAGTGACAGCTTAACCAAGACTTGTCCTGCTTAGGCTGTAATGACGTTAACATGAAAACCAACTTGCTGTTCGAAAAAACAAACAACTTGCTGGCATGTATCTCCAAGTCCCTGGCTAGCATCTACACATAAATGAAGGGAATGACTATGGCAAAACTAAAATGCTTGTGAAACTATTAGAAGTTTCTGCTATAGTCCAGCTCTAGAGAAAAACTGTCTTTGTAATTCAGCATCATGCACAGCAGAGAGTTATGGAGATAAGTGCACAAGAGTCCAACTTCAGCCAACCAGGACAAAAGGAAAGAAGATGCTGCAGGAATGAGTATCCAGTTGGTTTCTCAGCACACAGCTTCCCAGAGTATGTTTTCATAGCTTGGAGATTTGTTGGAATGACTCACTGTATCTGAGAGATGGCTAGTTCCGTCAGTAGCATCAGCACTCGGGTCAGGTACTGGCTTTGTAAAAACTGCAAAAAAGAAACAAAAAAATTGCAGTTTCCAGATTTCAACACCCTTAAATAGTTGGAAAGCAGCTACCCAAGGTTCCAGGTGATCAGGCATTCTGTGATACTGTTTGCAAAGGGCTTCTCTTATTATTTTGATCTTGGCTATGGAGAAAACACACATTTCTACATGCTGCTCCTCTCAGAGCCTTCTGACTTCTGGTCCTTTCCCATAGGAAGTGGGGGACCTAAGCAACACCCTTGTCCTACCTCAGCTTTTTGGAAGGTGAGAATCTTGGTGCTTCAGCTTCTTCCTGGAGGAAACAAGACTACACCCATTTCCTTGACTACTCCTGTTTTCCTGTACTGAATACATGGCTGACTTGAACTCAGTATCCCCACTGCAAAAGAGCCATATACGAGTTTACATCATACACAGCCTAGAAGAGAGCTCTTCCTTGGAAAGTGTTCAGCAGAGTATCTCTTTTGTTTACTTACCTGCAACACTAAACAGTTGTTGCAGTCACTCCTGAACTACTACAGGTAAAACTAAGCGACGTAACACCAACATTAGGAGGTGTCTGCAGTTATCCTACTGCAGGCAGGAATTAAGAGATGGTTCCCACCAAAGCTTATTTGCTACCCTTCAATGAACTCAGGCTCCAGAAAGGAGGTGCATAAGTGGGGTCCCAGATGTAGCCTCTAACATTCCCTCTGTACTCAGAGCAGTGAAGTCAGCATCTCATTCATAGATTGAAGTAACTGCACTTACACAAACTTTCTACAGTAAAATAGTGTATTGATGGCTGCCCCAGCTCCAGGTCTAATCATGGCTAATAAAAGGTGAGTTTAACAACTGCATGTAGGAAACCTTAATTTCTAAAAGAAAGGTTTTCCTAGACAGACATGGCTATTTTATTTGCCCAGCATTGCTTATGGTGACCTGCTACCTGAAACCTCACCTTTACGATCCCATCACAGTGTGCTGAGGCAATTGCAGTAGAAACTTTCATCAGTTTTGTAGCTGACAAGTGGATTCTAAAGTGTCTGTGGAAGTGAGAGTCAAGACAGTTCCTGAAGACATCCACCTCTTCTTGAGTGTTCTCTCCTCGAGTTTTCTGTGTTGTGTCCCACAGAGCTTTCGCATCCTCTGCATGAATGGAGTATGAAATATCCAGAGGCTGAGGCAGGCGGGGGACGGAGAAAACAAGCTCCACAGCAGATACAGTTTTGTCCACCTTGTATCCAGTCCATATAGCTGCCATCCAGCTGAGACTGAGAGGGCTGATGGCTAAACGGCGGAAGCAGCAGTCAAAAGTCTTCTGAAACCACCTTCCAACAATGGATGTGTAACTCTCTGCTCCGTGAACGAGAAACAGAGGCAAACAAGTGAAGTCCTCTGTCACATTCTCAGAAAGATAATCTCCAAACACAGAGCAAAAGCAGCCTGACCACACAAGTTTCTCTTCAGAGCTCTTTGTGGAAGACTGTGATTTTGAAGAAAGCTGAAATAGGGAAAAAAAGCAGAATTTGAATGCTACAGAGCTAGAGGGACTAACTTTTTTAGGCAAAAATAGGTTTTGTTTAATAACTTCTATCAAACAGTTGAAATTATTTTCTCAGGACCCTGTGTGCAGCATTTTTTTCTGTAAAGCTCATGCAGTTACTCAAAAATATTAGACCAGATCTATGGTTGAAAAGTAGAATTATGCCAAGAAAGCTAAATAACCTATGTTCTTGTACTAAGTTGACTGCTGAACTAAAAATATTAAACAATGAGTGTTCCATATAAGCCTGTCTCTCTGGTCTTACTAGGGTTTAACTTCAAAGTCTCAACAGTTTATAGATTCAAAGAATCATTATGGTTACAAAAGACATTTTAAGATCTAGATCTACTAATTCAGCTGTCCCAACCCACTGCTAAACTCTGTCCCTAAATTCCAGATCTCCACAACTTTTAAACACATCCAGGGATGGCGATTCAACCCCCACCCTGGGTGGCCTGTTCCAAGGCCTTAAGACCCTTTCCAGGAAGAAGTTTTTCCTCATGTCCAACCTAAAACTTCCCCTGGTGCAACTTGAGGCCATTTCCTCTTGTTCTGTCACTTGTTCCTTGTGAGAAGAGGTCAACTTCCACCTTTCTACACCTTCCTTGCTGCAGAAAGCAATAAGATCTCCCCTCTAGCTCCTTCAGACTAACCAGCCCCAGCTGCTCCTTGTAAGATACTACAGTAGTCACACCACACAACTAGGGTTCAGTGACTTTTTTTAAGCGATAGAGCATTTATGACAGAAAGCAGCTTGTCAGACACAAGTCACAAACATCAGAACTGCTGCGCTGCTCCTTACCTGCACCAGAAGGGCAGCCTGGTCTTGGTCACTGCCTTTCAGTTCTGGAAAGCTGGAGAAGGCCACCTTGATGTCCAGCTCAACACCTATTTCCACCGCCAGCCCCTTCTGCTTCTCAGAAGCGATGAAGGCACCAAGCAGCCTGGAGTAACCCTTGAGGCGGGCGCCGGAGAAGCGGTACAGGGGGGTCACGCTGTACAGGCTCCACTGCCTGCGCAGCAGCACCGCCGCTGTCTGCGGATCCATGTCTTCCTGGCGAGCAAAACCAGAAGGGTTTAGGAGAACAATACTAAAGCACAGCACGCAAGAGCTTCATCTCCTCCGGCCTTGCAGAGGGACTCAAGCGCTAGGAGTTGGCTGGAGGGGATGGGGGAACACCGCTCCCTGGTCCTACCTCTGCGCGCGGCGGCAGCAGCAGCTGCCCGCCGGGGCTGAGACCGATGCTCCCACGACTCCTCTCGAAGGGCAGCCGTCCCGCGCTGGACCTGGGCCGCGCTGGTGGCGCCATGGCCGGAGCCTTCCTCGGCCCCGCCGCCCGCTGTTTGAACCCGCGTCCCGCCAGCCCCCGCGCGGCCCCGCCCCGCCCGCAGCCATCTTAGCACCGGGCGGAAGCGGCCCCGCCCGCAGCCATCTTAGCGCCGGGCGGAAGTAGGGGCGGTCGGGGTTTGTCCCGGTTGTCCGCCGTGGGGCTGTCAGCGGCCCTGCTGGCTGGAAGATGCCTCTTCCCCGGCTGCTGGCCCCGCTGGCCCGAGGGCTGGCCCGAACGGCCTCTGCCTTAGCGGCTCCAGGTGAGAGAAGAAGCAGTTGTCTGTCCCCCCTCACCCCGCGCCGCTCTGGGTCATGGTTGGCCCGTGGTTTGGCCCTGGGACCCAGGTCAGGGCAGCCTGCACTGGCCTCCTGGTGATAAGCGAAGCCCGAGTCACTTTTTAAACGTGAATCATTATTTTATTTGGTTTTTGGCATGTGAAGTGTGTCAGAGCCATCTCGTCTTAATTTATTTTTTTATTATTAATTTTTCCTGAGCTTTTCCTTGGTTTTTTGACCCTTTTCTCCTGTGATCTGCAGTCTGTAAGCAGCTTCATTACATGTTAGTGCCTAACCTAGTCGTTGTAAAACAAGCTTCTGTGTCTACTATTTTAATTATAAAGGCTGTGATGAAGGGATCAAGGCAGATTAATTAATATTATTATAGATTTATACATCTAGGTAATAGTATCCACCAGATTTCTCCTTGCAAGCTTAATCTCTATCACTTTATGTAAATAGTGCCCTTTGATTTTTAACTGTTTCTCAGTGAGGGTGGCAGAGCGCTGGCCCAGGCTGCCCAGAGAAGCTGTGAAGTTTCCACTCTGAGGACATTCAAACCCCACCTG
The DNA here is from genome assembly GCA_013400115.1 of Rhinopomastus cyanomelas. Lineage (NCBI taxonomy): Eukaryota > Metazoa > Chordata > Aves > Bucerotiformes > Rhinopomastidae > Rhinopomastus > Rhinopomastus cyanomelas. The sequence continues at coordinate 215,656 of VXBP01002733.1, read as the reverse complement.
CACTGTTCTTGTAGAATCTGCTACAGGGGATCCTGCTCTGGCAGGGAGGTTGGACTAGATGATCTCCAGAGGTCCCTCCCAACCCCACCAGTCTGTGATTCTGCAGTACCTGGCACACTGGGGTCTGTGGAAAGGCTGCCTGTGGCTCAAGTCTAACCGTTAGTTACATGCAAGAAACTGTCCAATTTGCAACCACATGATGAGTGTTAACGTTTTAGTCTCGGCTAGTGAGGTTCCCTTTCTGCCGTGTCTTCTAGATCTGAATGTGGAACTGTCATTGTGCCTCAGCTTTTCCTTCTCTTGCCCTTGAAGTCTGCAGCAAATCTGCAGTATTCAGATTTCTGTATGAAAATTCGACCAAGGCACAGAAGTAATTCCTCTTCAAAGCTTGTTTAGGATAGTTTCATGTTATGTTTATGTCCTGGTATCTTACATGTGTGGGCTGTGTGAATTCATTGTGTCTAAATTGTGTTGGTGTTGTGGAGGGGGCGACTCTGACTGTTTTCTCTTGCCTGTCTGCATAAGCATCACAAGAATTTGTTAATTTTATTCAAGACATCAATAGCTTTGTTGCTCGGACCAACACCTGTGGAGAGCTGCGTTCTGCTCACGTCGGTCAAGAGGTCACGCTGTGTGGATGGGTTCAGTATCAAAGGTAAATGCAAACCAAAGAGAAAATTAAGATGCTTATTTATCACATTTAACGTGTTCTCTAGCCCTGGACTCAAACAATTCTTTCTGTGCTTCAGCTTACTTTTCACATCCTGCAGTTGTCACTTCTGAAGGGAGTAAAGGAGTTGAGAACTGTGCCAGAACAGCATTGAGAACAAGTGTTTCATATGTTCCATATAAATATTAATTGATCCTTGTCACAACAGCATAAAACAGTTAAATCATGGTACTGTTATACAGGAGAGGAAACAAGTGGCAGCATATTTACAGCAATGCAAGCAGCTGAGAGGACATAATTTCTTTCATATCGTGTCCTTGTTTCAAGCAAACGATGTTTGCTTTCTCAACTACAGCATCTAGTAAAGCAATTTGCAAGGAAGCAAGCTTTGCTTAAAAAAGCAGTACCAAGAATCATAGAATTATCACAGCTGGAAAGGACCTCCAGGATCATCAGGTCCAGCCCTCAGCCCAACATCTTGCTAACTCCGAGACCATGGCCTCAAGTGCTCTAGCTACTTATTTTTTGAACAGCTCCAGGGACGGTGACTCCACCACCTCCCTGGGCAGCCTGTTCCAGTGTCCAGCCACTCTTTCAGGAAAGAACTTCTTCCTAAGATCCAATGTAAACCTCTCCTGACACAACTTGAGGCCATTTCCCCGTGTCCTATCGTTAGTAATTTGGGACAAGAGACCAGCCCCAGCTTCACTACAACCTCCTTTGAAGTAGTTGTAGAGAGCAAGAAGGTCTCCTCTCAGCATCCTCTTCTCTAGACTAAATAACCCCAGTTCCCATAGCTACTCTTCACAGAACATATTTTCTAGACCTCTCCCCAGCCTTGTTGCTCTTCTCTGGCCCCACTCCAGCACTTCAATGTCCTTCTTACCATATGGTGCCCAAAACTGGGCCTAGTACTCAAGGGGCAGTATCATGAATATGAGTACAGAGGCACTATCACCTTCCTACTCCTGCTGGTTATACCATTCCTGATCCAGTCCAGGATGCTGTTGGTCTTCCTGGGCACACTGCTGGCTCTTGTTCAGCTGGCTGTCAACCAGCACTCCCAGGTCCTTTTCCACCAGGCAGCTCTCCAGCGGCTCTTTCCCAAGCCTATGGCACTGCTGGGGGTTGTTGTGACTGAAAACAGTGGTAAGCAGAGGATGAGATGTCATTTACAACAGTTTGCTGGAGGTAGGTGATGTAGTCACTCCTAGTGGAGCTGAAGGTTGTGTAAGTGTTGGGTGAGAAGTGAGCAGTGCAGAGATAATTCAGTGGCTTTTATGAAATTAGTTTGTATAAAAAGTCATGTTTTGTAACTGTCCAGACAGGGCTGGTTTCCACCCAGCATTGTTCTGCAGAGAGGGTCTGTGGGGATTTGATTTCTTAGAAGGTCCTGAACATCTCATCTTCGAACAGTTATGGGTGGAGTTCCAGGAAGCAGAGTTAAGATTATTGCAATGTGATCCTTGTGCTCTTGCTTTTACAGCCAGTCAGAACATGTTCTGTACAACAGCTTCTTGATGGCTTAAGTCCAATGGTAGCTGTTTCTAATGCAGCTGAAGATTTATGATTCTGGGTCTAGAATTATGATTCTGGATCTAGAAATGCTTCATGTGAAATACTTTGTGAGACCAATTGTTCTCCTTCTTGGTTTGCTATTGGTCTTTTTTATTGTATCCATGGAATTTTTTATTGTATCCATCACAGAATCATTGAATCATCATGGCTGGAAAGGACCTCCAGGGTCATCAAGTCCAGCCCTCAGCCCAGCATTTCCCTAACCCCTAGACCATGTCCTTAAGTGCTAGATCTATCAATTTTTAAAACACTTCCAGGGATGGGAACTCTACTACGTCCCTGGGCAGCCTGTTCCAGTGTCCAGCCACTCTTTCAGGAAAGAACTTCTTCCTAAGATCCAATCTAAACCTCTCCTGACACAACTTGAGGCCATTTCCCCGTGTCCTATCATTAGTAATTTGGGACAAGAGACCAGCCCCAGCCTCACTACAACCTCCTTTGAAGTAGTTGTAGAGAGCAAGAAGGTCTCCTCTCAGCCTCCTCTTCTCTAGACTAAATAACCCCAGTTCCTTCAGCTGCTCTTCACAGGGCCTGTTTTCAAGACCTCTCCCCTGTTTGCCCTTCTCTGGACCTGCTGTGCTTTTCAGAAAGATCCTTCCCAGTAGGAAAGTGCACGTATTCAGAACCCCTGCTGTACATGGATTAATGACCATGAAAATCCTGCCTCTCCTAGTTATTTGCACATTGTTTGCTGTGGCTGGATAAAATCTGAAAACAACTTGTTCAGATTAGATTCAGATGTAGGAAAAGTATCTAATGTGTGTCTTGGAAATGCTTTGAGGTTGTTCACAAGGTCCAGACAGTTGCTAGTTGCTGTGTACTTTGGCTCAAAAAGCAGAAGACTACCAACCTGTTCTTTCCTTTTGTGTTTCTCATGGATCAGACAAGGCCTGTTTATGGTTTTAAGGGATTTCCAAGGACTGACCCAGATCATCATTCCGCAGGATGAGGTAAGTGCTGCCAAAATGTGAGTCCTATTATTTTTAATTTGGAGCAGAGTCAAGAACTTTGTCAGACTGAGTGCTCTGACAGGTAGATGTAGGTGTCATGGGAACTCTGATCTGACACTGCAACAGAAACATTATTGCTGTTTCCTCTGGCTCACGAGGAGTGACCCCAGATTCAAATGGGCCTTGAACAAATCATAAAATCCTAGAATTACTTAGGGTGGAAGGAGCCTCAGACATCATCCAGTTCCAACCCTCTTGTCATAGGCAGGGACACCTGTCACTAGACCAAGTTGCCCAGTCTGGCCCTTGAGCATGGTGCATTTGTCCTGTTCTTAGACTTTCTGTGAGATGTTGTTGTTTTCCTGCAGGCACATTCCCATGTGAAGAAGCTATTGTCTGATGCCCCAGTGGAGTCTGTCGTGAGAGTAACTGGAATTGTGTCCCCTCGGCCTCCAGGGCAGGAGAATCCGGTGAGGATGTCTGAGTCTTTAGGGGACTTTATTCCTTGTGGGAAAGAGCACTGGATAATAGGATTATCAAGGGTTCTGTGTGATAGCTTTGCCATTGGTTCTGGATCCCATGTGAGGCAAAATTACTACTGGGACATGTAACTTAAGAGAACCTCAAAGCACATTAGACATCCGTGGGTTAAACTGTATGCCAGCCCTCTGAAGTGATACTGTCCAGCTTTTTCAGGCTTTCAAAGTGTGCTTGCACGTTTTGTTCTTGAAAATAAGTGTTGTCATCACAAGTTCCACAGTGTGTGATGACTTGTTTGTCACTGAGAATAGATTTTGCTTTCTTATTCTATAGGAAACAAAAGTTGATACAAGATTTGAGCTTAGCTTTTCTTTCTTGTAATCATGTTCTGTTTAGTTGTGATGTTATAAATGCTTTCCCCTGCTCAACAGCAATATTTTGTAGGAGTGAATGAGCTTGGATGTGGCACAGTGCTGGGTGGGTGAAGCTGTTTGCTCTCCCTTGGGATCTAAGATAAAGACAACTAGTTCTCAGAACTGGTGTTCAGAACTGGGAGTTCTAAGCGCCTCACAGGTTGCCATTTCTGCTTTGTGTTAAGGACTGGTGGTGGTCCTGCTAATCTGTGCTAGATGTATGCCACATGTATGCCACTGAAGCTGATGGGACTAGCATTTTGTTCAGATGCATGTGTCCTGGAAGGGTCTGTGCCTGAGTGTTCCTCTGTGCTCAGCACATCCTTCAAAAGCCAAAGTGTTTACCTTTCTTGTAGACATCAGTATGCCACTTGGAAACAGCAGGCCATCTCTGGAGAGGTGACTTGTGGTTCTCTGAACAGAAGGGAAATTTAGGAGAAATCCATCCTTGAGACAAGTTCTTTGAATTATGCTGTTTCAGAAGGCAGAAGGGATAATCGCATGGGTTTCCTTTTCTTCCCCCCAAACCATCTGTGAAATACCTTCATGCAATTGTTTTCCCTAAGTCTTGAATCTAATTTTCCTTTTTTATTGCCATTTTGCTCCAGAAAATGCCAACAGGGGATATTGAAGTGAAGGCAGAGAGTGCAGAAATCCTAAACTCCTGCAAGAAGCTACCTTTTGAAATCAAGGATGTTGTCAAGGTGTCTGGGTCTTTTCTGTTTTTCTGGCTTTTCGGTAGATGAAGAATTTGCTCAGCGTGATGGCAAAACATTCAAGAGCTTTGTCCACTTCTCCCAGCTCTGCTGTGGGGAAAGGTGGTATTTAAAAAAGAGCTGCTGCTTGTTAGCTGTGAGGATGTATTTCTGATTGAGTTAGGCAGAAAACAAGGTTTGAATGATTCCAGTGCACAGTGTTTTCAAGTATCGCCGTAAGAACAGACGGTAAAGGGAAGAGTGAAAGAAATCAGGCTGTGGCTACTTTTTGAGAGTGTGAAACTGAATCTGCCAATGCACTGCTGTGCTTTACAGAGGATTTTCTCCCTCTGTAGTACATGGTCTTATAGGTGATGACTTTAGAGCAGGCTCCATGGTGTAGGAGTGGCATTGTTATTAATTAAAGATGCTCTCATCTCATAAAGAAGTCCATCATTCACACTGCTTTAGTTTTCTGATCTGTAGCAAGGGTCTGTCAACATCTCGTTGTTCCTTTGTGTGATACTGCTCCTCTGCTTAAAAATTGCAAGGACGTTAGCTACAGGGTGTTGCTGTGGACTGAGAATACAGAGTCAAAATCCTGAAGTGTGTTGAGGCAGCTCTTATCCAGCTAAATATCGGTCTGTTCCTTTTGGTGTTGTTTTTCTTAAGTTGCCATGCATGGCAACACTCACTGACTGATGTTTGTCGGTTGTGGATTGGCATGGTGGGTTGTGGTAACAGAGCAGCATCCTTCTTCAGCTTCCTGTGGCTTTAGGAGTAGCTTCACTGGACATGCAATTTGAGTTTTGTCTCTAAATTCTAACTATCTCTTCTCCCCAGAAACCAGAGGCCTTACGGATGCAGTGTCGCTACTTGGACTTACCTAGCTTCCAGTTGCAGTATAACCTGCGCCTGAGGTCACGGGTAGTGATGAAGATGCGGGAATACTTGTGTAACCTCCATGGTAAGAAAGTGCTTGAAGAACAACATGCAGAAAACAGCCCTTCAGCCTTCCTTTCTTCTGTTTCCTATTGCTGGGAGAGATTTTCAGTGAACTTGCTACTCCAGGCTGGAGCCACTTAGTAAGGACATATCTGCTTGCAGCAAGGTCTTTGTAGGGATGTTAGCAGGCCTGAAGAACAAAGTGTGTTCACAGGCTACAAACCTTTGCAGGGGGTTTCTCTGTTTTGGTCATCCAGCTTGAGGCATGTCCAGAGAGTGGTAATGAAGCTAATGGAAGGGTCTAGAGCACAAGTCCTCTGAGGAGTGTCAGAGGGAACTGGAGTGTTTAACCTGGATAAAAAGAACATCAGGGAAGACCTGGAGGTATTCAGAGGATGTGTAGATGTGGTGCTGAATGATATGATTTACTGCTGGGTTAATAATTTGACTTGGTGGTCTTAAAGGTCTTCTCCAACCAAAATGATTCTATGATTGATTCTGTGTCAAAGGATGGATCTGTTCTATGACTTGTGCTTAAAGTCTTAAAATCAGGCAGTCCTTTTTGGAAGAGCAAGGCCTAATTCAAAATGAATAGAGAATTAACAATTTTTCAGCCTATTTGAGTCCTCTGTCATCAGCAGTTCTGGCAGGACATCAGGGTAGCTCAAAGCCTAAAGGCTCCAAATCTGTCATTACTGTCATTACACAAGTTATTCTTAGATGCAACAGGATCTGTAGATTTTTGAGTAAATGCACAATGTTCTGGATTACCTATTTTGCTGACTGCTCTAACCTCCTCAGCATATTCTGTGTCTGAAATGTGTTTCTTCCTCAGGGTTTGTGGATGTAGAAACTCCAACGCTCTTTAAGAGAACCCCCGGGGTACGTATTCTGTTAGTAACATGTTTCAGTCTCCTGCAATCACAGAGGCAGTTTGTGGTGGAATTACTGTCACTAGTCACTCTGCCTTCCCTTGCCAGGTGACTGCTTACGTGTAAACTTCTGATACGATCTGCGGATCCTTTTAAAAGTAGAGGGAGTGAAAAGGAGAGAGGAAACATCTTGTGTTGTAATTTTGAACCTTCAGATGAATAAAGCTTCTGCCTTGTAGAGTGTGTGGAATGCAAGACCTGTTGGGACAGCCAGATTATAAAACTGGAAAACTTAATCTAAACACTGTTTCCCCAGGTTTATTTGTTAACTAGTAGGTTGCCACAGTGGGCCTACAGAAGGCATTTTAGTATCGAAGTTTATATTCCTTTTAAAAATTATTATTTCAAAAGTAACCACAGAGAAGAGAGCTGTAGCCCAGGAATCGTTGAACTCCAGCTAGCACATGGAGTTCTTGGATGGTGTGTTTTTATGTATTAATCTCAGGAGGTGGAGCATCCTCCTTTGGGATATTTTGGGGGATCCTTTGAGATCATATTTTGGATCATGCTGGTTGAGAGAAAATTTTTAAAGTAATGTCAAACAGTCATTCCATCACAAGTGGGATTTCATAATGGGAAAAGTAAGTCCTGTCCTCTTCTAGTCTGTGCTCTCCGTCAAGAATTGAGGCTACTTGTTAGCTCAGGTGTGTAAGCTTTTCTTTCTGATGCCAGGGAGCAAAAGAATTCCTCGTACCATCAAGGGAAGCAGGCAAGTTCTACTCTCTGCCGCAGAGCCCTCAGCAGTTCAAGCAGCTCCTCATGGTTGGAGGGCTGGACAGGTAAGAGTTTTTCTGGACTCCCCTTCTCTGCACATTCCACCCAGGATTTGCCTCATTTCATTTGTGAGGTTTAAGATACTGCCCCAAAACTTACTGCTGTGGACTTCATGTTTTGACTAGGGGTCTTTAAATACTTGGGGCGTTTCAGCTAGGCTTGGTCCTTTGCCCCTCAGCATTAATGCCCCTCAGTAAGGGGAAGCTTATCCTGTTTGAAGGTTGAATTCTTTGCTGTTGTTTTGAATGGAAACCTGATGTGAAGCACAGTCTGCCTGAAGGGCAGAGTATCTGGTGTGTGATTAAAAGCCTTTCCAAGAGTAAGCTATAGAACAAATTAAGATGAGGACTGAAACAAGGAAAGAATGTTCTTTGGGTACATGATTACAAAACTTCTACGTTGGGCTTGTTTCTCCAAATCAAATTGAAGGAGAGGGAGTTGTTCATGCAGTGAACTGCTTGCCAGTTCTTGACCACAAGTGAATTTTACATGGCCCTTCATAGAATACAGGGCTGGAGTGGACCAGAAGGTGGGGAGAAGGGTTGGGACACAGCTCCTGCCACTGTCAGGGACACACGGTTCTGGAGCCATGATCAGAGGTGGATACAGCTGCAGATACTGTTACTTGCACTCAAAATCTCATGCTTTTGAGGAGATGGGAGCAACTGGGGTCATGCTACATCTGCTGCAAAGGGAGCAGATATTTTTATTGTTTTTTTTTAATAATGATCAATTCTGTAGCCACTATTTAGTTTAGAGTACATTAACCTGTTACCTAAATACTATTGCAGATACTTTCAGGTTGCTCGCTGCTACCGAGATGAAGGTTCACGACCTGACAGGCAGCCTGAATTCACTCAGGTAACAGTTGATGCTGCCTTTCCCCCTCCTCTTCTTCCCAAACAGCTTGGTTTTTCCTTTGAAGTCTCAGTTCTGCTACCTCTTGTGCTGCTTGGGGTGTACAGTGTTGCTGCATGTTTCTCGGCCCTTTGCAGTTTGTACAGGACATGCACGTGCGTGGTGGTCACTGTCCTTGTCTGATATGGGAATTGTGTCACAGCAGGGATTGTGCTCGATGATGCAGTCCCTTCCTGTCCTGCTGGGTCAGAAATCCCATTCCTCAGCCTTGAGATCCCAGGCAGTTAGCCTAGTTCATTCAAGGTTTCTCTCCCTGTCCTTGTCATCATTGCCTCATTCAGTTCTCTGAGGAGATTGTTGCCTGAGTCATCAGACTGCTGTGGGGAGATCCTGAGCACATTCTCGGTCTAAAACAGTCCTACTGTGGTCTCTTGTAGTGTATTGTTTCCTGTTGTGCTGGTTTTATAGCTGAGAGCTTCTACAAGTAGCTAATTTGGAATCCCTCCTCTTGTTTCCTGTTTTAAGATAGATATAGAGATGTCGTTTGTAGATCAAGCTGGAATTCAGAGACTGGTAGAGGGCCTCCTGCAATACTCCTGGCCTGAGGAAAGAGGCTCCATTACGACTCCTTTCCCCTCCATGACGTACGAGGAGGCACTGGCTGACTATGGGACTGATAAACCAGACACTCGTTTTGGGATGAAGGTGAGGGCTTCTCCTCTCATACAAATGTATGAAGAGGAACAGTGTGAAAAGCAGGTAAACATCTTGTATTTCCCCCCACCCCAGGAATTAACTTTGGGGGTTTCTTTTCCAGTATACAAGCCTCTTCACTGTGGTAGAATGTCACCATCTCAACCTTGGGTTTTCCTGGCTGTCTCGCAGTTCTGTTTCTGCAGTACTCACTCTCCTTCCTAATGGTTATTCCAGTTTGGCCCCATTCATTCCATTCTGCAAACCATTTCTTTTCTATGAAGAACAATATGATGTTCTGGGAAATGGTGCTGAAGGTGTTAAAGCAGAGGTGCAGAATTTTTCACCACTGCTTTTTCCTGTGCTCTTTTCCTCAGATAGTGGATATCAGTGATTTTTTACAAAGATCAGACATTCAGTTTGTGCAGAACGCTCTCAGTTACCCACGTGGCACCGTCAAAGCCATTCGTATCCCTCAGGGAGTGGTAAGTGATGCTGTTACCTGCTGCCTGTGGTTCATGTGAAATAAATACAACGCCAGTTTGAATTGCTTTGTTGGTATGGAAATGTTCCTTGCTTTTGTCGGGCAAGTGGTGTCCTTCAGGGAACTTGGGATTGGTTGTAATTCATGTCAGTTTGGGCTGAGTGGTGTTAGAGTAGAGCTGACAGGAAGAGTATATTGACCTCAGGAAGGGGAGGAAGAGAACAGAGCTGCAAGATCCCTCGAGAGCTGGGAAGTCTCTCAGGACCTCAGCTTGTTTTTGCCCAAGGTGGCTTCTGGTGTGCTACTTAGTAATAAATTGTGCAAGAGATTGAAAAAGATCCAGGTAGAGCAAAGTGCTGTTCTGAGGTAGTGAGAGGAAGGTCTGGTGGTTAATGCCCTTCTCATGGCTGCTTTTGCTCCTTTAGTGGGCACAGCTTCTGCCTTTGTCATGAGAATGCAGTGACCAAATCCAAAGCTGATGATAGATTTGTGTATTTGACACAGCCTTGTATTTTGGCAGAGAAGCAGGTTTAATTGTGGCTGTGGATATCTTTGTAGCTTGGGCAGAACAGAAAATATCCACTGAACACTTGGCTTTATTTGGGGAATAGGACTTTCTAACCATGTTTGCTCTTGGGATTCTTCTGATTTTGGCACCAAGTGCAAGTTCTTGGCTTCCCACGAGAGGGCACCAAGCCATGTGTTTCAGCAGAACAAAAGTGGAATGTTGAGCCTCTGAACATTAGAGAAGCTTAAAAAACAACCAAGATCTTGATGTAGGTCATCTACTCCATTTCTTTGCACATGAGAGTCAGCCCAGTTGTTTTCAGTCTCTTCCTCCCGATGGAGCTATCCCTTCCCCATCAGTAGTGCCATGTTAAAACCTTGTTCCTGCATGCTGGAGGCAGTTCGTTAGTTGCTTCTGCTGATCTGTGAGCAGGTAGAAAAACTGCATCCAAATCTACAACCTAGAGGCATCCTTTCCTGAAAGGAGCCCTTGGAGAGGGCATCCAGCAACAGCCTAGTGCTGTTGGTGCTTCCCTGTTTCACGGTCCTCATAAGAATTGCACTAGAAGCAAAAGAACCAGTTGGAAACTACTCCATTAGTAGATTTGAATCCTGGTCAGGGCTTTCCGTAGATGTTGTTGGTATTTCATGTGTCTTCTCTTGCTTTTTTTCCTCAGAGATATCTTCAAAATAAAGATTTGGTGTCATTAAAGGAGTCTGCAAAATCCCAGTTTAACCAGGTGAGACAGAAACACTGCTGAGGCCTTGGAAACTGAGTAATAAAGTGGTTAGAAGAGGCATTTATAGGGGGAGGAAGGTAGAAGAAACAGCTGTCTGTGCCTGAGCATGTGATACTTCAAGACAAGAGAGGGCAGCACTGGACTGAACATACTCTTCCCTTTCTTTAGGAAGTCGTGGAAATTATCTGCAGGCCTGATGGAAGCATGAAGTCTGTGCTTACAAAATTTCTTGGCGAGAGGCAGCGGTCAGAGCTTATCCAGCTGCTGAACATGCAGGTGGATGATGTGGTACTCCTGGCTGCTGGGGAGCACAAGCAAGTGGTAGGAAGCATTTCTTGGGTGACTGTGTTGAATGAGGCTGATGATGGCTTTGATGTTACCTGACCTCAGTCTAATTCCTCTTATTATTAAAATAGGTCACCATCTAATTCTGTTTTTCTCTGGAGCTATAGAAACAGCGAATAATGCATGAGATGTGCCTGTTGCTTTTATCTCCCCCAGACAAATTCTGGGAAGAGCTGGTGACTGGAATGAAGGCAGGAATATTAACCAGGAAAAAATCAGTGCCCCCTTTTTTCTCACATTAACTTAATCTTTAAAACATCAGCAATTGAGAAACAAGGTCAAGTAGCTAATTTTGTATCCCATAAGCAGATGATGAGAGTGAAGTGATTACTGGCAACAGTGATGGGAGAGCCTGTACCTACCCTTCTCTGTATTCTTGTCAGCAGACGTTGCCTTCCAAGAATGGCTTTATGACAAGGTGTCATGCTTTGCTCGACAGCCAAAACTTTGTCATATTCTCTTTCTGTGTCTTCACTTCTCTGTCAGCAAAGGGCAGCTCTTACCTGTGCTCCCCCAGTTAATCCACTGTTGTATAGAGCTTGAGGTTCCTCTAGGAAGGTTCTGTGAAGATTAAACAGCTGGGAAAAAATGGATTTTCCATGCCCTTACTTGGTCCTTGTCAAACCCCAGAGCTGCTGCTGTCTCAGCAGGAAGGTGATATATTTCAAGATTATCAAGGCATAAATGTTTAAGGCAACAATGTGTTTCAGCTGATGCTGTCTGTGATGCTGACTTTATGAAACGTGTGTGAGCAACTTCCTTGATAGTCAAACTCCCCCATCTTGTTTTCTTCTCTTTTGCAGTGCTCTGCGTTGGGAAGCCTACGGCTGCAGAGTGCTGACCTCCTTGAGGCAGCTGGGCTGGCACTCCGTGATCCTACAGCTTTTCACTTTCTGTGGGTGGTGGATTTCCCCCTTTTCCTCCCAAAGGAAGAGAATCCGACTGAACTGGAATCTGCTCATCACCCCTTCACTGCTCCTCATCTCTCAGATACAAGCCTCCTCTATTCTGATCCCACGAAGGTAACTAACTTTGTGCCTGTTGTTCTGGCTCTTTTACAGCTGTGTGCTGTGGAAAACTGGGCAAGTTGCAGCTGTTTTTAGTGTAAAAAGAGATGTTGCTTCATGGAACCAACTGCATATTGTATGTGTGTGGAAGAGGTGGCTCTGTGACATTATTACTCTGTGACAAATACGTGTGTCCCTGACAGAAAGGGCTTGTAGGAAACAGTTGTGTGAGGTAAGGAGTCTAATATGCTGACCATTCCATGTTGCTTCAGGTTTTGATCAACTTTACAAAAGGCTTAGTACTGTTCCCACACCTACCAGCAGACGTCTGTGCCTGCAGTAGCACTGGTGCCTGGGCTGTGAGGTACCATGGAGCCAGCAGTGCTGTGGAACATCACGGTCTTGTTGCCAGTGTTTGCTCTCTGTGTGCAGGTTGTTGTTAGATGCAGCTGTGCACCAGCCACGCTAAGGTGTTTCTTCTCTTCCTTCTGCAGGTCCGTAGCCAGCACTATGACCTTGTGCTGAATGGCAATGAAGTTGGAGGTGGTTCCATCAGAATTCACAATGCAGAGCAACAGCGTTTTGTGCTGGAGACAGTGCTGAAGGTAGTTCCTACGAAACCTCTAACATTCAGATTTAAAGGACCACTTAATTAAGTAAAGAATTAAATAATTAATTTAAGGACCAAGTGCAGCATCCTGCCCCCGGGTCAGAACAGTCAGAGAGAAAGATGTCCCTGCTCACTGCGTGGGGGTTGGACTGGATGACCTTTGTTCCTTCCAACCCAATTCATTCTATGATTCTATGAATTAAATATCCATTTCAGATTCTGAAAGAAACACTTGTGTGCTTCTCAGGTGAAGAAGTGTAACTCCTAGCCCTGTGTGGTGGATGACTTCATCATACCTTCATCTTACATAGCTCCTGGGAAGAGCATTGCTTGTGCAGTGACACTTGTTATGTAATTTTGCAGGAGGATTCTGAGGTGCTTTCCCATCTGCTTGAGGCTTTAGAGTTTGGAGCTCCACCCCATGGAGGAATCGCTTTAGGTAAGAGCGCTGTAGCTCTCCAGATGCACATGTCCTGTACCTTTTTTGTTGGCATATTACATCCCAGGAAGAAGCCTGCCAGAACAGGATCCCTGTACTCCAAGCTTGAAGGCCTGAGCCAGCATGGGCCCTGGGTTGCTGCCATAACCTTGTCTGCTGCTTCAGTCTCACTACTCCTCTTCCCTGTCTGTTTTGCTCACTAATTTAGATAGTCAGATAGTTTTTCTAGAATCCTGCAAGCTTGTAGCCTTAAAGAACAATTCCTACCCAACCTCCCCCCCAAACAAACCACCTACAAAGACCAAAGGTAGTATTTTAACGTGTGGTTTTCCAGTGTGATTTCCCTTTGTCCAGTTACCCAGAGGTTCTTATTCTTGATGAGTTTCTCTTAGCTGTGGTAATCCTTCAGAACTGGTTGATCAAGAACTTTGAACAGTTAAGCAGAGCCCTGTCAGTGTTCCTGCCCTGATTTTGTCCTGTCTTTGCGAAGGCACCAGCTCCATCTTGCAGTTCTTAGTGTGGTGCAAAACTTTCTGTGATACTGAAAAGCTTTTTTTAGACACTTCTACTGTTTAGGCAATTCTGCTTCTCTGCTGCTGGTTGAGATCAATTCCTTTTCACCTTCATTTTTTATTCTTCAAGCTCAGCAATGTTTTCTGTTCTAGCTTTCCAGCTTTTCTGAATCAGAGGATGTAATATCTGACCCTAACTCAAGTTGCTCACCAATTTGTTTTCTGCTTCTAGGACTTGACAGGCTGATCTCTCTCATTGTTGATGCTCCGAGTATCAGAGATGTCATTGCTTTTCCTAAATCCTTCAGGGGACGAGACCTGATGGGCAGTGCTCCAGACTACGTCTCTCCAGAAGAACTAGAGCCATATCACATCCAGGTTTCCTGGCCTCTTGCAGAAAAAGAGGCAAAGAAAAGCTGACTTACAGCCAGTGATTTAAGCTGATCTGTGTAACCAGAGGTGATTACGGTTCCTACACACTAGAATTTGAGGAGAGGGGGAGCAGTCCAATCCCACTGGCAGTTTCAAGATTGAATGGAAATAAGTATAAGGACTCCCTGACAGGATTTCATCTTTGGGTTGATAATGGGAAGGAGAAATAGAAAAGCAAAAGGAAAAGAACACTAATCTAGCACAGGGTACTGAGACTGTTGGCTTTGGGGTGTCAGATTAGAGGGAAGATGGGAACATTTTTTTTCTCCACTCCCTGCTTCTCACATGTAATGCTTGTAAAGTATTTCTCCTCCCATCTGGAAGAGATGATGTTGGCTTCCAAGCCAGGAGGATTTTTACTGATGATCATTGAATCTGTTAGCTGAGGGCTGTTCCAACAGAGCGGTGCTGTGCTGGGCCAAGAGCTCTGGATGCTTTGCAGCAAAACTTGAGTGCAGCCAGCAGCTTATCTCACGTTGGATGAGACAAGATCATCCAGAACCTGTGGCAGCATATTCAGCTGTGTCCTGTCTTTGAGGATGGAGAGAGAAGCATCTGTTAACGTTTGCAACAGTTGTCCTTTGTCCTTAGTAGTCATCAAAGAGGCGATGATCTGTCTTTGGGGCCTGTGGTCCTACTGCGTTTCAGCACACGAGTTCTGAAGAGTGTGTGTATGTAAATAAAGCTTCTCTGGCAACGTGGTTTGGACTGAGCTTGGCTTTGGGCTTTTGCTACAAGAGCAAGCTGCCAGTTGTCCTTTGTGACCGCTGATCTGTCCAGGAGATGACAAGAAATCCGTGAATGCACAGCAGGATCGCCAGTCTTTGTGAATTCTGCCCAGGCCTGCAAACCCCCTGCTGTAGTTGGTGAGTGATGCAGCAGCAAGTTCATCACAAACAGTTGACTCATTCTCCCTGTCTCACAGTGCAGGAGGGACTCTGTCCTGAGTAGAGCTGTCAGTACTAGAGTGAAGATCATTTTTCTGAGAGAAGCTAGGTGGGAGTTGGAATCCCTGAGCAGATCCATGTTAAAAATTTAAATTCTTCTGTTGTTTTTGTGGGCAACCACCTGCTAACAGTTACACAGGACATGTTTTTTCCCCTTAACTTGTGAATACTGATGTGGCATACAGCCTCTGCAAGGCTATGTGTGATAGACTGCTTTAGCAGATGCTGACCTTTATATTTAGTTTCTTGACTGGTAGTGAGATCAAGATTTGCATGTAATTTGCTTGAGGATCCTCTTTATTCCTAAAGCAGGAATGTCAGAGGCTTGTTTGAGGAACTGGAATCACAGAAAATAAGTTACTCTGAAAGGTTCTTCACCTCCACCAGCAAACAGAATAGAATCATGAATTGTAAAATAAGGGGTTCAGAAGCATTTGGTTAGTAACTGCAAAGGCAAATGCTGGCTTTTAAATTCTTTCAATTCAGATGATCATCAGATGTTCAAAGGGGAACTGATGCTGTAAGAGGCTTAGGCAGAAATTTAACTTTGCCTGGAACGTTTATCTTGAGAGCACGTGTTGAAACATGTGAGCAGGCTGTCTCTAAGGTGTGCAAATCCCTCTGCTGTGCTTCAGCTGTTTTGAGTGATGTTTGTTTACCCACTGCTGTGTTAAGAGCTCGCTGCAGCTACAAGTGTGTGATACAGCTGCGATTAGCTGTAGTGAAAAAACCCAACATGTCTGAGCAGTCCTGCCACAATTAGGTCAGTGGAGAGGATGGATCCCGAATTCCTGCAAGCCATCTGTGCTGGGATATGGGAATGGAGGTGGTGTTACAAGTGTGTGAATTTGCCAGTGGTTGTGTCTGTGTTGCCAGAGGAGGCGTTCATGGTTTTGTAGAGCCTTGTATAAGGCTTCACTTGGGCTTGTGGAAGCCTGTGGTTCACTTTTGAACCACAATGAAACTGGCCAGCACAGCTGCATGTTTTGGTAGAAGCACAAGCAGACAGACATTATGAAGAACTACGTGGAAATGAGGGGTGCTCATGTTGCAGACCAGCATCTCACGTATGCTGGAGAAAACCTGCTGGCCTGTTAGCCAGAAATTAGATGTTAAAACTCCAACTTTGTTCAGGACAATGTTGGTCAGAAAAATACCTGAGCTGCAGGAGAATAACAGGCTGCAAGCCCTGGTTGTTAGAAGTCCTAGACTCCTCTCTTCAGGGTTACCCTCTAAGTGTGGTGTGTAGGAAAAGGTTTATGCACCTGTGTTGCTGTGTGGTTTGGGTTGATTGGGTTTTTGTACCCTGATGCAGCTCAACTCTTCAGGCCCAAGCCAAACCAACGGTGTAGATCTGGTTGTCACCTTGAATGAGGAGTCCAAAGCCCTTGAGTGTGCCTTCACGCTGTTTCTTTTTGCCCAAGGAGCAAGCAGCATTACAACTGGTGTACACACAGGCGATGATGAGAGAATTCCCCAGTCTCCACCCAGAGCAGTTGGCTTTGCTGGGAATAGAAGCAGCAGCTGAACACAGGTGCTGCCTGAGGACTTGTTTTGGGTTTTTGCTGGTACAGATCAGCTTGTGATGCTTGATAATTGTTCTCTGACAGGGTCTTCTCAACTTGAGAGGACTTAATGACTAGCAGATGGGTGGGTTGTGAACATGGAGCTAGGTGATAGGATTGTGCAAACTGCTCTGGCAGGAGCCAGGGTTTTATGTAAGGCTTCCATACTGCTTTAACCTTGCCAGCTTGCTTGTTTCTTTCTGTTAGATCCAAACAAAACACTGGGAAGATGGAGACACAGTTTATCTTCTGCCTGGAGGAGAACTGACTGTGCAAGTTTCAATAGATAAGACTGAAATCAGAGAAGTTTCTGTTGTTCGTTCCAGAGCAGGAGTGGTACAGGCTGCCCAAGGAGAGGCTGGAGGTACCATCCCTGGAGGGGTTTGACAAACAGGTAGACATGATGTTTCAGGAGATGGTTTAGTGGTTCAGGGTTCTGGGGTGGATGGTTGGACTTTATGATCTTGAAGATCTTTTCAAACCTTGATGATTCTATGATTCTATTCTATGGAACTATTCTATTCTATGGTGTTGGTGGGATTTTCAGCAGCCAAAACTCTTTGAGTAGTTTGTTTTCAGAAAAATTTTCCAAGCCTGTCCCAAGTATTTCAGGTTGGGCCAACCTGGGGGGAATTTTCAGCATTTGATGTCTGCCACCCCGAATGACTTGGGTAGGTGAGTTTGGCTGCAAGGTTTTGGTACAAACTGCCCTGAAGTCAGGAGCTCTCTTGGGGTGCATGAAGAGTGTGGCCACTGGGTGGAGGGAGGTTGTCCTCCCTCTCTGCTCTGCCCTGGTGAGGCCACATTTGGAATACTGTGTCCAGTTTTGGGCTCTCCAGTTTAAGAAGGACAGAGAGCTACTGGAGTGGCTCCAGGACAGAGCCACCAAAATGATCAGGGGGCTGGAGAATCTGCCCTGTGAGGAAAGGCTGGGAGAGTTGGAGCTGCTCATCCTGGAGAGGAGGAGACTGAGAGGGGATCGTAGTCTAAAGGGTGAGTGTCAGCATAATGAAACTAGTCTCTTCTTGATGATGCTCAGGGTTTGAACTAGAACACTGGAAGTTCCATCATAAGGAACTTCCTAAGCAACTTTCCACATAATAAACTTTTCCTTATGTGGAAAAGTTTCCACATAAAGAAAAACTTCCACTGTGAGACTAATAGAACCCTGGCCCAGGCTGCCCAGAGAGGTGATGGAGTCTCCTGCTCTGGAGACATTCAAGCTCCAGCTGGATGTGTTCTTGTGGGATCTGCTCTAGGGGATCCTGCTCTGGCAGAAGGGTTGGACTAGATGATCTCCAGAGGTTCCTTCCAACCTCTATGATAACGGTTTTCAGAACTTTGGGCTGGAGGTTAATCCTGTGTTGTGCTGTTCATTCTCTCTACACTTAACTAAATCACAACCCTACTTCACCAGAACTTTTTGTTGTCCTGTGCTACAGATATCTAGAGGTTCAGGGTGCTAATTAATCTCCAGTTCTGTTGAGAGCAGACCGCTGCTGTTCAAAACCATTATAATTCATAACAAGTCAGCAGAAATAGTCAAGGAACAAGTTTGGCTGTTTGCAGCTGGATTTGTAGCCACTGTTTTACCCTGTGAGGAAAAAGGAGAAATGGCTGCTCTGAGCCATCACTCTCCTGTAGCCTGAGTCTGCCAGAAATATGTTTCTCTATACCAGCAGCTCTCCCACTGGAAGGACTGGAGCAGATGTGTTGGCAAGTGATGCAGCGCTAGTGGCTGGCATCTGGTAAATCCAGGTGGCCTCAGAAAAAGTCTGTATTGGTAAGAGTGGAAGGATGAGGAGAGCTTATACTCTCAAGTATAAGGGTTTCTGGCTTTTCCTGCTTGCTTTGTGATCCCAGTTGCTCTGAAACAGTTTGGTTTGACCACACTTGCTTGGTGCACGGTTTGGGCCATGTGCTGACAGCAACAGAAGAGGCACGAGACAACTGACAGCCACCAGATGGAAATGCACCGTGTAAACTTCACATGACTTCACCTCGGAATGTTTGGCCTCCTCTTTTAGGCTTGTGTCGGGGTTTGTTGTGTTTTTCCACAGCATTGTTTTATGTAATTAAAAAATGTTGAGTACATGCAGTCACCAGCTGTGCCAGACACAATTTTGCAGCAAACAGAGCTCCGTGACAGATTTGCTCAGAGCTTCTGAAAATCCATCAGGCTCCAGCTTTCTTGTTACGTTTCGGTGGCTTTTGTAGAGTTGAAGAACAGCTCTGTGGCCAGTTCTCCCATTAATCTGGTCATATTTTAAATGTATTTCTGCAGCCAGGAGTTCTGTTACATTTATGTTATTCTCACAATTACTCCCTCTTGCTTAATTTAAATCTCTCCTCCTTTCATGTGGTACCTTTTCCCATGTAGGTTATTAGAAGGAATCAAATGCTGAGTTTTCTTCTGTATTTTCCGTTCTGCTCATCACTTAATGAATTAATACCCTCAGCTTTTCAGTCGCGTTGATTTCAAACTGTGCAGTTCTAGGCAGAGTCACCTGCCTTCCTGTGGAAAGCACGGAGTCATTTAGGCTGGAAATGACCTTCAAGATCACAGAGTCCAACCACTAACCCAGCTGTCCCAAGGCCACCGCTAAACCCTGTCCCTGAGCTCTCCAGATCTCCATGACTGTGAAACACGTCCAGGGATGGTGATTCAACCCCCTCCCTGGGCAGCCTGTCCCAAGGCCTGATGGCCCTTCCCAGGAAGAAGTCTTTCATAGTGTCCAACCTAAACTTCCCCTGCAACGTGAGGCCTTTTCCTCTTGCCCTATTGCTTGTTCCTATGAATTGATACCCTCTGGTTTTCAATCGCATCAATTCTAATTCACCTGCCTTCCTGTGGAAATCACTGGGTGCCTCCTGTACTCCCAGCAGTGACTTTCTTCACGCCCACTGACAGCCAAAGCAACCAAAAGCTGATGTTCAGAGGCTTTTTCTTTCCCCATAAATGTTCCTGTTGGTGTTTATCTGCCTTCACTCTCTGCTCTGTACTTCTGGTGCAAAACCAAGCATTGACCATGCACTTCAGCTGATGTGTTTCAGAAAAATCTAAATGATCAGGAAGATCACAGAGTACCTGAAAAAGAGAGCAGCAAGCTTTGGCAACACCCCTTGCTTTCCCAAGTCGCAGGTGAATGATACCAAAGTGAATGATACAAAAACATTTCTGAGAACAGTTAGTACAAGGGGCAGTTTTCTCTGGAACAACAACCACTGTGTACTATTGGTTGTGGGTTTTTTACTATATTATCCTCTATTTGGAGAGCGATAGATTTAAAATGCTCTGTCCTGAGAATTTAGCTTGTTTGCTTAGCAATTTGTAGAATTGCAGCTGAAGGCTTCAGCTCTCTGATGGTGTCCCTTGAAACGCAGGCTCCTCATTTGTCATCTGTTCAATTTATCTTGTCATTAGGTTTTTATTTGTGAGCAAGGAAAAAAAAAGATGTCCTGTAGGGTTGTGTAAAAGACAAGCCTTAAATGCTGTTTTCTTGCAGCGTGAACAGAACCAATTTGACAGCAATTACAGTGCCAGGGTGGTACTGAGTGACTCGAATCCTTTCAAGCAGCATCACTTCACTCTGAGTGGCAAAACAACAGCGTCCACAGCAAAGTGAGTGTGTTGGTTCTCGTGGGGTCATGCAGCCTCTGGTCGCTGTTAGAATGGCATTTTTGTTTTTGTGGCTTTGTGCAAACACACTGGAGAGCTAATGTGGGAGGTGGGTGGGTTAGCTCTAGGTCACACAGGGTACGGTCCCAGAGGGATCATCCCAGGAGTCACAGAATTATTGAGACTGCAAAAGACCTCAGAGCTCATCAAGCCCAGCCTGTGACCTAACGTTACCACACTGGCTAAACCAGGGCACTAAGTGCCACAGCCAGTCTGTCCTGAAACACCTCCAGGGATGGGGACTCCACCACTGCCTTGGGCAGTCCACTTCACTGTCTGATCACCCTTTCAGTGAGGAAGGGCTTCCTAAGGTCTGACCTAACCCTCCCCTGGTGCAGCTTCAGGTCCTGCCCTCTCATCCTGTCACTAGTTGCCTGGAAGAAGAGCCCTTCCAGGTAGTTGTAGAGAGTGATAAGGTCTCCTCCAGGCGAAATCATAGAATCATTAGGGATTGGAAGGGACCTCAAAAGATCATCTAGTCCAATCCCCCTGCCACAGCAGGATCACCTAGACCAAGTCATAGAGCCAGTCAGGTTTAGAAGGGACCACAGGATCATCCAGTTCCAACTCCTCTATGCTCGTTTCTAACCTCTCCCACTTCTTTCCAAGGAAGTAATGCTGTGTTTTGAGTGAAAAGGACAAAGTCACAGCCATAGCAGAAGTTTAAAAAAGCAGTTATGGAAGGCCAGAACCTGATTGACATGTTTAGGATGTCTTGCAAGCGTCCCAAGCATCGCTTGAAGTCTCATTTCAAGTGGAAGCATGTAAAGCTGTGACTGCTCATTTCAAGTTTTTACTGCTAATGTTCTATAACTAGAGACAGACCCAGCATGAAAGAAAGATCGTTTTAATAAGAAAAGCATCGTTTTAGCACAGCTGCCACTGAAATATGCAGGGCCAAGCTCTGCCTGCGGTTGTCTCTGGAGGGATCTTGCTGGTTTTAATGCGTTTGCAGGAGCCACATGAAGAAAATGTCTGGCACGCTGTTACTAATTTCATTTGTGGAAGATGAGATAAATATTAATGACTCTAAACACCCATTAACTGTAGACTCACCAGTTAAGCAGCTACGCTGACTAAAGACAGAGGTACTCTGCAGCGAGGCTGGAATGATCCTTTCTGAAAGGCAATTTCTGCAGTGCTCTAATTCTGAAAACCTTGTGTTTCAGCCCAGGTTGTGAGCCTGCAGATCTTTTTCCTTCCTCTTCATGTCAAGGTCCTGCCCTCTCCTCTTTTCTGCTCCTCGCTGCTGCTTTTGCTGATCAGAGAGTTTGAGGAATGCCCAGTGAGCAGCTCTTCATTATCTCCACTAGGACCAGTTTGGGGATCCAGCATGCTGCAGCTCAGGTGAGGAACAGGAGCAAGGAACTGAGGTCTGGAGGATGGAGGAATGAACTGACTTTGAAGTTAAATAACATGCAGTTAATTCGTGCTGCCACCTTGGGGCTCCTGCTTAAAAAGATTTGAAAAATACTGAAACCTGTCAAAATAATCAGAATCTATCATGTAACAGTAGGGAATGCTGAAGCTGTTCTTTAAATAGGCAGTGACAGAAGACTTTTTTGCTGTGTTTTCCTAGGGGTTACTCTTCTCTTTGAAATCTGAAAGCAGGTTGTCAATTTATTCCTCAGCCTTTCATGGTAATGCGGACTAAAAGGCTGGAGGTGCACAGTGTGTGTTGAGATAGATCTTCTGTGATACTGTGCACCCTGTTGTGGAGAGCAGGCATCCTGTAGTGTGCAGCTACAGACATTGTAATGCACTTTCAAAAAATGAATAAACAGGAAAAAAATATTTGAACCTGTTCCTGTGTGATCTGCTGTAGGAGAACCTGCTCTGGTAGAGGGTTAGAACTGTAGGAGGGTTTAGGTTGGATTGGATGTTAGAGATCATCTGGTTCCAACCTGCTGCCATCAGCAGTGACACTTCTCACTGGACCAGGTTGCCCAGAGCCACATCCAAGCTGGCCTTGAACACTTCCAGGGATGGAGCAGCCACAGCCTCCCTGGGCAGCCTGTTCCAGTGCCTCAGCCCCCTCACAGGGAGGAATTTCTTCCTAAGACCCAGTCTAAATCTCCTCTATTTCAGCTGTAACCCATCCCTCTTGTCCTATCACTAGAGTAGTCCTTTGTAAAAAGTCCCTCTCCAGCTTTCCTGTAGTCCCTCAAGGTACTGGAAGGCTGCTCTAAGGTCTGCCCCCAGAGCTTTCTCTTCTCCAGGCTTAACAGCCTCAAATCTTCCTGACCCAACAGCCTGTCTGCATAGAAGAGGGTTGAAGTAGATGATCTCCAGAGGTCCTTCCAACCCCTACCTTTCTGTGGTGCTATGTTAGTGTTCATTTAATTTTCAAGTATACCTGGAGGATAAGTAAAATTGAGGATGAGAAGGCTCACCAAAGTCTGCTGAAGGCTGAGTCTACCCTGGTGACATAAATAACAAAAGATGGAGGTGCCCAGGAGGAGGGTGCATTGCTTAACTTGCTTCCAGCAGTCAGGACTTGCCACGATGCTGCTGAACAGTAGGGTGCTTCTAATTGAGCTTAATAGTTTTATGACCTCTTTGGCAGCTTTTGTAGTTCCTTTGACCTTGCTTTTGGACTGCCTTATGTTTGGTTGGTTGGTGTTTTTCCCCTCCCTGGAGCTAGGATTGCTCATGCTAATGTGTTGTGTCCAGTTCTGGGCCCCTCAGTTCAAGAGGGATGTGGAGCTGCTGGAGGGAGTCCAGCACAGGGCAAGGAGGATGATGAAGGAAGTGGAGCACCTCCCTTATGAGGAGAGGCTGAGGGAGCTGGGTCTCTTGAGCTTGGAGAAGAGGAGACTGAGGGGTGACCCCATTAATGTCTATAAATATGTGAAGGGTGAGTGTCAGGAGGTTGGAGCCAGGCTCTTCTCAATGTCACCTAGTGATAGGACCAGGGGCAATGGGTGTGAGCTGGAACAGAGGAGGTTCCACATAAATCTGAGAAGGACCTTCTTCACAGTGAGGGTCATGGAGTGCTGGAACAGGCTGCCCGGGAGGGTTGTGGAGTCTCCTTCACAGAAGACATTTAAGACCTGCCTGGATGTGTTCCTGTGTGACTTGGTCTGGGTGATCCTGCTGTGTCAGGGGGATTGGACTGGATGATCTTTCAAGATCCCTTCCAACCCCTGATGATTATATGATTCTAATGCCTCAAAATTCTTCTCAGTGGATGCCTGTGTGTTCCCTACACTCTTAGTAATATTCTAGGACACACACTGAGTGTTTGGTTGCCCCAACTCGTTGCTGTTTGCCATTTATAACAGTTCATGTGATGCTGGATGGCGTGTTGGACTGCAGTGGCCAAACAAGACCTAATTTCCCACCCCCCACCCCGGTTTCTATCACGGTATCACAGCTCGGTGTCTCCCGGGCTGCCTAGCTCGGGGCTTGTGCCTTGAGCGAAGGGAGTGAGATTTTGGTGGCGATGACCTAAAGTGCTGCAACTAAATGAAGAACCACATTTCTCCCTCTGTAACCATGGGATTAGTTTATATCTGGCTGCCTGCAGGATAAATGCTTTTTGCTTCATCACGATCCCATCACGTACGAGATAGCTGTTAGAACCGTGACAGACGTTCCTTTCCGCGCTCCCTGTAAACATGACAGATGAGCGGGTCAGCGCTTTCCTCGCCCCTCCTCATACTATTAATGTACGTGTGGAGGAATCACGGGAACAGAAAGACCTCCTGAAAAGAGTGTCAAGGAGGCCAGAATGTTTAACGCTTTTTTTTTTTTCTTCATGCCAGTTGTTGCTGGAGAGAAGGAAGTGCTGACTGGCAGTGCTGGCGATGATGACAAATAGCAAGATAACTGCTTAGGATGGAGGGGAAAAATGGATTCTAGAGGGCTCTTGGGAAATCAGGGGGCTGCGAGCTGTCAGGAGTTTTATTAAAAAGTTCACTGAAGTGGTTTGAGAATAATTTGTGGTGATTTTTGACAAATAATGGTGGATCCGTGAGGAACCTGGCTGCTGTAAAAGCTGTGCAGTGCCTGCCTCTGGAAGGAGGAGGAAGAGGACCTGGGTAGTTACAGAGCTGTTTAATTTTCATTTACAGATGTACAAAGTCCAAACCAGAAGCAGTCTGGGAGATGTTGAAGGAAGAGACCATGTGGTTTTCTGGAGGAAAGTCATTTCAAACTGAAGCAATGTGATCCTGTGACCAGATCGAAAGGTGTTACTGCTAGAGGTGAGGCAGTGTATGATGAATCACAGAACATTAGGGATTGGAAGGGACCTTGAAAGGTCATCTAGTCCAATCCACCTGCCACAGCAGGATCACCTAGACCAAGTCACACAGGAGTAGATAGTCACACCTGATGTGACTCTAGATGAAACTGGGTACAAAATGGTTGGATGATGCTACGTGGTGGGAGGGAAGGTGTGTTTTCAGGTACTGGTCCTAGGAATGTTATGTGCAGTCTTGGTTGCTGAATAGAAAATGTTGTTTCCTGTCTGTGTTAAAGACTAATAACAACTTGGAGAATCTCTTGGCTTTTTTGAGAGGGAGATGGCTGGGATTAGCCATAACGGTGTAGTAGTCATGGAAAAACTGAGGTGCCAGGCAGTACAGATACATGTGAGTTGTGCTGCAGAGAAAAGCCCCAGCTCTGCAGACAGCAGCAGAGACCGGCTGTTCTGACAGCAGCAACTGCTGGTGCTTATACTGGGTCACAGGCTAAACATGAGTCAACAGACTGGTCCCGTTGTGAAAAAGCAAACACCATGCTGGGGTGTAAACAGTCGTGCAGACAGCAAGCTGCACGTTGCTGTCTCTTCGTTCTGCTCCGCACAGTGTGGCCTCAGCTACCACACCTGACTTTGGGAGCTGGAGCTGTGTCCTTGATGAGAGCCTGCATGCTGCCACGGTTCCCAGTCTGTGCTTCTGGACCAGCAAAGAGCAGCAGTGTCTGCGAGCTGCTGTGTGGCTTGAGTGTTGAACGGTTCCCCTTGATAGAGAAAAGCCTTTTCCTAGTTTGTGATCAGGGAAGGCAGGAACTGACCTGAGAGGGTTGACTGAGACAACAAACTGGGCTCTCGTTTTGGTCTTTCATGTGGTGCTGTTCTAAAGCATGTTCCTGGCCCATGCAGAGTTGACCTGTTGTACTGGTGTGCTTTGACTACTTTACATTTGACCACTTTCACTCCATTGTCTTTAGGAGGTGGAGATGTTTTCTAAGAGGCAGAGATGCTGATCCCAGAACCATGGAATGTGTTGGGTTGGAAGGGACCTCCACAAATAATCTAGTCCAGTCCCCTCTACAAGAAGCAGGGACAACTCTAACGAGAATAGGTTGCCCAGAGCCCCATCTAGCCTGACCTTGAATGTCTCCAGGGATAGGGCTTCCACCACCTCTCTAGGCAGCCTGATCCACCATCCTCAGATTCAAGAACGTTATGTCCAACATAAACCTCCCCTTTTCCAGCTTTAAACTATGACCCCTTGTCCTGTTGTTCCCTGCCCTTGTGAACAGTCTTCCCCAGCCTTCTGACAGGCCCCTTTCAGGAACTGCAAGGTCACTATAAGGTCCCCCTGGAGCCTTCTCTTCGGGCTCTAATGGCTCTATGATTCTATAATGTCCAACTGGCGTGGAAGCCAGTTCTCAAGGGTGGAATGGTTGGACTGCATTTGCATGTCATGGATGGTGTCATGAGACACCCAAATGCAGCAGCCTGCACTCTGCAGAGGGGTTCATAGAATCATTAGGGATTGGAAGGCACTCAAAAGATCATCTAGTCCAATCCCCCTGCCACAGCAGGATCACCTAGACCAAGTCATATGGTCAGTCAGGGTTAGAAGGGACCACAGGATGGTGGAGAATGCGGGTTCCTTGGCCTCTTGCTCTTTTTCAGAAGGTACTTTGGGTTACACCATCTTTCAGAGAGGGCAAAGACAGCAAGGTCTCCTCCCCAGGGCACCACACTTTAAATAGGGGCTCAGTGGTTTTCCCAGATGTTCCCTGAGCAGCACAAGGGCTGAGCAAGCAGCAGCAGATGGGAAGCCCCCTGTCGTTCTGCGCCGCGAAGCCAGAATACGACAGCAAAACCCATCCTGCGGAGCCACTGCTCACAGCGGGTCGGTGTCAGCAAGCGGTGAGCTGCAGCTGAAGGAAATGAGGGAGCAGCAGGAGTGTTGTTATATCCTTCTCAGTTGTGACTGAGCACTGGAAGCACTGGAATGCCTGAAGATGATGGCTCGTCTCCAAGCTCTGTGTGGTGCTGCTGCAGCAGCAAGGGCAGATGCAGAATTAACAGCAGACTTGGCCTAGGTGATCCTACTCTGGCAGGGGTTTGTACTAGATGATCTTTCGAGGTCCCTTCCAATCCCTAGTGTTCTGTGATTCTATGGTTTCCCTGTCATGGGGTAGTCCCCTCCACCTCTCAGGCTGGACTTCAGTCACACAGAAGTTCTTGTGGTTGATGCCTTTGTTCAGTTTTGACCTTGGCTTGGACTCTGCTTGCAGACATTCAAAGCTCTGGGTCACTGTCTTCAGACAGGTGTCCAGGAACAAGTCCATGGTGGCAGGAGCTAGTGGAACCAGAAGCTGCTCCAGCAGACAAAACTCAGGGCTTTCTCACGTGGTTTCCCCAGGTGCCATTTGCCAAACCAGTTTAGCCAGTGAAGGGGTCTGCCAGAGTCCCAGGGCTGCCAATTCCAAATCAGAGAAACAGGAGCATTGTACAGCAGCAGTTCTGTTGGGTGATGGTGTCTGGAGCTAAAAGACCTTTCAGGGGGTGGGGTGTCTGAAAAGACACCTGAGTGAGTGACTCTGGGATTGGTATTTCCAAGGCTGGGTGTTGCTGCATTAATGACTTGGATTAAGTAGGGCAGAATATGTGTGTGTGAGGGACAAGGAGGGAAATATCATGGGCAGACAGTCTGCTGGTGGAGCTGTCTGCCCCAGCAGGGACCAGGATTCTGAAGTGGATCCAAGCCATCAGACTTCATGGCCAGGACAAGCTGCTAATTTCAGTAATGGCACTGCCCTGGCTGCCTGCTTGGAACGACGACGCTTGGGTTTTGTTAATGCACAAGGGAGTCGTGTTGTGTGAGCCCACCATCCACCCCGGGGGATGTCTCTGTGAGCAGAGGGCCAGCACTAATGCCATCCTGTGAATGAATTCGCCCTTTATTCAGCGCTCTCCTCCCCTGCTGAGCCCGGAGCCCTGCACCCCTCCCGGATGCAGGGAGGTGCTGCCATTCGCAGCACTTGCTCAGCCAGGCTTCCACACCCCAGTGCCTCCAGTCTCGGACAGAACCGGGGCCACGGAGCAGCAAACACAACAAGATCTCTATTCTTAGCCTGGAAAGCCTCAAAGCTGGTTCTCTGGGGTGTTGGGCGATGAATGTGCAGCTACTGGAGCCCCTGACAAAGCCGAGTGAATAGCAGCGGTTGTCGCTAGCCCCGAACGCACACTCCTCTCCCATTGGATCCGTGGCTTTCGCTGCAGCTTTTCGCAGCCGCATAAACACGGCCCATTTTCCACTCACAAATTAACATCTTGCTCGCTGAGTTCGGGCTTTTGCACGCGTTCAGAACAAACCCTCTGATTTTTCACACGCAGCTGGAAGTCCTGGCTTGCCCGGGCAGAAGCTGCTGCTGCCTGGGTAAAGCCTTTGTGGTGGCACACAGTGGCTCTGATGGTGACCCCCTCTCCAGTGGCATGACCTGGTGACGTCCCGGGCACAACCTTGCAAGTCACCCGAGGTGCCTCATTCGTTTTGCCTCTGGGGAAGTCATAGAATCATAGAACCATTAGGGATTGGAAGGGACCTCAAAAGATCATCCAGTCCAATCCCCCTGCCACAGCAGGATCACCTAGACCAAGTCACACAGGAACACATCCAGGTGGGTCTTAAAGGTCTCTAGTGAAGGAGACTCCACAACACCCCTGGGCAGCCTGTTCCAGTGCTCTGTGACCCTCACTGGGAAGAAGTTCCTTCTCATATTCACATGGAACCTTCTATGTTCCTTCTCACACACACACTGCCCTTTGTCCTATCACTAGATGACATTGAGAAGAGCCTGGCTCCATCCTCTTGACACCCACCCTTCACATATTTATAGACATTAATGAGGTCACCCCTCAGTCTCCTCCAAGCTCAAGAGACCCAGCTCCCTCAGCCTCTCCTCATAAGGGAGGTGCTCCCCTTCCTTCATCATCCAGCAGCTCCACATCCCTGTTGAGCTGAGGGGCCCAGAACTGGACACAACACTCCAGATCTGGTCTCACCAGTGCAGAGTAGAGGGGTAGAAGAAACTCTCTTGCTCTGCTTACCACCCAGCTTCTGATCAGCACCCTTCTTGCAGTGACGGTTGGTCTTCAGCAGCCTGAAGGGATCCAGCTCACCAGTTCTGCTGGGGGCTCTCCATGGTGGGGAAATGGTCAGGTTCTCAGCACAGCACCGGGTCTCACCTTCTTGCTCCTCCTATATACAACCAGATATTTCAAGACCTGCAACCAGACATCCTTATATAAGCACCTCCTAGGCCAGTGTGTCTGCTGCTTTAGCTAGAGAACCCATCTGTGGTTGTGGATCCACAGTGAGATGTTTTCTGTTCCCAGGCTGATGGTTTGAAATATGTTCTGACAGCTCCTGGCAGAGTGACCTCTGAGGGAGATGATTCCTGGAGCTGGGCACCAGTGTCCTGAGGCCAGCTGGACAGACAGCTGCTTGTTGTGCCGGGTTTTGGATCACTAGGACGGGGTCCTACCTTGCTCTCTGTAGACATCCATGGGATCTCAGGTGAGTCTTGAAGGTATGTTACTGAAGATAGTCACTTAGAGATGGACGTGGCAGCACGGTGTGCTCTCAGGTTAGCTGCTGGGGGTGGGGTGTTGACTTGGAGACCTTCTGTGCTTTCGTTCAGTCCTTTTACTTCAGTCCTTCTCACCAAACTGATCAGAACCTCTGAGTAGGTACCACACTGGGGCAGAGCTGGGCAGGGAGGTGGGGAGCCTTTCCAGAAGCAGGCGTTGGGCACAAAGCTCTTGTTCCCTTTTGAGGGGACACGAGCTCCTGAGCATTTGATGCTCTAAAACAGCACATTGTGCAAACCTGCAGAGTGAGGGATGGGTGCCCCTTGGGGGAGGATTATGGCTGGAGCTCCAAATCCTGGGAGTTCTGGGTCCATCGCTGCAGCGGAGCTGCAGAGCAGCAGGGACTGCAGGCTGCTCCGCGTGCAGCGTTGTGCGTGATGCGCAGAGGGAAGCTGCTGCGGCTCGGGTGCCTTTCCGCACCCTCCAACAGCCCTGCCAGGCCCTCGGACTGCGTTGGCACGACCCGGGTGATGGGGACGAGGGGGGCAGACTGAGAAACTGAACTGTCACCACAACCCCTTCCTGCTTTCTAGCAGAGCCCTTCCCAGGTGAAAGCAAACAAAGGCAGCAAAGCCCCCGCTGCCTAGGCAGTGGTTTTCCTTGCTCCGATGGGCCATGAGGTCCTAATGTCTTCCCCATCCCTCTCCCCCGCCGTGCCCCTGGTCAGCCACGGCTGCTGGCAAGTCCTCCATGGGCAGCAGCCAGGCTGCAGCAATAATGAGAGCAAGTCAGGCAGTGCCATCCTATACAAGCTTCTGTCTGCTCTGCGTGTGTGCATCTGCGAGAGCGCTCTCGCTCTCCCTTCTCCCCCTTCCCTCTCTTTCGTAACCCCCCTCCTTCCACCAGCTCTTGTTCCTTTCACGAGATGCAGGGCTAGGGAGCCAGGAGAAGTGGCACCAGGCTGCTGCTCCTCCAGGGATAACTGTGGCTGGGCTGGGTCCTTCGCTCTCCCTGATGCACCGGGAGTCCGCAGACACTGCTCCTCAGGGTCCCAACCAGCCATGTCCAGCAAGCACCAAAAGCCACGTAGCCACCACCCCGCTGCCAGCTGCAAGACAGGTAAGAGCTAGGAGGGCCTCGGTGGGTGATGAAAGGCCCTTTGGTCCCCTGCTTCGTTGCAAGTCCCCGGGGAGGGATTTTTACTTTCTTCTGCCCTGGTTTTCTGTGGGGAAGGATGGATCCGCAGGCGAAGTGGGAGGGGAAAGGTGATGCTCAGTTGTTGCCCCTGTTGATGTCATGGCAGCACTTCTCTCGGCGCATTAACCTTCTCGTGGTGTCTTCTCAATGGTCAAAGGGACACACGCACCCGTTCGGGTCAGCAGGCAGGGAAGGAGAAGTGTATTGTGTTAAGCCCAGGCCTGACATCTTGGGCTGATGCAGGAGCAGGACTGGTTCTGGGGTGATCTCCGTTTCAATGGGATTAGTGGTGGGGCCTTTGATGCTGGGAGAGAGCGTCGGTCTGTGCTGGTGCCTGCAGCTCTGAGACCTTTGCCGTCATTTCGTTGCCAACCCCCCTTGTTATTGTTGCTATCCTGAAAGGATGGATTGTATTTTCTTCGAATATTTGGGTATCTGTGGCACCGTGACTACCGCTGGGGCTGAGCTGGTTAAAAACAAGACTAATTGGAGCGAAAGGAGAAGGTGTTGGAGACGGGAGAGCTGCGCCGAGCACAGGCTGTAGTGAAAACTTGCAGATGGCAAAACCCTGCTCCCCGTTTGCAGGAGGAATGTGAGGGGTGACCTGAGGGGGCTCTTCTTCCCGTAGCCCTGGCTGTGACTCGTGGGATCCGCCCAGCGGCTGGCGAGGGCCACCACCCCCTTGCTGTTTGATGGGTGGGGGGGACAGGCTGGCAGTTTGTCACAGCCTGAGAAGTACAAGGGACCCGTTGTCCTGACGCCTTCTCTCTGCCTGGTTATTGCTGCACCCAGTCCTAGGAGACCGTTGCCACATTCCTCCACCCGCGGAGCACACGCCTTGTCTGAAGGGCTGGGCTTTCTCCGAGCTGCCACACTGCCCGGCTCTGAGCCACACTTGCTCCCGCAGCACTGCCTGCACCGGCAGGACAAGCCCAGCCCTGGAGGTGATACCCACTCCTTGGTACTTGCTCGCGGCAGGCGTTGGCAGAGCTCAGTGTGCATCTCGGGCCAGGCTGGCAGGACGTGGCTGGTAGCTGCAGGCTGGTCTCCCAAGGCCAGATCGGTGCTGGCCGCAGCAGACATGTTTTGTGGAAGAGCCGCCGCCCGCTGCAGAGCAAGGAAGAGCCCATCTACCTCACTCCATTTGTGTTTTAATTACGGCTGGAGGGGCAGCCTGCGGAGATGAAAGACACATCCCAGCTCAGCCATGCGGTTAACTCATAGTACAAACACTCATTGAGCTGCTCGCGAGCTGGAAGCCAAGCACGTGCTCAGGTGTTTTTCTGCAGCGGGAATGACCTCCCGGTGCCACATCGTGTGTCCGCGCAGCGGCTAATGGCCCCAGTAAATCTTTGCTGTGGGACCTGGGCGCCCTGGAAGCCTAAGCCTTTGAAGAAGTGGTGATAAGGGCAAAGAAGCGTAGACCTTGCCCGTTGTAAATGGATTTGTGGCTGCGACTCTGAGATCTCGGGGCCGATTCCTGACATTTAATAAATGACTAGTTTGCAGTGTTCCGCTCGAAAGGTGCAGGCTGCTTGCAAGGCGCCTTGTCAGCTGAAAATTAACCCCTTTGCTCAGCCAGTCTCACTCCCGGGCCCGTGTCAAGCATCAGGTCTCAGTCAAAATGCACAAGGGGCAAAGCATCTGCGGTGGAGGATCTTTGTGGAGCTATGAGTGGGGATCTGTCTCAGCCTCCCGGCCGTACGCAGCGACTGCTCTACAGACGCTGCCATATTGACAGCAGCAGCGATGCTGAAAGCTGGGAGGACTCCAGTGCTGCACAGAGCAGCTCTGTGTCAACTCCAATCCTTTCTGCCTGCCTGCTCCACGCTAACAGCATCCTCTCTAGCACAGAGGCACCGACACGCTGCTTTACATGCCGCTGCTCCTGGGCATGGGAGCACGTTTCCTCAGAGAACAATTATGAGGTTGTCATAAAACACTTTAAAGGGGAAATCCTTCCCTTTGATTCCCGTCTCCAGTGTTGCCCCTCTCAGCCCGGAGCCTCTTGCTCTGCCTAGCTGTTGGTTTTGTGTCCTGCCTGCCCAGAGGAACTGAGGAGGGAGCTGGGAGCTCGCAGTGGAGGCATCTGTTCTGCTGCAGCAAGCGCGATGCCCAAGAGCCACAAACGTGTCCAGGAGATGCTTTTATCATTGACACAGGGGGGAGTTTAAATAGCTGCCGTGCTCTGGAGCTAAGCCGGAGATAGAGCGGTGGATTGCAGTTTATGTAACTGGTTTTCATTTTTAAATGGAGCCTTTTACTTTCAAGGGGAGTTCAGCTCGGTAGGTGTCTCCTGTCTCCTGCCCTGCCTCATTAGGACACGTGAAGTGGCTTATTTTACCAAGTCCCATCCAGNGCTCCACATCCCTCGAACTGAGGAGCCCAGAACTGGACACAATACTCTCCTTATAAGGGAGGTGCTCCACTTCCTTCATCATCCTTGTTGCTCTACTTTGGGCAGCAGCTCTGTGTCCCTTTTGAACTGAGGGACTCAGAACTGGACACGATACTCCAGATGTGGTACTACCAGTTCTGAGCAGAGGGGGAGAAGAACCTCTCTCGGTCTGCTAACCACCCCCTTTCTGATCCACCCCAGGATGCTGTTGGCCCTCTTGGCCACAATAGCACACTGCTGGCTCATGGTCATCCTGCTGTCTACCAGAACCCCCAGATCCTTTTCTCTTACACTGCTCTCCAACAGGTCAGTCCCCAGCCTATCCTGGTACCTGGGGTTGTTCTTGCCCAGATGCAAGACTCTACACTTCCCCTTGTTATACTTCATTAAATTTCTCCCTGCCCAGCTCTCCAGCCTGTCCAGGTCCCACTGAATGGCAGCCCAGCCTGCAGGGGTGTTGGTGACACCACCCAGCTTTGTGTCAAATTCCTTCAGCACAAAACCAAAGCCCCCTTGGGTCCCAGCAGAAGCAGACTGTGGCTGTGGGCTCATGACCGTGCAGCTCACCTGAAGCCCCAGAAAAGTGCCTCAGCTGCCCTCACGCAGCTGGCAGTTTGCAGTTACAGACCCTAAGTGTCTGAGCATCTTCTGTAGAGAGCACAGAGGCAATGGGGTCCTGTGAAAACACAGCCAAGAGCGGCTTCACCTCGGGGGATGCAGCTGCTGAGCATCACAGTGGCCTGAGGAAGCACTTGGTGCTGCAGAAAACCCCTTGCATGAGCCAGTTGCCAATCACACTCTCCATCAAGCCCCTTGCCATGTGGCAGTAGGAAGGAGAAGCTCACACGGTCCCGGGCAAGGCTGCAAAGACATTCAAAGCCCTTGTGGCATGGATCATCGTAACTGTGATGAGGCCATGAAGCCAGACAGAAGTGGAAGCGACTCAGCTCAGCGTGACAGCTTGTGAGGCATAAAGTCATGGAATCCTGGAGAGGCAGCAGATCCCTGAGGATACAGCGAGTGTGAGAAAACAGAGAGAAGTCTACTTAAATGTCAAGGTGAAGGAGTTTATGGAAGGCAAACCCCTTGCTAAGCAAAGGAACTGCTCAGTGTAGGCACCCTCTGAGCTGCCAGCTCCAAACTGAGAAGTGGGGTCAGCTGCCAGCCCCAGGAGGAGCATCCCTGTTACCTGGAGAGGCAAAAGCTTCACAGCTGGGAGCTGGAGCTGCTTTCCTTGTCTGGATGGATGTGTGAGGGCAGCTGCACCAGGAGGAGCAGATATCTTGAGCCCACCTGATTCTTGGGTGGCAGAAACTGAGACCAAGTGAAACCCACTTGAATAATGATCAATGGACAAACCTCACAGAATAGTTGAAGTAAGAGGGGAGAGTAGAAAGGACCCTGGAGATGGTGGAGAGAGGGTTGTCCAGTGGACAGGTTGGCAGATCCCTTTCCACCATGTCCAGTGACTTCCAACGCTGCACGTGGTCATCCCTTGTGTGTTTGCTGTCAGCAGGTCATGAGGAAACTGCTCTGCAGGGTTTCTTGGGTGGGCTTAAAATTTCAGATGGGATTCGAGCCTCATATCAGAATGAGTTATTTTATCAAAAGCTTCTAAATAGAAGCCATGGAGCAGTCAGAAGCAGGAGGGCTGTTTTAGAAGGACTTTACTGTAAACCTCTTCTGCCGAAGAGGAGCTTTCTAAAATATTGCCTCGTGAAAGGATAATTCTCTTTAGCTGCAATTTAATTACATTTCCCTCTGTGCCCGTGTCAGCTCAGCTCAGCTCGCTCACGGGTGCTCTCTGTTCACCCACACCTGGCCCAGGGAAGCTGGAGAAAGAGACCTTGGTCACAGTTGTTTGTGGGTTGCTCCAGGATCTCAGTGGGGTTTGCTGGGAAAAGGGGTGTCAGTGAGGTGTGCTGGGAAAAGGGGTCTCACTGGGGTGTACACAAAAAGGTGTACTGGGAAAATAGGGACTGGGGTCGCTGTCCATCCTGGTGATGGCAACTTGTCTAAGAGGAGCAGCACTCATATGACCCTCTGATCTATCCTGTCCCGAGGCAGTGGGTCAGGGTTTTTGATCTGTCTGAGACAGCAGCAAAGTCCAGTCTGAATAACAGACCAGAATTACCTGGAGCTTTGTTGACTGCACGTTTTGCTGACCCACCCCGCAATGCCCGTGAGTGTTAAGTGAGATCTGAGGGATGTTCTGGAAGTATTATGGAGACACAGGCACTTGTGACATCCTGTAGTTGCCCAGAGAGAACCTGGAAGTGTGGAAATGAGTTAAACCCAAACCGACACGTTAGCAGTTAAGCCCTCGGTGATGCTGCATTGCATTTGGCTTGGCTTTGGGGCAGGGGCTCCAGGGGATGCTTATTTGTCTGGAACAAGCCCATCTGTGGTTCCAGAGGCATGAGATGAACCCCCCACCTTTGACCTTGGATGAGAGGAGATTGTATCAGCTGCAGCATTTTCCAGTGCTTGTCTTCTGATAGATGGAGACATAATTAATCCGAGTCAGGATGACCTGGGCTTTGTGATGGGAGAATGAGAAGAGGGCAAATGTTTCCTTGCCAAGACAAGTGGTGAAAGAGGGGATCCAAGGCGATGGAGAGCTGGATCACTGCTACAGTGCTACCAAGCCCTGTGTTTTTGTAGTAAGTGCTGCAAGACTGACTCTCCCCAGGGATGTTGCCTGGTGATAATGCGCTATCTCAAGGCATCCTTCCTGCTATTAGCACCAGCATGTCAGGCACGGCAGTGTTTTAGCACAGGGCAAGCAGGTGGCTACCAGTTTCCAAGCAAAAGGCAGTGACTTCTTTAACTGCAGGGTACTTAATTATCATTATTATGAATTTAAAAACCCAACTTTTTGTGGTCAGTCAGCTTCATCTGGGCCCCTCAGTTCAAGAGGGATGTGGAGCTGCTGGAGGGAGTCCAGCATAGAGCAACGAGGATGATGAAGGAAGGGGAGCACCTCCCTTATGAGGAGAGACTGAGGGAGTTGGGTCTCTTGAGCTTGGAGAAGAGGAGACTGAAGGGTAACTTCATTAATGTCTATAAATATGTGAAGGGTGGGTGTCAGGAGGATGGAGCCAGGCTCTTCTCAATGTCATGTAGTGATAGGATGAGGGGCAATGGGTGTCAGCTGGAACATAGGAGGTTCTACATCAATATGAGAAGGACCTTCTTCACAGTGGGGGTGACAGAGCACTGGAACAGGCTGCCCAGGTGGGTTGTGGAGTCTCCTTCTCTGGAGATGTTTAAAACCCACCTGGATGTGTTCCTGTGTGACTTGGTCTAGGTGATCCTGCTGTGTCGGGGGGATTGAACTAGATGATCTTTCGAGGTCCCTTCCAATCCCTAATGGTTCTATGATCCTATGGTTCTGTGATTCTGTGGTTCTATGATGATTCTATGAAAAAAGCAACAGAGATCCCATGGGTTGACCCTCGATAAGTCAGTGACCCACAGCAGTGCCTGTGCAGGCTGTGTCGCACCCTGTGGGCTGTAGGTCCGTTTGGTCTTAGTGTGCACTGGACACCCTGCATCTATCCTGTGGAGGATGGAGACGTGTGTGCTGGAGAGCAAAGCGAGCTGGAGGCTGCATGGGGAGAGGCTGCAGGGAACGTGCTGGGGTCGAGCAGGACTGCGGCACCCCCAGGGAGGGGAGGAAGATGCGAGGGGTAGGTCACACTGCTGCCCTGCCGAGCAGATTCCTTCCGTCATCCCATGCCCTGCAGTCAGGTGCTCCCTTGCCTGCTAATGGTTTTATTTGGCTCTGCCGACACTGGAGCTCTTTAATTAAACTCTCTCATCCCTTGTGCCAGTGACAACTCCCGACGGCCCATGATCTGAGGGCAGCAACCTTCCCTAAAGCTCCGAGGAGCCGATTAAAGCGGAGCGGGCAGATGCTTTATTCCAACGTACCGAGGGTGATAACAGCGAGCGCTTTCGCAGGCATCCCCCCTCCTCCCCACCCCCAGATGCTCCCTGCCAGCCTTTGGCAACCACCTCCCGTGCAGAACGGCTCCCCATCTCCAAACGGGGTGAAACTGGGGCTCTGCTGCCAGGTGGGTGAGGAGGGGATGCGGTGGAATGTGCCATTGTGGTGGGAGCCGGCTGCGCAGCCGAGCTCCAGCCTGCTGGGCTGAGCCTGCCGTGGGGTTTGTGCTGGATGCGAGAGAGCTGCTCCGAGCTGCGCTGCTGCTGCTCCGAGAGGTGGGGAGGGGAGGGGTGTCCGAGTGTGACTTTCACCCCGCGCAGGGATTGTCGCTGAAGAAGGCTGCTCTGCTCTCTCCCCAGAGCCTCTCTGACCACGCTGTCAGCTCAGAGCCGCCAGCAGAGAGGACAGGTCAGAGGCAGTGAGTATCGCTTTCCCTGTGTCTGTCTGTCTGCAGTGCTTGTGCGGTCAGTTTCTAATTCCCTCCTGGCTTTCTCTGCATGCGAATGGATGGTCTTGATCTCTCGAAGCCCCTGAGACCTCTTGGTTTGGTTGTTGGTTCTTTTTTTTAACCTTTGTGCTGCTATTTTTGTTCTGTTGGGATGGCTTCATTATCTTTGCTCAGGTGATCTCCTGGGGGGGGGTCGATAACCCAAATGTCACGATCACACCCTTTCCTGAGGGGGAACCCCCAAAACACATCCATGATGAGACTGGCAATTGTCCTTGACCAGGGTCCTTTCACAGGAGAGGGAAGTAGGACAAATGATGGAGTGGGAGGCAAATAAAACCCCCTGACCATGGAGCCCTACTGGGATGCCTTCACCAGACACTGCAGATTGCATTTCTGAAGTCATGACTGACTAGTGTCGCTTCCAGTCTCGGGAAACATCCATGGGGATGTCAGCCTGGCGGTGGGGTTGCCTTCACAGGAGAAATAGGTCTCAGCATCCATGAAGTCAGACAGACTTTGGAACCACAGGGAAGTTGGGTGCTGCTCAGCTGTTCAGGTTGTCGTTGCGGGGGCTGGCGAGCGGGTGGGAGCGGGGGCGAGCAGAAGGCTGTTTCATAACAGTACCCCAAAAAGCAGCCTGCTAGAGGAGGCACCTGGCTCTGCTTCCAGCTCCCACTTCAGAGCAGCAGTGGGAAAGAGGAGTGAGGGCTGCTGGACTCCGGGAAACCAGGTGCCATGGCCCCGCGTGCGGGAGAGGCCGTTAATGAGGAAATTTAAAGGGGCTTAAGGAATTACGAGGATTGATTTCAGTTAAAGCGCATCGGAGCAGCCGGTCGGGGTAGGGATTAAGGAAGTGCACCCGCTGGCCTGCAGTGCAATCCCAGTCCCATTAATTTAGTTGGGGAGAGGCTTTGTACGTTTTTAGTGTAATCAGGTTTTAAAAGGGATGTTGTGTTGGGCAGCCCAAGCTCTAGGATCTCCCCAAGTCCCAGCAGAGCAGGTTCCGGGCTCCTTTGCACAGTCTCTGCTCTCATCAGTCCCTATGTCGTCTCCTCAGTTGCTCCCTCTGGGTAAGAGGGTGTGGAGGGCAGCTGGAGCTTGTCCCTGTCCTAGCAAATAAGAAACATTTGCCCTTTGCTAACTAAACAGTCCAGCTCTCTGTCCCATCCTGTCTGATGGACTTCATCTTCACTCTCCAGTGCAAGATTTGTTAAACCCTTGGCCCCTCTGCCAAGGCTTATGGGGACCCTACCATCCCTTCTTTCCCTCCCTCCTTCCCTCCCCTTTGCAGACTGTGCATCTCCTTGGTGGCTGCCCACAGGCTTCCACCAGCCTGAACAGGAGATGTCTTCTTTGAGTTAATTTTGTGTGAGTGTTTGAGCCTGTGATGGTGAAAGGACCAGCATCTGCAGACACGTGAAGTCCTCCTGTTATTTTGTTTGCAGTGCCAGCTTTTCCGCGATGCCTGGCCAGTAACATCAGCCATGACCTGGAGGGACAGGGACAAGAGGTAGTTTGGTCTTCTTAGCGAGGTCAGCCTGGAGCTCTGCCTGTTGAGGAGAGACCTTCAGAGGTGTTGAATGATGTGTGTGGTAATGCCAACTCCTGCCGCTCCGTGGTGAGCTGTGACGCCAAACTCAAGTCACTTTAGACCTCAAGCTGGACTTAACCTGCTGTCCTGATCTTAGAAGGAAATGCTGTCTCTTCTCTGTGATCATCCCTCAACTCTGAACGTCTTCCATTGAAAACCCGACCTTCAGCACTAGGAGGCGAGGATCAAATGGGTTGAGAACAACTGTCCCTCCTTTTTTATTTGCCGAGGATTCTTTGCTCTATTTAAAGTGCCAGGACATGAAAGAGTAAATTCCTCCTGGAAACAGCCTCGACTGCTGTCCAAGCCAGCCAGTTAAAGGGTTAACTATAGCTGGATGTCTGAATGGCTGCCTTGCTGATCCCATGGAGGTAACTGAAAAGACATGATGCATCCCTCACCCCTGCCCGTCTTGTCGCTGTCTACCTTGTCCAGCCAGCCTTTCAGCTCGCTGTGGTGTCCCCTCGTCCCTCCTGCCCTTCCCATCTCCTGTGAGCCTGGTTTCTTTCCCTCTGTCTCTCCTGTGTCCTGTCTTGGGATCCTCAGCTGGAGATTGGGGTTCTGTGAGGGCTCTTTGCTCGTGGCACGGCACCTCTGTCCCCTACACGCTCTGATTCCCCGCTGCAGTCCCTTGATCTCGGGCACCAGAGAGGAATCTGAGCAGCGCTGCGGTAACGCGTGTCACACCTCTCGCCGGGGAATGGGTGAGGTGCTGGAGCAAACAGTGCAGGGAAGAGAAAGATTGGGGGTGGGAGATGTCAGGAAAGGTACCAGAAAGCTCCTGTAGTGGACTCAGTGCCATCCTGCTCAGCCAGGAACATGCCACCCCACACGCAGTGTTTCTGCACTGAGGTTGGAGGTTTATGTGCCGGAGCATCCCGAGACCACCAGCCGCGGGTCCGTAGGTTAAGGCCACACGCCAGGTCCTGCGACAGAAGATCTCCAGGTTTCTGTGCCTGCTGAGCACCGTGAGCTGCCTGTGCTGCACTTGGGAGACGCTCGGTGCATTTAATTAACATTTAATTTGCTTTAAGATTACATTAAAGGGTGCAATAATAGAAACTCTCGGAAGGGCGGGAGGAGAAGGGAGAAACAGCCGTGCTACAGATATTGGCTCAGTTGCTGGTGCTGAAGTGTTCTGTGAGAGCTACATATGGAGGGGAAGAAATCCTGCACTCTCCTCTGTAGTCACAGAAAGTGTCTGGCATCTGTTTGGCAGCAGGGCTTGGAGAAGGGCTTTCTCCAGCTCGCAAATGGGTCCAGCAGCTGAGGAGTGAAGACTCTGTTGCTAAATC
The DNA here is from genome assembly GCA_013400115.1 of Rhinopomastus cyanomelas. Classification (NCBI taxonomy): domain Eukaryota; kingdom Metazoa; phylum Chordata; class Aves; order Bucerotiformes; family Rhinopomastidae; genus Rhinopomastus; species Rhinopomastus cyanomelas. The sequence goes on along the minus strand of VXBP01002733.1, from coordinate 175,735 downwards.
CTCCTCCTGTGGTCTGGAGAAGAGAACAGCCGCGTTGGTGTCCAGAGGATCTAGTAGAAAGGATGCCCTTGGGCTGGAGAGGCAAATCACAGGCTCTGCCCTTTTAGAGACCCTGTAAAACCATTGAGCTGGGAAGAGATGATGCCAGTCCCAAATAACGTGTGCGTGTGTCCTGCATCCTTCTCCCGTTGTGTCCCTCCCCATCCCGGGGTTATGTAATGAAGGATGCTGCGGATGCGCTGGCCGTCCTGGGAGGGGGCTGCCAAGGACATGAGGGGTTGGCGGAGGAGCAAAGGCTCTGGGGCCAGTTGGAAATGTAGAGGAAAAAAGCAATAAAGCCATTTTCTGCTTGGGTGAGCCTGTCAGGGGAGAGGCTGCTTTAGCCTGCTTATGTAACCTGAGCCTGGAGAACCCACACGGGATCCTGGCTGGGGTCTCCTGGCTCCACAGCACAGGTTTGCTGTGCAGGTCCCTACCTCCTTCTCGTCTTCCTCCAGTCCCCTCCTGCCCTCAAACCCTGGTATTTGTGCTGTTTCTGGTGCTGCTGGATCACGGTGACTGATTTGTGGTGCTGCTGCCCTTTGCTCTCCAGAGCAGATCTTTCTAAGAAACCATCACAAAGTTTCACAGCCTTGAACAGCCTTCTTGCCACTCAGAGCCGCTGAATGACTGGTGTGCGTGAGGCTTCAGCTGCTCGGCTGCGGTGCCCGTGCTTAGCGTCTGCTTGGCGTCTTGCTGGAGGTGTGTCGGGGTCCCTCTTGCACGTGAGGGAGCCCTGGACACATGCACAGAGCCCCTGAGGGGTTTTGGTTTCCTTTGCCACTCTGGCTGGATGTGTAATCCTCATCTTCTTTGGTTTCCCCCTGCTCACACCCCTGCTCCCCCACATCGACCACAGGAACAGAGGGATGAGGACTCGCCTGGGCTGCCTGTCTCACAAATCAGACTCATATAATGATTTCACAGCTATTCTTCCGGACAAGCCCAACCGGGCTTTGAAGTGAGTATAGCTGCAGCATCCCACCCCGACCCTAGTTCCACCCTTCCCCTCCCTGCCCACCACCCCCTCAGGTACTACCTTCCCTTCGTTGTGCTTTGTGTAAACTATGACTGGTTCTTTTAGCCACAAGGAAGGAGGAAAACAAAACAGCTCAGAGACAGCAGGAGCAGCCTCAGAAATGACCCGGATGATTGATACGAGGTCTCCAGGGAGGCAGGACATGCTCATGGTCCCCACTGCTGTACGTGGGGCATGTCTGCATGTATCTGAGGGTGTAATTTATCCCCCTGCCTTTGCCATAACCACAGTGTGAGCAGCTGACTCACTGCAACGGGCGATGAGCGACTTCAGGTCACGGTCCTCCTCAGCTAAGCCTTGTCATTAAGCGCTCGCTGCCTGAAGTCCTGTCTTGGTTTGCACAACGCTTAGGGCAGATGCTTCAGACAATCTATAGACCTGATTTGAGATGAGTGGGATGAGATTCATCTAATCACAAGTCGCTGCTTACGTCTGAGCTAAGACTCTAACCTTCTCCACAAAGTCCGTAACGAGAAATAAACACTTCTGCAGGGGTGGCTTTCGTTTTGCTCGACTTTTGACTTTTGCAATGTAAATGTCGACATCTGAACTTGTTCCCTGAGCTTCTGCTTGAAGTCAGTGAGGCAACTTCAGTCCCTCTTTGGGTGTGATTCATCTGGCCTCTTTTACCCACCCACCTAGGGATGCAAAGTGACGGTCAAGCTCCTGCAAGTCCTTTGGTATCTTCTTACTGATTCTAAAGGGAACCCAGGGTGACTCGCTCACCTGGAGATCTCTGCGTTGTAGCCTTGTAAAGCTAGGCTTTACAGAAGAATTCTAGCCTTCCTTGATGTCCTTGCCACGTAGCCCCAGAGGTCATCAGTAGCCATGGCTTGTCTGTAATGAACCTCTTCATTTCTTTGCAGGAGACTGTCAACGGAAGAAGCAACAAGATGGGCAGACTCTTTTGATGTCCTTTTGTCCCATAAGTGTGAGTAGAGATCAAACTGTACCTTGCCCCCATGCCTCATACTCTTAGTAGTGTTTGTGGCTAGCGCCAAGTCCATCTGGCATGGCACAGGGGTGGTCCTTCAGGTAGCTGCTTACCACCCACTAGGCAGCGGTCACAGTCACACACAGCAGGACTTGTCTCCTCCGGCTAAAAGGTGGCAGAGTGAGTCTCAGGGGGTTCCCTTCCTGGCTTTGCTGCTGTGCCAACAGCTGTTGATCTCCAGCTCCTGGAGATGAGCTGCAGCAGAACCCTCAGGCTGTAGCCGTGCAAACTGACCTTTGGCACATGCCCCTCGGTCTGGGCTTTTGGCACAAGCAAAGGGCAGGTTCTCAGGCTGTTAAAGCCCCCTGAGATCCTCAACACCAGCTTCTTCCCCTCTCCCTCCAGCTGCTCCTCCACGGTGCTGTAGAGCTGCCCCATACTGAGGCACAGCCCCAGCTGAGCGTGCGTGGCTCATTCTCCTCGAACAACTGGCTCTGTAGCAGAGAAGTCATGCGTGGTACCTCTTAGCACGATCTAATTTGCAGTTCCCAATGCAACCCTCAAAATCTCACATCCAGGAACCTCATGCAAAGTGTCATCAGCGCAACTAGCTCCGCTCGACAGATCAGTCGTATCGGTCCCGCTCAGAAAACATCACTCTGCTCCAGCAGCATTATGGTGCTGAGAACTTACAAACAAGATGGTGCAGCTCACCGTGTAGGTTCATTAATGTGTGTGTGGTGGAGGAGAAAACAAGGGTGTATCGGGGCTGGGGAGAAGTCAGCGTGGGCGGTGAACCGCTCCACTGCGATGAGGAACTGTCTGACTTTCTTACAGATCCAACCTTCTCTGCACTCGTAGGCTAAAGCGTAAGTGCAAATTGCATTATTATTTTAAATAAAGCCTAGTTTTGCTGGATTTCTACTGAGATGACAACGGTTTTGGCAGGGAATTAGGCGACAACTTTGAACAGGCTGGCTGGCCAAGGCTGAAAACGCGATCTGCAGTTTTAGCAGCAGCGTCTTGTTGAGATGGTTGCTCCTGCAGCCTGCAGGGAAAAAACATCTGATGAGGCTGGGTATGGCTAAGAGGGAATGTTTCTGTTATGGAAATTCAAAACAAGAAGGGAAAAATGCACTATAGGATGCCTGGGGCATGGGGAGGACAATTCCAATTCCATACTGGACCCCCTGTTCCTCCTTCACCAGTGCAGAAGTTGAATTTTTCCTTATTAGCTACAGGTGAAGCAGAAGTGTTTTGGTTTGTGAATTTACACATAGAATCCTAGAATCATGGGGGATTGGAAGGGACCTTGAAAGATCATAGACTCATAGACTCATAGAATCATTAGGGATTGGATGGGACCTCAAAGATCATAGACTCATAGAATCATTAGGGTTTGGAAGGGACCTTGAAAGATCATAGTCTCATAGAATCGTTAGGGATTGGAAGGGACCTCGAAAGATCATAGAATCATAGACTCATAGAATCTTTAGGGATTGGACGGGACCTCAAAAAGGTCATCTAGTCCAATCCCCCTGCCACAGCAGGATCCCCTAGACCAAGTCACACAGGTGGACATCTATGCTCTGGTATTATACAGCCTATTCCCTCTTTAGCTGGCTGCCACAAATGCTAAATCAAACCCTACTTTAATTACTTCATCCAGCAGGCTCCACAAGAGCGTCTGATTTTATTAATAAATTCACCTTATAAAGCGATAAGCGAATGACCAGGATTTCTGCTGTCTCTAGAAGGGAAAGGAAAGCTGTTGCCTCTCTGACACCTAATGAAAAATATTCAGTTCCTAATAGCAACAGAAGGGGATCGTTAAAATTTAAATTAATCTTTTTTTATCAGCAGTCACGGTGACACTGCCTGGCAAATGGTGACAAAGAAATGCTGTTGTTTAATAAATTACTTTTTGACAGGAGTAGGTTACAGCTTCTCTGCACCTGATGTTAGGCAGGTGAAGGGAGTCTTGTCTTGTGTCTGGCCAAAATTCGAGGGAAGGAGAAGCGGTGCCTGGTCTGCCCGCAGCTGCCTGGAATGAAGCTGCCAGCTAACATGGGACTTTCAATGCCTAGAGAAGGATGCAATCCTCTCAGTCTAATTTCTCTGTGGTGGCTCAGGTGAACAATGTTAGCTGGGGAAAATATACATTCATGCTTGGGGGCATGGGCTAGGAACCAGCTGGGCTCATGGAGAGCTTCCCTTGGGGCTCACAGCATCAGCAGGTAGAAGGCTTCTGCTTGACACATCTGTCATAAATTCTTTCTTTGCTAGATGGACAGTTCATCTATTTTGGAAGGAGACTGTGATGCTGAATGCACAGGACTGAGTGGTGGTTGCTGCTGCAGCCAGATGTGACGTGGTTTTCATAGAATCATAGAATCATTAGGGATTGGAAGGGACCTTGAAAGATCATCTAGTCCAGTCCCCCTGCCAGGGCAGGATTTGGGTCCTTTTCATTCAGCGTACCCTTCTAGGTGGGGCAAACCCCAAAATACTCCAGTAGGACTCAGGAGCTGGCTATATAAGCTGAAAATGGGTCAGTCTTTGTGGGCAGCATTGCAAGGGGTTGGTCAGGTGTAAAAAAGGAGGTCCATGGAGCCAGAAGGTGGAACAGAGCTCCCTAAAAGACTTTCTGAAGTGCTGATGTTGCTGCCTGCCCTTATCCATGGAGGATGCTTGTGGGGCATGGGAAAGGCAAACAACTTGTACTCTTCCCCTTCCTATTTTCATGAGTCTCTAAAAGGTCTCCAAGTGGGAGTGACTTGAAGAGGTGATGTACATTACACAGCCTCTACAGAGCATGTCATCATGCTCATCTCTGTCAAATACCCTTTGAAGTGGCCCTCTGGAGCTCCCATCCTTCCCCCTCCCCCCTTTATTTTAATGAGTGACCTCTGTGGGTAATGCTTGATGCTGACATGCTGCTGTCTGGCAGCATCTTGAGTGGAGGATTGAGAACCCCTGGGCTTTGAAGCAGTCTCCAAAGATTCCCAGGCTGGGGCCTCTCTGTATGGAGTGGTCTGGTTTGGATTCATTCTCCAGTCGTTTAAAGAATAATTAGCATTGACATTAGCCAGAGACTGTGAGTAGGGAAGGCATAGAGGCTCTCAGTGCCACTCCCCCACCTTCTTTCTCCGCTGCCTTTGGGACTTCGGCATCCCTTGGGCTAGCACTGGTAACCAGTGCTGACTGGCAGGATGCAGCTCGGCTCCGTTTCGCTGACAGCCCCAGATAAATAGGTCAGTGCCGCGATATCCTGCTTGTTTTTGCTAATGGGTGAAGCAAATCAACTTGAAACCAGAGGGTCAGCCAGTCCATCCCCTTTTTACAGCAGGGGCTTTGTCAGGGCTTGCTGCAAGAGACACAGCGGGGCAGCTGGGGTCAGGGCTGCTGAGCAGGGCAAGCAACAAGAGAGAGCAGTTGGAACCTGCTTTCAGCAGGGAGTTGAGAGGGCAAGAGCTGGATCCTATGCAGCGTGCAGAGCAGTGGTTTGAACACACTAGATCTTGCTATCTTTTCCCATTTAGTGCCAGTGCAGGTTAGCGGTGGCCCTCGGGCAAGTGGAGCTCGGTGTGGTCTGCGGGGTCTGTGTGCCTGTGAGTAACTGAGGAGTAACCCCTGCTCTGTGTCCATGCCCAGGAGGTACAGGCTGGTCAACCAGATAGAGATGCCTTTTGACAGGCTGCTGGAGGGAAATACAAGCAGTGGCATGTCTCGTTCTGCTTCCATCGCAAGGCTGGACACGTGGCCTGTCAATTGTCCAGACCCCAGCAGGACACTCCGTCCTCAACCCATAGCCACGTTCCAGTGCAGCGCTGGATGCTGAAATCATTTGCGCTGAGTTCACATCTTTATCTCAAGGGTGATTTATTTTCTTTCCCCCCCCATCTCCACTAAGTTTTGTGCACTCATGTCCAAACTTTTTTGCTGTCCTCCTCCTCCTGTTCTCTACACATTCCTCCTCTTCCTACACAGCACAGGAACATCCCATCTACTCCTAGCCCTTTCAAAACCAGAACAGCAGTAGCACTGTGCTGCTGACAGCCAGCTAACGTCCAGCGACGCCGTGGTAAGCAGCAGTGAGAGCACGTACGTGTGCTGTGCAGAGCTCTGTCGCCTGGTCTCTTCAGCCCTGGACCCAAAGAGCTCCACAGCTTAAAACCCACGTGGATATGTTCCTGTATGACTTGGTCTAGGTGATCCTGCTGTGGTAGGGGGATTGGACTGGATGATCTTTCGGGGTCCCTTCCAATCCTTAATACTCTGTGTGCAACTTGGTCTAGGTGGTCCTGCTCTGGCAGGAGGTTTGGACTGGATGATCTTTCAAGGTCCCTTCCAATCCCTAAAGTTCTGAGATTCTGTGAAGCCCTTCACCTACCAGCCATGAGGGTTCTATCTGTATCCCTGCATGAAGTGCTGATTGCCCCAATGCTGTGAAATGAGTCCATTATATAGATGATTGTTGATCACTTTCTTAACTCTTGACAGTGGCTAATGTTGGGTTATTGATTGCCTGAATGATTTAAGCCGCTAATCTCAGCTTATTGAGTTGCTGAAGCTAAGGGTTTTATGCTAACCAGTTCAGTCCCTTCATAGAATCATTAGGGATTGGAAGGGACCTGGAAAGATCATCCAGTCCAATCCCCCTGACACAGTAGGGTCACCTAGACCAAGTCACGCAGGAACACATCCAGCCGGGTCTTAAACATCTCCAGTGAAGGAGACGCCACAACTTCCCTGGGCAGCTTGTTCCAGTGCTCTGTCACCCTCACTGTGAAGAAGTTCGTCCAGAGCCCTTCTTGTTGGAGGGCATCCACTCTCTGTGGCCTGAAGAACAACATTTGAGTGGGATGTCAGGAGTGTTTGAGTCCCTGTCCTCACAGAGTCATTGATCTGGCCCACCAATAAAACACTAATTCTTGTTATTGTCCACTTTGCTGGTCACCTGCAGGGTTGTAGCTGGACAGCACACAGCAAGGTCTTGGGATGGGGCAGAAGACAGATGCTTGCACAGTCCTCGTGTGCATTCCTCTGGTCTGATTAGACAGGGAGCAGGGCATGTTGAATCCTACTTTTAACACAGTAGAAGTACAAATCTCCTCTTTTAGAAGTATTCTGCTCCTCTCTCAGTCTCTTGATGCTCAGTAGGAAAGATCAATTCCTTTGCCATCACCCTATCTGCTCCATCAGGTTGATTTACTGCTTTGGCTTCAAGCAAATCTGGCTGCTCGTAAGTCAGATTCCTCACTAAATGTCTAATAGTTGTCCTGAAGGGCTGTCCATCCACACCAGAGCATCTCTGTCTTCTTGAACGGTCATGCCTTTAGGCTACGCGTTTTAAGGACAGCTTGTTCTGCTGCAGCTGAAGACTTCTACTCCTGCTTGTCATTTCATACGATCATAGAATCATCAAGGTTGGAACAGACCTCCAAGATCATCCAGTGCAACCATCAAACCCCCCCCCCCCCACCCTGCCCACTAAACTCAGCTCTCCAGGGTCACGTCTACCCATTTTTTGAACCCCTGAAGGGATGGTGACTCCCCCCCATCTCTAGGCAGCCTGTTCCAACACCTGACCACTCTGTCAGGGAACAAATTTTTTCTGATGTCCAACCTAACCCTCCCCTGGCACAACTTGAGGCTGTTTCCTGTTTCTCTATCACTAGTGACTGCAGAGTGACTTCTGGGCTTTTTCTGTGAAGCACCTCTTTGGCATGACACTGCTCAGATGCTCCCCATCTCAAGGCTGACACAGTAGGTGATGCTCTTCTGCTCAGATCACACTGCAACCCAGTGCTTATTGCTCCAGAAAATAACCTGGCCAGTTGGGCAGGATGAGCTTTGAAATGCTGATCCTTCATAGCCATCATGGGCTCAAGCTGTGTCAGGGGAAGGTTAGGTTGGACATAGAATCACAGAATCATTAGGGATTGGAAGGGACCTTAAAAGATCATCTAGTCCAATCCCCCTGCCCCAGCAGGATCACCTAGACCAAGTCACACAGGAACATGTCCAGGTGGATGTGAAGTGAGACTCCACAACTCTCCTGGGCAGCCCCTTCCAGTGCTCCGTCACCCTCACTGGGAAGAAGGTCCTTCTCATATTTATATGGAACCTCCTATGTTCCAGCTGACACCCATTGCCCCTTGTTCTATCACTAGATGACATTGAGAAGAGCCTGGCTCCATCCTCCTGACACCCACCTCTCACATATTGATAGACATGAATGAGATCACCCCTGAGTCTCCTCCAACCTAAAGACACCCAGCTCCTTCAGCCTCCACTCATAAGGGAGGTTCTCCACTTCCTTCATCATCCTCATTGCTCTACACTGGACTCCCTCCAGCAGCTCCACGTCCCTCTTAAACTGGGGGGTCCAGAACTGGACACAATACTCCAGATGTGGTCCCACCAGTGCAGAGTAGAGGGGCAGAACCTCTGTCAATCTGCTAACCGCCCCCTTTCTGATCCACCCCAGGATGCTGTTGGCCTTCTTGGCACAAGAGCACACTGCTGGCTCCTGGTCATCCTGCTGTCCACCAGGACCCTCAGGTCCCTTTCTCCTACACTGTTCTCCAACAGGTCAGTCCCCAGCTTATACTGGTACCTGGGGTTGTTCTTGCCCAGATGCCAGACTCTACACTTCCCCTTGTTATACTTCATTAAATTTCTCCCTGCCCAGCTCCCCAGCCTGTCCAGGTCCCACTGAATGGCAGCCCAGCCTGCAGGGGTGTTGGTGACACCACCCAACTTTGTGTCATCAGCAAACTTGCTGACAGGGCACCCTAATCCCTCATCCAAGTCATCGATGAATAGACTGAACAGGACTCGTCCCAACCCTGACCCCTGGGGCACTGAGCCTTCTCCTTTTCCTCCTGCAAAGGCTCCTGCTTCACTCTCCAGCCCTCCGCTTGCTCCCGTGCAGGGGTTAAGGGGGACAGAGGTTTTGACACTCTTTCTGTTCCCCACATTTCAGGAAGGGGAGTAGCCCTGAGATATCTCTCTCATTCACCCACCGCGTTCATATTCTTGAGTGAGACTCAAAGCAGCCACAGAGAGGTACCCTGCTCCTGGAAATGCCTTTGGCACTCTGCTCCGCAGGCTTCTCCGGGGCTTGTGTCACCTCATTGCCCCGGGCTGGAACCTACAGTCTGCACTAATTGCTCTGCAGTGCTCATGTCCAAGAGCCCCCACTTTGCCTGCAACAGCAGTCCCAAACCATGCTCATCTCCTCCTCCAAGGGCATCAGTAATGAAGCAGCAGGAGTTTGGTGTGATACAGCTGTTCCTTGCCCTCCTGGGGCTGACAGGAGCAGCAGTCATAGCCCAGATGGGATGTTTAGTTGCCAGTTGCTCTGCAGACTGCTGATGGAGCAGTTAGAAGCACCCAGCTTATTAATGGAGGAGCTCTGAGAAGCACAGAGGTGAGAGGCTGAGCCCGTAGTTTGCTCCTGTCTGGCCTGATGTCTTCCCTGCCTTTCTGTTGGAGAGCCTGGGCACTCGGGCATCTCTGCTGACTAAGGCACAGCCACAAATAGGGCTGTTAGTTGCTGCTTGACACCCGGGGCCACTTCTTAGGGCTTTAGGCTCTGGACACAGAAGTGGAAATTATCTCCATGTCCAAAGTTATTACGGAAACAAGAGAAACAGGAGTAAGGCTGAGACACGCTAAGAGGCAGAAGAAGGGCAGTGTTACATCTCTGCTTCTCCTCATGTAGCCAGTGTGGAGCTGGCTACCAGGACGAAGCTGTAGGCGAGTTCGTGATGGATGCTGTGTCATGGCCAGCCCTTGTGCCTGGTGGGCCTGGGCTTACTGTAGCCATCAGCCCCTTGGATTCCATCCCAGCTCCGGTGCTTCTTGCTGTCGGAGGAAGGAGGATGGGCAGCTCCCACAGTGCTAAGGGGGCTGGTGAAGCCCACAGCATTGCAGGAGCTCAGGTCCTACAGACCCTCACAGCCCTTGTCCATCCCTACAGACCCTCACCAGCCCTCGTCCATCCCTACAGACCCTCACCAGCCCTCATCCATCCCTTCCAGGCACACACACCCTTGCTCCTCTCATCCTTTCGGGGAGTCTGACCTTGCCAAGCGTGTTCCCGATTCCATCAGTATTTTTAGACACTTGCTTGGAAGCAGCTGGTAGTGACTCGGGAGGTTTCCAGCCATGAACCACAAATACTCGGACTCTACAGAAGAAGTTAAGAACACGTTGCTGGGGAAAAAAGTGTGCAGCCAGATTGCTTCCACTGAAGGGAGGAGAAAGGGCTTCAGCTCTGCTGGTGCCAGCTGGGGAAAGGAAATGAGAAACAGTAGCTGTGGCCATAAATATGCCCTGGCAGGGCTTTAGGAAGACACAGGCTGCCTAACAAATCTCCCCATCTTTGTAATCTGCCCCGGCCGGCTCAGACTGCATTGCTGAGGGGTCACAATCACTAAGCGCTAGCGGGCGGTGAGAGCGCTCGTGCCGCTGATGAGCTGGGCGGCAATTAAGCCGCGTCCTTCACCTCTCTGTAGCTGTATCATAGAATGATAGGATCATTAGGGATTGGAAGGGACCTCGAAAGATCATCTAGTCCAATCCCTCTGCCACAGCAGGATCACCTGGATCAAGTCACACAGGAACACATCCAGGTGGGTCTTAAACCTCTCTAAAGGAGACTCCACAACCCCCCTGGGCAGCCTGTTCCAGTGCTCGGTCACCCTCATGGTGAAGAAGGTCCTTCTCATATTTATATGGAACTGCTCCCTGCCTTGTCCTTGTCCCCTTGTAACTGCCAGTGTCTCTCTCACAGATGGGCTGGCTGCTTTCCGAGCTTTCCTGAAGACGGAGTTCAGCGAGGAGAACCTGGAGTTCTGGCTCGCCTGTGAGGACTTTAAGAAGACTCGCTCAGCGGCCAAGCTGGCCTCCAAGGCGCAGCGCATCTTTGAGGAGTTCATTGACGTGCAGGCTCCTCGAGAGGTGAGCACTCTGGTCGGCCAGAACATCTCTGTGGTGCAGGGAGTGGGTCCATCTCTCCATGCTGGGATGTCTAGGGGGCTTGGAGGGGGCTCTCTCTCCTCTCCCAGAGGTGCTGGTGAGAAGTGGGGAAGGAGGATGGGAATGCCATCCTGCCTGCTACAGCTGCCTCTGCTCACGGTGACTCAGCCCCTGGTGAGGGCAACTGCTTTGATGACACTGGATTAGTCACAGTTCATTGACAACCACAACCTACATTTCCTAACTTCTCAGCTTCTCAGGAGTGTTTCACCTTGCTCCTCTCACTTGCCATCAGTCCCCAAGTAGGCAGTTGGGCGCGTTGCTTGCAGGATGTTTTGCATCAAAGCATCCCACCATTGACCAACTTGTTGACTCTCCAGGGAGGAGTGGCTGTCCGCTGACTGGCTAGCTCCCAACTCTGTTAGGCCTCATAAAAGAGGCAATAAAAGGACAAAAAGATACTGAACACAAAGTGCAGTCACAAAACCTGAAGCATAAGTCCTCTTTCAAGGTCTGATGTGCCAGTCAGGTCCTGTGTCGTGATGGTAGGTTGTGTTAGTGCGTGTGTGATGCAGCCACGAGGGTGCCTACTGCACCTGCCCTCCCACGGTGGGTCTTCTGTGGTGATACAGGCACCTGATGGCAGGGGGTGTCTCTTTATTCTGCCTTGGAGCTAGGAAGGTTATGGTGAGTCCACCAAGAAGCCCCAGGTTTAGACCGAGGAGTGTATGCGTCTTGAGACACGCTTTCACACCTGGTGTCGCGGTAAACACCTTCCTGCTGGTATTCAGGAGGCTGAGGGAGATCTTTTCAGGACAACAATGCTGAATCTGTGTTAGATGTGCAAGCACAGATTGGATGGGGTCTTCACTAACTTTTGGTCCTGTCACCTCAATTTTGACCAGCTGGAGTGTGAAAGGGCTTGTAAGTGACGCAGTGAGCTGCTCTGTGTCATAGAATCATAGAATCATTAGGGATTGGAAGGGACCTTGAAAGATCATCTAGTCCAATCCCCCTGACACAGCAGGATCACCTAGACCAAGTCACACAGGAACACAGCCAGGCAGGTTTTAAATGTCTCCAGTGAAGGAGACTCCACAACCCCCCTGGGCAGCCTGTTCCAGGGCTCTGTCACCCTCACTGGGAAGAAGTTCCTTCTCATATTTATGTGGAACCTTCTCTGTTCCAGCTCACACCTATTGCCCCTTTTTCTATCACTAGATGACATTGAGAAGAGCCTGCCTCCATCTTCCTGACACCCACCCTTCACATGTTTATAGACATTAATGAGGTCACCCCTCAGTCTCCTCCAAGCTAAAGAGACCCAACTCCCTCAGCCTCTCCTCATAAGGGAGGTGCTCCACTTCCTTCATCATCCAGCAGCTCCACATCCTTCTTGGACTGAGGGGCCCAGAACTGGACACAGTACTCTAGATTGTGGTCTCACCAGTGCAGAGCAGAAGGGGAGAAGAATCTCTCTTGATCTACTAACCACCCCCATTCTGATCCACCCCAGGATGCTGTTGGCCCTCTTGGCCACAAGAGTACACTGCTGGCTCATGGTCATCCTGCTGCCCACCAGGACCCCCAGGTCCCTTTCTCCTACACTGCTTTCCAACAGCTCAGTCCCCAGCCTATCCTGGTACCTGGGCTTGTTCCTGCCCAGATGCCAGACTCTACACTTACCCTCATCTCTGTCATCCGAGCCAAGGCAGACAGCTTTACTTGCGAGACTCCTTGGAGTTTGGACACTGGGTCAATGACAACAAACAGCATCTTTCCAGTGGGGAGTTTAAACAATCACCCTAACAGACGCCGACTGCGTCGTCAGGGAAAGCAAACAAGGAGAGCTCGTGTCACTGGCTTTGCAAGCAAACAGCAGTCATGACATCACGGGGGTTTATTTTTTCAGGTCCCTGCTCGAGATCGAGTGGCACGAAGCTGTGGTGGGAAAAGCCACACAGTTCACTTTGGGAGGACAGAGTTTAAAGGCGTTTACTGCGTGTGCACAGCGAACCCTGCGGAGAGTTCGTGTGCCCTTGTGTTGGGCACAGAGTGAAGAGTAAGGGGAGAAATCCTGGTCAACAGGAGAGGTTGGGCTGGGTCAGCACTTTTAGGAGACGCGCTGCATAAGCCTGTGCTGTCATAGAATCACAGAATCATCAGGGATTGGGAGGGACCCCGAAAGATCATCCAGTCCAATCCCCCTGACACAGCAGGATCACCTGGATCAAGTCACACAGAAACACATCCAGGCAGGTTTTAAACATCTCCAGAGAAGGAGACTCCACAACCCCTCTGGGCAGCCCCTTCCAGTGCTCTGTCACCCTCACTGTGAAGAAGTTCCTTCTCATATTTATATGGAACCTCCTCTGTTCCATTAGGGATTGGAATGGAGCTCGAAAGATCGTCCAGTGCTGAGGAGCCTGGATAAAAGTACTTTGATTTCAGAAGTGCTCAGAGCACTAGATCTAGCTCAACTTTTCCCAGTTTGGGACAGGATTCATAACTCCAGATTGCTGATCTCCACAGGGTTTGGGGAGGCTGTTCAGGCATGGACCAGGGTGGGACCTTGGGTCTGCTGCTGCTTTTACAGCCCTGACTGGGGAGGAATGTACCATCTGATGCAGGCAAACTGGTCACTCAGCACCAAACTCTCTTCTGCTGCTTTTCCCAGGTGAACATAGACTTCCAGACACGGGAGCTGACAAGAAGAAACATGCAGGAGCCCTCCCTCTCTTGCTTCGATCAAGCTCAGGGGAAGGTTCACAGCCTGATGGAGAAAGACTCTTACCCCAGGTTCCTGAGATCCAAAATCTACACAGACCTGCTGTCTCAAACCCAGCGGAGGCTCAGCTAGAGCAGCGGTGGGGCCCTCGGAAACCACGTGCTTCCCACGGCAGCCAAAACCCCCGTCTACGTGTGAGATTTTCTTGGTGTCAAAAGCCTTGGGGATGAGAAAAGACAGAGAAGGGCAAGAAGAGGCTTCCAGATCATGATCCAGATGTGGTATTAGGGCTCTTTGAGTCTCTGTGCTATTTTTCCCCTTGGTTAGTGATAGCATTTTGCAGTTGTTGCCTCTCTCCAGCACAAAACCAACCCTCTGTGGTCACAGGGTCATCTGTTGAGAAGGCTTCCCCTGACATTGCTGCACTGGTTTGTGTGTAAATAACCACACTGCACCTCTCCATCCTTTCCGATGTCTCCCCGGCTCTCACCTCTCCCCTTAAGGGCAGTTCTGAAACTTGTGAAGCCGAGTCCAGCCCAAAACATCCTCTCCCACCCTGGCTGCTAGGGTCTGGCTCCAGAGCCTGTGAGGAGGGAAGGAAGGAAGGGAGGGAGAGAGAAGGCCAAGCCACATGATTCATGCTGCTTTCCAGAGCAGAACCCATCTGCGAATTCAACTCACCTTTCCAACTTGGCTGCACACGTGATGACACCAGCTGCTCCCGTCACGGCCCCAGGAGTCTCCCAGGGGTGGTGACCAGGAGTTATTTTCCATACAACTGTCGAGGAGCTGAGCTTTTCTCACGAGGAAGGCAACCCCAAAACCTCTTGCTGGACCTCATCAGGGCAAGTCTAGTGCAGTGATTGTTTTTCATTCCTGTTATTTATTTGTACTGTAGTGCAGCCTCAGGATCCCAGTCGTCGGCCAGGCTCCTTCGTGCTAGGCAACGTACCAAAACCTAACACAAAGAGCCTTCTGGCCTCCAGAGGCATGAATGGGCTTGGTGGCTTCTTGGGAATGTCCTGCCAGCTGAGGGGAGACAGTGGAGAGAAGGAGTCTCCTGACTGCCCCACGCTGAGGTGCTAGAAGAGCACGAACCCCGTCTGCTGTGGCAGGTGGTGTTTCTCATGCAGTACCCGGCCGGCACACGGCAGGGAGAGGGTAACGTGAAGATCCACAGGTATAATGTTCTTATTATTTACTGATTATTGGCTGTTGCTGTTACCTACTGGTGGCCCACTGTGGGTTCAGTGCCACCCTGCTGCATGGTGCTTGCCCCACAGCAGGACCCAGGGAAGCGTGCAGAGAGCACGACAGCGCAACATGGTGCATGAGGTGTCCTCCGGCCCCCTTCCCACAGCCAGGGCAAGTGCTGGTTGTGTTGGCAGGTGTCTGTGGGACTTCCCATCTGAAGGTCCCGTTTCCACGGCGTAGCCGTCCCAGCTCATCGGCTCTCAGATTCTTGCAATATTTTCTAGCGGAGAGGCAGACAGCCTGTCTGGGGATGTGAGCCGACAGACCAGAGGTCTGTTTTCATAGCTTTCATAGAGGCCTGGAAAGTGACCCCATGGCTCTGTTTCTTCTCTCAGTCGCCCACAGCTCAGGGGCCGTAAGCCTGTGCTCTAGGCGGGGGCAGCGGATCGGGCCGGCACGTCAGAAGGCTGCTGAGGAAGGCTTAGTGCAACGTGGTGTAGACTAGGTAGACTGGACTCCAGAGCTAAGGGTAGTGTTTTGGGAACGAGACACAAAAAAGCCTGCTTGGGTCTGCAAAGTTATGGTTTATTCATTAGGTAGGAAGTGGGTTTTGAGGCTTTTTGTGAGGGTGCTGTGCAGGAAACTAGGACAAATAGGTCTAGGATCAAGACAAGGTGAGCGTGTGTGCTTTGTTTTGAGCTGTAGTCCCACGGTCTCTAAAGGCACCAAAGTCTAAACATGGTGAGAGTGCAAAGTCTGCATTCAGCAGGGAATCCTGCTCTTTGGTGCCTGGCTGGGCGGCTCTGCGATTCTCCAGTTGTTTTGTAGGAAAAGATCAGTGCAAGTGGGGAACTGGAGAGTGCCTCTGGTTCATCCAAGGGGTCTACGTCACGCAGTGTCTCAAGCAGCAGCGACTTTAGTGGTCCACAGGGCCCCAGCCTTATGGCAAAGATGGTCCAGTGGGACAGGTAACGGGAGAACCTTGTGCAATGCTCTGGAAGAAGTCAAAGACAGAAGTGGAGGATATCGAGTCAGGCATCTCATGGCTGTCTCTGGTGGTGCTGGGGCTGTAGGACCTACACAGCCCCCTTTGGCTGTCGGCAAAAGGGAAGAAGGAGGGCAAATCACCCCACACTGTAGTGAAACACACTTGGTTCTTGACCCTCAAGGGAGGCTGCAAGGCCATGGGCTGTGAGGAGGCATGGGAAGAGCTCCCTTTTCCAAGACACATCATGTCTACTGTGCTTCCACAACACAGGATGGACTGGAACCTCTCACAGGGACACGGGTCACTCTGGTTAGATGGCTCGCCTTGAGGTGGCCCCTGTGAGGCCAGTTTCACTCCGTGTCACTGCAGCTGAGGGATGGCACCACCACACGATGTGGACCTGGTACATGGTCCTGCCATGGCAGCTCAGCTTCCCTGTGCTGTGAGGGGTGAGAGGGGCAGCCTTGCCTGGCCCTGCTGCCTTCTGCTGGGCAGCCAAGGCAGTCGAGCCTCCTCCTGACCGCGCGTGCAGGAAGCATCCCAGTGCTGCCCTGGACGTGAGGTGGCAGCGGCAGGCTTACGCTGTCATTGCTCTGAAGGAGAAGGCAGAACGTCTTGCTGGCTGCCTTGTGGTGTTTCTTGTAAAACCACTGCTACAGCTTCTGTGAGGGCTGGGTGCTGCTGGCCTCGGGTGCCAGCTGGGGTGCCCCAGACAAGGCTCTTCAGCGAAGCGCCCTGCAGCCCCCCATGGCAAGAAGGGTCATGAAGACATGGAGGTGATGAGGAACCAGTGTGAGGAAAAGAGACTTGGAAGTGAGGCGAGTTCCCAGCCTTCCCTGATGGCCACAAAGGCTGCTTCTGTTCAGCGGGTGACTCCAGAAAGCCCAGGAGGTGACACCTCTCAGCCAGCTCCTCCAGCATCGGTGCTCCCATCCTTTCAGTCCCCATGAGAAGATTTCAACGCAGCCAGCACCCTGTGGAAACCAAGCTCCCCCCTCTCCTCCATCGACCTGGGGACCTGTTTTGAGGGAGCAGCTTGTGAGGTGCTGTTGCCACGGGGGTGACAGGATCTGTGTTCGGGCCGACTGTGTAGGAGAAGTGTTTTGCCCGTGAAACTGGTGCCAGATAGCATCTTCCACGGGAAGCACCCTAGAGCGGAGCGTGGGGCAGCGGCGCTGTCTGAGGCGCATGAGCCGATCGCGGTTATTTCGGTTGCTGCTCTCCCTTGAAGGGAAGCAGACTAGTTATTTAAAGTAATATTTTCCTTCCCTTAAAGCAAGAAATTGGCACCAGCTGCTTCTTTTATGCCAAATGTCAGTCTGAAGTGAATTAAAATAGGCAGTGTATAGCTCTTCCCCTTAAACCAGGGGCTGATGGAGGAAATAATGACTGTGCCAAAGCTTCGGCAAGCGCTGACTTATGACTAATCCCCATCAAGGACAAATATCCTCTCCTTGATTCATCTCTTGCTGATGTGAAAGGGATAGTCACAACTTACAAACCCCGTTTCCCCTCTCCACAAGCACACACCTACAAAATTCTCCTCCCGTTTCAAGTCCTGTCAGAGTGGGCCATCGCACGAAGCGGGAGGGTGGAAACGGTTTCGTTCAGCTCCTTTTATTCCGTGTTTCTGCTGGCAACTCCTCTGTCAGCAGAAGGGAAGAAGAGTTTATAAGCTGCCTTTTTTCTATGAGCTTCAGATGTTAACTCCAGGAGCAGATGCAGAACCCCAGTCAGCGTTGAGCTTCTTCCTCCTGCTCTGGCCCTTTGGCCAGGTTTGGAGTGACCTCCATCACTTCTACTGGACTTGTTGATGTACTGCTGGCTCCCTGCTCTCCTCGCTGTGAAGGTGTGAGGGGCAAAGCCCCTCTGTGCCCAGGCAGGGTTGGGAGATAGGTCTGTGTGCCTGTGGGTGTGGGTGGGTGAGAGTGCATGTGACTTCATGTGTCTGTTCTTCAGCGTCTCCTCCTAGAGCAGCTTTCCTGAGACGTAGACGTGCATGTTAGAATAGGAGAACTAGCCATAAATGGCATCAACCGAGATCCTTAGCCAGTGTCGTGTTTGCCTCGTGTGTAAGTTCGACCAGTAGTCAGAGACCTGCACCTCTGCTAGGCTTCCAGTTACCCCTAAGAGCACACGTACCCAGCTGAACTGAATGTTCACCGGTAGATAGACACAAAGCCAAGATGTTTACAGCATTCAGAGCAATAGCAAACATACCTCATGCCAGCCCTGGAGTGCCTCTTCCCCGCCAGTGCAAGCTCTCCCCTCCCTGGGAGCCTCCAGCTCTTCTTTCTGCACCCCTCTCTCTCCCCAGTCCTGTCCTTGTGGTCTTCCCTCCTCCTTAGGGCTCCTCTCTGAAGCACTCCTGCCCATGCCAACCTTCCTCCCCAGCAGCACCGTTTGTCCCAACTCTGGGTCTCACACAAACCCTTCCCATGCCCTCCTGCTTGCGCTTCCTCCATCCCCATCTGTCCCTCACGTCTCCTTGCCTTTCACTTCCCCAGGCACCTGTCTCTGGTTTTGCTGTCGTTCTCCCACGCACCTCCTACTGTCACTATAAAGCTCCTAGTAGCTGTTCCCCTGCCTGTTATGTAAGAAGAAAATGCTTCATGTAATTTCTGCATCAGCTTTCCTTCCCGGGGCTGCCACGGTCGTCCTCTTCCTCGGCGCTGTGTTGTCCCTGGCTGTAGAAGCATCATACTGCAGAACTGGCCCTGAAGTCCATTTTGATGCTAGACCAGGATGCTTTTCTGTACCACACACCCCTGGAGCTTTGCAGGGGCTCTCCTCATCCCCAGCATCGTGCTGTTGTCTTCCATCCGCGCTCCGTGTGCTGAGCTTGTGGCAGCGGCTGGCTAGCGGAGAGGGCGGCTTGTGCTGCTTCAGCGAGACCCTCGCCCCGCTTCCTCCTGGCTCTGGGATACAAAACCCAAGAGTGTAAATAAAGGTCGTGTGTGTGTGTTGTGTTTGCTCAGTAAAGTCAGTCGCTGTGCTCTGTGCCTCCTCTTGGTTTTACTGGAGGGAGCTTGCATCTGGGCAGGAACAAGCCCAGGTACCAGGAGAGGCTGGGGACTGAGCTGTTGGAGAGGAGCGTAGGAGAAAGGGACCTGGGGGTCCCAGTGGACAGCAGGATGACCAGGAGCCAGCAGTGTGCTCTTGTGGCCAAGAGGGCCAACAGCATCCTGGGGTGGATCAGAAGGGGGGTGGTTAGCAGATCAACAGAGGTTCTTCTCCCCTTCTACTCTGCGCTGGTAAGATCACATCTGGAGTATTGAGTCCAGTTCTGGGCCCCTCAGTCCAAGAGGGATGTGGAGCTGCTGGAGGGAGTCCAGCGTAGGGCAACAAGGATGATGAAGGAAGTGGAGCACCTCCTGTATCAGGAGAGGCTGAGAGAGCTGGGTGTCTTTAGGTTGGAGAAGAGGAGACTGAGGGGTGACCTCATTAATGTCTATAAATCTGCAAAGGGTGGGTGTCAGGAGGACAGAGCCAGGCTCTTCTCAGTGTTGTCTAGTGATAGGACGAGGGGCAGTGGGTGTCAGCTGGAAAATAGGAGGTTCCACATCAATGTGAGAAGGAACTTCTTCCTGGTGAGGGTGACAGAGCACTGGAACAGGCTGCCCAGGGGGGTTGTGGAGTTTCCTTCACTGGAGATGTTTAGGACCCGCCTGGATGTGTTCCTGTGTGACTTGGTCTAGGTGGTCCTGCTGTGTGCGCTGCGTCCTCCCTGCTGGGTCTAGAGCATGATGGATGGGGAGCTGCTCGCTCTGCAATGACAGCAGAGATAACAGCATGATCCTAAGAGAATCATCTTTGTGTTGCTCTGCCAGCGCCAACAGTCACCAGCCAAAAGGCAAAGAGGGGAAGGAGGCATCTTGTGCTGTGTTTATTCCTGCAGCCCTCTGCAGAGTAATGAACACAGCAGCGTGCAAGACTGCCAGAGGTAGATCCCCTTCCTTAGAAAAGCACCTGAAGCACCTCATCCTGCTATAACCACCCTCCCCTCTCCTGTCCAAGCACCTCAAATCAGATGTGCAGGGTTCACATTTTCCTTTAAGCTCTCTGGCACCTTCACCTTTGCTGAGATGGCAGCATCCCACCAGCGCAAAGGGGCTTTGAGGATCAACTCCAAACTCAAGCACCAGCTCTTTTAAGACCTTCCCTGTGTCACATTTTTACTCTAACGAGATCCTGATGCCATAACTGCCTCCAAGGCCTCTGGGTGCTGCTGCTGTGGGTAGATAACAGCAGGAGCTGTTTGGGCAGGACTCGAGAGCTGCTCAGCCTGATTCCTTCCCTTTGAGGGGCAGGCATGGACTTGGGAGTGGTTTGCACTTCCCTCTGCATTAGCTGGTCTTTGCTAGGCTCCCTGTCTCTTCTGAGGCTGGAGAAGCTCCTCAGCCACACCAGACGTCCAGCCAGCAACAATACCCTGAGTCATGTCACCACGTCGTAGTGAAGTGTTGCTCACCTGTACTGTGCAGAGACCCTGAGGACATGACAATAAAGAGCCTGAGACTCCTTGTTTTCTGCTCGAGTGTCTGGAAAGGTGTGAGCTGACTGCTTTTTCCTGAAACAGGGAACTGTGAGCTTGGGGATGGATGGGTATCTCACAGCAGGATTGCTGAGGAGAAAGAGGGTGCAAGAAGCTTGTGCCTTCTCCCACCCTGCCCCCTGTGTGCTGTTCCACTGGCACAGACATCTGATGGGGCAGTGAAGGGACAGCTAAACTCTGAGCAGCACCATCTGTTGAAGTTGGAGGTGCAGTTTGAGGAGAGGACTCACAAATATTGCCAGTAGGGTCTAGGAGACTATAAAGAAGGCAGATCTGAAGAGCCTTTCACCAGTGCATTGCTGTTCCTTACTGGGTACTCCCTGCTGCTGCCCGTGGTGGGTTGTCCTCCTCAAATGGAAGGACCTGAGCACAAGCAGTTGTCCTTGGAGAAGACTGCAGCAAATCTTCCCTGCAGTGAGGGGCTGCTGGTACCTGTGGTCAGAGCTGAGCTGGCTTCAGCCCAGACAGGTGGGCAACAGGGTGAGTGGGATGAGCAGTGCAGGTGGGTGGTGTGAGCAACACTTCATCACAAACAAATCACCTACTCACAGTATCACAGTATTACCAAGGTTGGAAGAGACCCCATAGATCATCAAGTCCAACCTGTTACCACAGAGCTCAAGGCTAGACCATGGCACCAAGTGCCATGTCCAATGGTACCTTTGTCCCTGCTGGGAGCATGGAGGGTGGGACGTGGGGCTGCCGAGCCAGGCACTTTGGCTCTTTCCAGCTGAACCTTCTCCATGCATGTCCTGCTGTCCTGTGGGGAGACGTGGTCATAGTGATGGGTGATAGGAACAGGTAGTGAGACCTGAACTCAGCAAGTCCCAAGGGCTAGTTTAGGGAGTCTGGAGGAGCCTGGGGATGGTGGGGCAGAGCTGGGAAGCAGCTGGGGCAAATCCTGGTTGCTAAAGCAGGAAGGGTGGGTACTAGCAGGTGTAGAGCCTGGAGTGAGGACAGCTGGGGGATTGTCTGGGTGTTGTCAGCAGAAAACTGCACAGTGGGCAATCTGCTGTGGAGTGAGAAGAAGGGAGAGGAGAACAGGCTTTGGTGAGGAAGGGCTGAGTTCAAGCAGAGCATCTCCTGAGCAGGTCTGGCAAGCAAGGAAGGGTAGTGACCTGAATCCTGCCTGGCTCTGAGCACACCAAGAGCTCTCCTCACTTCGTGCCCAGCCCACCCTCCCTGCCAGCGGTGAGTATTTGCTGGGTCTGCACAGGGTTGTATCTCAAAATCACACGTTAAATGACCTTGTTTTCCTCTGGAAATCCGTTCAGTGGAATTTGCCAGTCCCTCAGGTTTCTCTCTACCTCCCTCCCTTTTCATCCTCTCCCCCAATTCCATTCTTTCACTGCTTTTCATTGTGCTGCTGCTTCTCTCGTAGCGTGCCGCCGAGCCAAAGCAATTTGCATGCATCCGAGGAAGGCTCTGCCATTAGGGCTGCTCTGTCTCTCCTCTTCGTTGGGATATATTTAGCCATCAGCTTTTTTGGTGTGGGGTTTTTTTCCACTCTGCTGTTCGGTGGCTTTAAAGAGCAGGTGCCAGGAACAGCAGAGCGCTGAACAAAAATACCTGCCGTCAGATACCTCTCCCTGCGCAGATGCGCTCCGGGGCTGTGCAGAGGGAGCACGTGAGCGGAGAGGATAACAGCTGCCCCTCGAAGAGCTCATTTGTAATTCTAATTCATTTTTGCTGTTTCAATAATCTCTTTCCGCACTGCTGCAGATTTCCAGAGCATCTATTTCCTCTCGTGCCTCGTGTGAGCGTGGCGTGTGCTTTTGCTGGAAAAAAATTAGGTGCCCTGGGGGTCAGGGCAAGGGACTCCTGTGGCACTGGAGCTGCCAAGGGACAAGTGCTGCTCTTCATCCTGCACCGTGGCCCACGGTGGGCACAGATGGAGCCAGGCTCACCTGTGGCTGTGTGGATGTGGCATCGTGCAGCATCCCCGGACCATCCCTGTGGCAGAGACCCTGCAAAGGGTGGCTGGCCCACAGTGATGCAGTGAGATACCAGCAGTGTGGCTCTTCTTCTCTTCCTCTTCTGCTCTGCCTCCCCTTCCCATCTTTTTCTCTACGCTCCACTCAAACTGTACAAAAAGATAGGATTGTGGAACGCTTTGCCTTGGAAGGACCTCAGAGGTCACCCAGTCCCAGCCCCCTGCCATGGACAGTGACACCTGACCAGGTTGCCCAGAGCCCCACCCAGCCTGGCCTTGAACGCTTCCAGAGATGGAGCATTCACGGCTTCCATGTGCAACCTGTTCCAGTGCCTGCCCAGATATCTGGTGGGATAGCTGGTACCTGGAAGTGTCCTCCAAGGCTGGCTGAGCTTTGGGGCACATGCACAAAGACACTTAGTACCCTGTTACCAGTCCCTCCAGGTTTCCCTGTTACCTGCCTCATTCACGCAGTTCTGGGGCCAAGCCCTTTATTTTCTGATTTTTCCAAGGTTGCCGGCGCTTCACAAGCACTAACCCAGAAACACCAGCAGCCATCCTGGGGCTGAGTGGGTTTGTGTTCTCACGGGGTTTGTGTCCCCTCCAGACACCGGTGCTGTGGTGGCAATGGGCGGCGAGGACACAGCTCTCCTGCGGCAGATGCCTCCGCACGCAGCCCAGCCGTGTGCGCAGGGTCCTCTGCGTGCGCCCTGCTCAGGTTTCCAGGGTCTCCCCGTTGGAAAGGAAACCCTGGCTCATCACGGAGGGGAGGTGGGTTTCATGCTGGCAGGGTTGTGGTGGGGTTCTGGGAAGAGAGCTTGGCCGCAGGCATTGCGACACAGATGAGTTTTTTGTGTTCCAGAACGAGGGCTGATAACACAGAGTGGAGCCACGGGAGGCTGCTAAGCTCAGTCGGGCAGGAAGCACGTAATTACATTAGATACAGAGCCGCGTCGAGACATCCGAGTACACGTTTGTCGTTGGGCTCAGAAGTGATTGCATAACCCTCTGAAGAGCTCTGCGCTGTAGAACATCGCACCCATCGCCTCCCAGGCTGGTGAGCTAATCATGGAACCATTAGGGATTGGAAGGGACCTCGAAAGTTCATCCAGTCCAACCCCCTGACACAGCAGGATCACCCAGACCAAGTCGCACAGGAACACATGCAGGTGGGTCTTAAACATCTCCAGTGAAGGAAACTCATCCTCAACCTGCATCTCCCACCCATCAGAGGAGAGAGTGGGAAACTGTCCCACCAGAGCAGAGTAGCCTGCTGGTGCCTTGTGCTGTGGCAGAGCAGAAGGAGGGGCTATTCCAGCCTTGGATGGGAGGACGTTGCCTCAACAGCTTGATCCCATTTCTGAGCCTGGGCTTAGACCTGCACCTGCAGCACCGGCACTGGGCCATGTCCTGGGGCGTTAGGCAGATCTCCAACACCCAAGCATGGGATCCTGTCACTCAGCACTAGTGAGGCCTCATCTTGAGTCCTGGGGTCAGTTTTTGGCACCTCAATACAAGAAGGATATTGAGGAGCTGGAGAAAGAGCAGTGAAGGACCTGGAGGACAGGTCTGCTGAGAAGAATCTGAGGGAACTGGGGTTGTTCAGTCTGGAGAAAAGGAGGCTGAGGGGAGACCTTATTGTTCTTTACAACTGCCTGAAAGCAGGTGACAGAGCGGTGGGGGTTGGTCTCTTCTCCAAAGTCACTAGTGGTAGGACAAGAGGAAACAGCCTCAAGTTGCCCCAGGGGAGGGTTAGGTTGGATATCAGGAAAAATATCTTCCCTGACAGAGCAGTCAGGGGTTGGAAGAGGCTGCTCAAGAAGGTGGGGAGTTGCTGTCCCTAGAGGGGTTCAAGAAACAAGTAGATGTGGCCCTGGGGAACAGGGTTTAGTGGGCAGGGTGGGGTTGGGTTGATGGTTCCGCTGGGTGATCTCCTCCAACCTTGATGATTCCACTGCTGTTTCCTACAGCTTTGTGCACCTCCAGGCTGAGCAACCACGTTGCCTTCAATTAACCCCCTCCCACTAAGGTTTATAGGGGTCTCTCCCTCCTGTGGGGGCTATCTGGGACCAAGCTCCTTGCCAGTAGCATTTCCTCACTTCTGCCTTGCCAACAGCTTTGCCTCACTTGAACCAAGTGCTTCCAAAGCTGCTACCTCAGAGGGGACAAGGTGCAGCCCCCTCCCCACCTGCCCAGAGCTCTTTATTCCTATGGGCAAAGCCAGTGGGGAAACAGGAGCTGAAGCAGATGTGGAGGTTTTGTCAGGCTGTGATGCCAAGGCAGATGCTCAGTCTTCCTGCCCTGGCTCACATCACCCACTGTCCCCTCCCGTGGGCCGTGGCTGCTGCTGCCACCCCAGCTGTGTTTTTGCCATGCGGTTCCTTTTGCCCGGCTGCTCCAGGCAACACGTGGCTCCCAGCACAGCGACTCTCCTGGGGCCACGGACTTGCTGCCAGAAGCCATTTGTCCCGTGTGTCTGTGACACGTGCTCTGGGAGCTTTTCCTCTTGATGTCACCTGCTCGGAGGGTGCCTCAGACAGAGCACCCCGTGACTCTGCTGCTCCCTGCATGGGAGAACAGGCTGCAGCATGTGAGCTCAGACTTAACAGGAGGAAGACCCAAGTGAAGTCCTGCTTAGCACCAGGCAAGTCCCAAAGTGACAAAACACCACCAGGACATTGCTGAGCACCACATCTGTGAGGAAATGGGAAAGGATGCAGGTAATGGAGGAGATGAGGTGTTGTGTTGGTGGTTGGCCAACCTCTGCAGCTGGGAGGTGAAAGGGTGTGTGTGCACGGCCGGCATCAAAACACCCACGTGCGATACTCCGATGGGTTCCAGGAGCCTGTAACCACATCAGCACAGCCCTGCTGCTGTGACAGTGGTGCTCCCAGCATGGCAGTGGGCTGGGGTGGAGCACCAGGCTGATGGGGCCAAGCACCTCCATCACCCGCATTAGAATTAAAGGATCATAGAATCTTTAAGGTTGGAAGAGACCTCCAAGATCATCCAGTGCAACCATCAATCCAACCCCACCCTGCCAACTAAACCCTGTTCCCCAGGGCCACATCTACTTGTTTCTGGAACCCCTCTAGGGACAGCAACTCCCCACCTCCCTGGGCAGTCTGTTCCAACCCCTAACCACTCTGTCAGGGAAGACATTTTTCCTGATGTCCAACCTAACCCACCCCTGGGGCAACTTGAGGCTGTTTCCTCTTGTCCTTTGTGACTTTGGAGAAGAGACCAACCGCCACCTCTCTGTCACCTGCTTTCAGGCAGCTGTAAAGAGCAATAAGGTCTCCCCTCAGCCTCCTTTTTTCCAGACTGAACAACCTCAGCTGCTCCCCATCAGACCTGTCCTCTAGATCCTTCCCCAGCTTTGTTGCTCTTCTCTGGACCCTCTCCAGCCCCTCAATGTCCTTGTATTGAGGTGCCCAAACCTGACCCCAGTACTCCAGATGTGGTCTCACCAGTGCTGAGTACTCTATGATTTGAAGTTCACCTTTCTGGTGCAGGCTAGGATGCTGTTGGCCTTCTTGGCCACCTGGGCACACTCCTCCCTCGAGCAGACCATCACCTGCAAACTTGCTGAGGCTGCACTCAATCATTGAATCATTAGGGACTGGAAGGGACCTCGAAAGATCATCCAGTCCAATCCCCCTGCCACAGCAGGATCACCTAGACCAAGTCACAGAGGAACACATCCAGGTGGGTCTTAAACGTCCAGTGAAGGAGACTCTCTTCATCCAGATCAGTGATAAAGATTTTAGATGAGACTGGCCCCAATGCTGAGCCCTCACCACTGGGGACATCACTGGGAATCAACCACCAAGTGATCAAGTGATGTCCGTGCTGAGCACCTGAAGAGACCTCCTCAGTACCTGTCCATGCAAAGAAAATCTTGCTGCCCTCTTCCCACATTTACTCTTCCCCTTCATTCATTAAATCCACAACAAGGATCTCGGCTCTAATTGTGGTTTGAGGCAGGGAGAAGACATGAACAGAGGCTCCAAGCATTTGTCTGTAGCTGAACCCACAAACCTTAATCTTGTTTATTCTAGTGAAAAAGCCCCTGAAACTAAGAGCTGAGTTAGTCTGGCTGCTCTTGTCATTGAAGCTGAGACAGGAGCTCAAAACCTGTGCTTGGCCAGTAGTCCTGGTGCATCTGGCTTACTGTGAGCAAGGCAGCTTGGGGGCTGTCTCTAAGTGGTGGGAGAAAGACAGCAGGTCCCTATCTCAGCTCAGGGGAGCTGAGGTGCCTAGAGCTGCTCCAAAATCCTCCTGTTCTGGTATCCTCATGCTTCTGCTCCCCAAAGGCAGCTCAGGATGAGCCTTTCTCTCCAGCCTGGGGCTGAGGTGGCTTTGTGTTGCCACATCCCCTGGCCCGGCTCATCTCCTGTGGGCAAGATGCTCCTGCAGTGTCCACTGTGTGATTAGTGCAGACAGCAGTAGAGGAAAAGCTGAGCTCTGGAAAGGTACCTGCACTGGCTGGTCATAGCAGGGACCAAGTTGGGAGGAAGGAAGAGGGTGGGAGCAGAAATGTTGGCTCTTGCCTTTGCCCTGGGGTTGCCTCTCCCTTCCTTGCACCATGGTGAGCAGCTTCCCAGAGCCAGTGACTGGGAAACTGCAGGGAGGGTGTCTCATTGGGACCCTCCATGAGCCCAGTTGTGGTGCGGGGGATCTGCTGTCTGTCAGGGACCTCTCTGCTTGTTGTCCCAGACTTTGGAGTTCACTGGTCCAACACTGGTTTAACCCTTCCTCTTCATCCTTCTCTTTTGCTGCTTCGGTCCTTCCATTCCAGTTTCCCAAAGAGGTTTTTAGCCTCTTCTTTCCATCCTCAGTTCTCATGAGGATCCACCTTGATCAGGTGCTGCCCCACAATTTGCTCAGGATTCCTTTGCTCACCCCCTCCCCATTCCCCACCACAGATCCACCAGAGAATTTGTGATGAAGAAGGGCAACTCCTGCCAGGATGTGGGGTCAGACACGGGACTGGCAGGGGGATGTGAAAACCTGACAACCTTCTGCTCTGTCTGCATGCAAGTGAGGGGTGGGGGGATGTCTTGCACTGCCCTAGGGAGCGCAAACCCTTCCCTGGGGCTTTGCATCTGCCCTGGGATGCTGCCACCCATCCTGAGCCCACTGCTGTGATGGGGAGGACTGACAGTGCTGGGGCAGTGGGGCAGAGCTGATGACTTGCCGCGTGTTCCAGCATCGGTGCCGTCCCTCTCACCGCTCCCATCTGCGCACTCACACGCCGGCCGTTACTCAGCACATCGGTGGCAACGAGCCTGTTTTTTCCTGTTATCAAGGAAGCACTTATGACTCTGATGCTCAAGGACAAGCCTGGGCCTCCCACGTCCCTCCCCGTCCCCCCCTCCCCAGCCCTTAACAGCACAGAAAGAAACCTACCTAAGCCCTGATCTTCGCCGGGCGCTGCCAAGAGCAGCTTTTGGTTGGCTGGAGGCTGGAGCGATGATGGATCCCCTCCCAGCTCTCCCGCCTCCCGCTCGATATAAAGCCCAGCTCTCGCTGCTCTGCCAGCTGCTGGTGTGTCCCCAGGCACAGGTGGTTCTGCTGTTGCCTCTCGCACACCCCTGCCTCCGCTCTAAGGAGCCGATGAGTTGCTGGATGCCTGGGTGCTCGGCTCTCGGCATGTGCCGGGGCTTAGCCACGCTCCCCATCACTTGCCTGGAAAGGTAAGGGGCTTCGCCACGCCGCAGCTCTGGGATGCAGAGGGTTAGCACCTCACTGGACGGTTCGGTAGGAACCGGGACGCAGACTTGCAAAGAACCAGAGAGATGACCCGAGTGAGGCGCTGGCTGCATCCGCTCCCTGGGAGGGAACACGGAGGTAAAAGGTGCAGAGGGACAGGAGGCTGGATTGGGCTGCCCTGCGTGTGGACAGATGGACGCGCGAGGGTGGTTTCTCAGGCTCTGCGGGACTTGCTTCCCGTTGACATGGCAGGACCATTCTTGTCAACACAGTCGAAATGCTGGGTGACACGCTGCTCCTCCTGCCCAACACGGCTACGCAGCCCCAGTGCTGCCAGCTGGACATCTAAACACTTGTCTCCGCACTGAGCGCCCTGGGATGCCTGAACCGAGCTGCAGCTCACAGGCAGCAGCGGGGCTGTGAGGAGAGGGGTCCTGGGGAGATGAGCTGATGTAGCTGCAGCTCCCGCTGTCTTGCTCCTGGCAGGGAGGTGCCACTTTGGTGACAGGCAACGTCATCACCCCAGGCACCCCCAGTGCAGGGTCTGGCATGGGAGCACAGGGCTCACTGGTTCTCAGGGGTGTGGGGTAGGTGGATGGTGCCACTGGGTGCTGTGGTGCCACTGGTGTGGTGACAGGCTCCTGGTGACTTAGGGGTACCACAGAAGAAAAACACCTCGGGGGAGCATCAGCTCTGCTGCAGCGGCCTCGCAACAGGGAGCTGTTCCTGCTCTGCTGAGCAGAAAGTGATCTCTGTGTTTTTCCAGTGTTTTGAGAGCAGCCAGAGAGAGGAGAATGGGAAAAGGAGCCAGCTCAGCTCCAGGGAGCTGTGGGGGCTCCAGCTGGGCTCTCAGCAGCTGCTCTGCTACCTGCCCTAGAGGAAAAAGCTCATGGTGCTTTATAAACGCCCAACCTGGCACAACCTGGGAAGAGAGAGGAGGATGCGGTCCCCTGGGCTTATTGCACTGCTGAGTGTGGTTGCTAGGGAGCAGGAAGAGCAACTAGGGGAACATCTCCTTTAAACATCAGAAAGCAAAGAGGCAGCTGAAGATGAGAAGTGCCCCTCCAAGCTGTGTCAGGTCTGTGGAGTGAGGGGATGGCAGCACCAACTGGGTGGTCCAGCAATCCCACCTCTCCTCTTCCTCCCTTCCAGAGCCAAGGATCTGAAGACCCGCTTAGGGGTTCTGCTTCATAAACCAGATCTGGGGCGCAGGATCAGCACCTCCAGCAAGCTGCAGCTGGGCTCCAGGTGCAGGTAAGTGCCATGTCCCAGGTTCAGCCCTGGCCACGTCCCCACGGACCATGCAGTCCTGGGGGATGCTGCTGCCCATCTGCACAGCAGAGAGGGCTGAGCACAGCTCGCCCTCCCCGTGGTCCCTCCCCGGCAGGCAGAGAAGGCGGATCGGTTCCCAGCTCCACCAGTTATAAAATCCGAAGGGGGAACTGATGCTCCGGCATTAGGCACTGGAGAGCAGGGCCTTAGCAACAGGCAAGGAGCCCTGAGGGCTCTTGCAGCTCCTGGTGTCTCAGCGCAGCATCCCTGGGGAATGCAGGCAGCATTAAACTGAAAACACCAACCCCTGCTGCTGCAGGCTGGCTGTCTCCTTGCGGAGGAGCCTCTGCTGGGTGTGTACCAGCTCATCCAGGAAGATCTGAGTATCCTCTAGAGGAGGTGCCTGGCCAGACCTGCACTATGGAGCTGAGGTCTGGGGAGCTATTGGGCAAGGTGAAAGAAAGGGAGAAAGGAAAGAGAGCCCACAGGTAACGGATGGTGGGGTCTGGGTCTTGCCTTGGTTCCCTTACCGCCCTTCTTGCACTGCCTGCCGTCACTGGGGCTGCCTGACTGCCACCCACCCGCCGCCGCAGTGCAGATGTGCTGCTGGTGGGACAGTGAGCCTTACCCCTGTTGTCTCTTCCAGAGACTCCTCACGAGAGGCGCTTGAGTGGAGAGAGTCCTTCGACCAGCTTCTGAAGAGTAAAAGTGAGTAAGATGTTGTTTTCTCTTGGACAATCTTCCAGCGAGCGAGGAGAGGAGAGGAGGTGGGGGGGGATGTGCGGCTGCAGCCGGCACGCACGGAAATCGTGTCTGCTCCTTAAGGAAAATGCTTTAGGGTTCAGCAAGAGGCCCCTTTCCTGCCCTGGCAGAGTTGGTGTGTGGAGTTCACTGCCTGGCTTGTGGAGCTGTTCCCTCTTCCTCTGGCTTGGCTGCTTTCTGCGGGGTGTCTGGTGACACCTCATCTGCCTCAGGGCAGGGGCACCAGCGTGGGCATCCCCTATGGACAACAGCCCGCTGTGCCCTGACCATTCCCTGCTGATCTTCATGTCCCCACAGCTCAGGGCACTGTTTTGCTGTCCTGTCTGTCTGTCCTGTGCCTCCAGGATCCGCTCTCCTGCAGGGAGCAGGAACGGAGCTGCTTACTGGGTTTTGCCCCTGGTATTTGCTGTGTACACAGGGGTGCCCAGGGCTCCCATCACCCCTGGAGCTCTGTTTGAGTCCTACACACAACCCCTGCCTTAGGCTGGGCTTTACAGCAGGTAGACAATGGCAGAAGCACCACATTCTAACCCAAAAGCAACTGTCTGCCTTAAAAGCTGTTCCACAGCAGCAGATGCCCCTTCACTAGGGCTGGTGTGGGGAGAGCTGTGCTCTTCCCCAGGCTTCCTCACGTGCTGTGATGGCTAACCAGCTTCTCTGGCTCTGTAGCTCAATATAACCCCCAGCCTCTGGAACCCTCACTGTGATTACCCCCCACCCCCAGTCCTCAGCATCTCATTCCCCCGAGGTCTCGGCTGAGAAACAAACGTGAAGCCGTTGCCGCGCAGCTCCTGCGGGCGCCGGTGCGTCAGCGCATTTCTCCTCTAGGTAGAATTAGCTCCTTTCCGAAGCTGTAGAGAAGATACTCTGAAGCCTCTTTATGGAAAGGTCAGATAAATAAAGCCAGACGATTGCTTGTCTGTGGGAAAGGATTTTATTGGAGTCCAGAGGCCAATTAGCAACCTCTCAGAGGGTGGAATCATGCCTGGAGGGAAAGAAGATCTGCAGATGCGGAGGTCCGAGCTCCCCGGGTGGTGCTTGAAGGCTGCAGAGCGTCAGGCAGACGTCCTTGTCTTCCTCCCCCTTTTCTGCCCCATTAACTGCTCTGCCCTCCCCAGGTGGGGTGATGGCTTTCCACACCTTCCTGAAGACAGAGTTCAGCGAGGAGAACCTCGACTTCTGGCTGGCGTGCGAGGACTTCAAAAAGACTCGGTCGAAAACCAAGCTGGCGTCCAAGGCCAACAGGATCTTCGAGGAGTTTGTCCAAAATGAGGCACCCAGGGAGGTGAGAGAAATCTTCTGCCTCTGCTCTGTGGGGTCAGATAGGATGGGGAAAGAGTAAAATACCCCGGTGGGTTTGGTCAGAGTGCTCTCAGCTCGGTGGGAAGATGTGCTCTCGTTCGCAAGGCTTTTCATTTCTGGTGTGCCAAGACAAGGGGATTTAAAGGCTTGAGAGCATCTCTGCTGTTGTCAGAAGATGGACAAAAGAGTTTTCATCCCACGATGGGAGGGGGGTTAGTACTGGGTTAACGTTGTGGGTGCTGCTTCCTTGCAGGTGAACATCGACCATGAAACCAGGGAGATCACCAGGAAGAACCTCTCGGGTGCCACCTCAGCCTGCTTCAATGAAGCCCAAGCCAAGACCCGCACCTTGATGGAGAAGGACTCCTACCCCCGCTTCCTCAAGTCGGCTTCCTACCAGGACATGACCAAGCAGGCCACCAGCCGTGGCATCAGCAAGCGGTCGCATACCTGACCCAAACCTGACTCTGCCGTGGGGGGACGAGTCGGGGGACCGGGCAGAGGCTGACAGATGGTTTGCAAGGGCTGAGGTCCATGTGCTGGGGTTTCAGCTGAAGTCCTGGCATCTTAGCAGGATCCCCAGGACTTTGAGTGCTTCCAGCTTCCTGCTGAGCTGTTGGGAAGAGAGTCCTCTGCCTTTGGAGGAGCAGGATGTGTGGGAGCTCTATGCCCCTCCTTGCAGCACAGCCAAAGGGATGGAAAGAAACTGGATTTGGGTCCTGAGCCCAGGAAAAAGACTGGATTCCCCTGAGCAACCATCACTGGAGAGCTCCCACCTGCTCCCAGGTCCTGCTTCTGACCTGCAGCATCGGCTGCCGGAGCTGGCAATTCCCTCAGTGCCTGGGGCGGCCACCCCAGACCTGCCTGCAGGGCTTTGCCTCCTGGAGGGCACATCCAGAACAGAAGTCCAGAGGCTACGTGGTGTTTTCAGCCAGAGGGACCCCGCATCCACCTTCTCTTGAGCATGAGCTCCTTCTCCGGCCGTGTCCTACGCACGAGCTGCAGCAGAGGTCAAGACCTTTTCCCAGTGCAGCATATCCCTCACAGTGACGTCCTCATCCCTCGCTTGAGCCACAGGACACTGGGTCTGCATGTAACGCTGGGTCACAGGCGTATCTCCCTATTCCTGATGTCCTTATTTATTTCATCACGACCATGAGATAGGTACTGACTAGCAGAGCACTGCTGAAAGCACCCGCAGCTCCCTTGCTCCAAGGAGCTTGTGAATTGAATTATCTTCGATGCCTGCCTCCCACTTTTCCTCTGTGATTACTTAAGACTGATGGCCAGACAGATCAGTTCCATAGGGAAAGGTGGAAGGGTGGTTTGTGGTCTGTGCTGGTTCCTGTCTCCCTTTAAAGATGTGGACGGCATCATGTAAACTGGTGGCGTGTCCCAGACACCCAGTTGGTGAGTGGCCCTATGGAAAACTTGTTTTTGGCTCATGGGAGAGAAAGGCTGGGGCTTTCCCCCGGTTTAAAGTTGGGTTTGCTGTTATCTTGGCCAGTGAAACCAGTCCGCAGCCAGAGCACTTTGCTGGAGATCTGGGGAGCTTAGCTGAGCAGCAGCCACGTGGGTGGGTGATGGGGAGCTCATGGGTGTCCCGTGCTGGGTCACGAGGAACGTGCCACCAGCATCATTTCCTACTGAGACAGCCTGGGACTGCCATGTGCACCTCCAGTTATCCCTAAGGACCAGATCTGGAAGTCCTCATCCTTCTGGTTCTCACTCCTTGCCGAGGGAACCAGCTCTTGCCCCCATGGAGCACTTGGGGTCTTCATGGCTGTTTGAGCAGAGGAAGGGTCCAAGGGCCAGTTAGGGGATGCGGTTCTGAGTCTTCTTTCACCTCCCCCACCCTGGCTGTACCTCTGAGCCTCAGTGGGTCCCAGCTGCATTTACAGGGAGACTTTGAGCTGCTTCCTTATTTATTATTTATTTTTACAACTGGAACCACCCTCGTTCTGTGACCAATGCGGGTGACGCACAACCGTCCACTTCCATTACTAACAACGTGCTGCCGTCATGAAATAAAACACAAAGAGGAAGATGCTGTGCCGACACGGCGTCAGGTTGTTCGTTGGTCTGGTTGGTCTCTTTGGTGTGTGGGCTTTCAGTTACTGTCATTTTCATTTCCTGAATGATAGTTGATTTTTATCAATAGCACAGCTGATGATTGGATCCGTTTATACACAGGGGAAAGTATCTGTCAGTGGAAGTGATAGAAAATATCCCCCCCCCCTCTGTCAGAGCAGGTGCTGTCTCTGGGGTGTGAGCAGTCCTTGGTAGGATGCTCTGGGAGGGAAGAGGTGGGGATGCTCTGGGTGAGGATGCTCTGGGTGGGGATGCTCTGGGTGGGGATGCACCCCCAGAGACCACAGGAGCCCACGGCCCCAGCTCTGCAGGAAGGAGAGGAGCAGCCAAGGGGAGCTCAGACATGAGACTGCTCCAAATAAAAACTGAGCACAGCTTTCAAGTGGTCTTCTTTGTATTTATTGTGTGTTTTGGAAGCTAACCAGTGTGCGTTGGCAGAGGAGCGTGTGAGCCGACGACCGAGGAGCAGCGAGCATCACCGATACCTCAGGGGCACTGGGATCCCAGGGGGCTCCTGTCAGCACAAACCTGCTCTGCCATCACACACCCTCTTGCTGTACCTCTGACACCTTGTGTCCCTTCTAGTGCAGCAGTGCAGAGCTCCAGGACCGCTGGTCGGTGTCAAACACACCCACTTCTCTCCAGCCTCGGTCGCTGCCTAACTGGAGGGAGGCAATTTAATTTCCCTTTATCTTGTGTTCTTACAGGCTGGAACCTGAGCAGCCTGTGTGTGCCCCTGGTTTTGGTGCAGGTGGGATTAAGCTGGGAGGTGTCCAGCAAACACTTTGATCATCTGGCATGAAAGACCTGGTGATAGAAGCAAAACAGCCTAGAAGCACACCAGGGATTTTGTTCTTTTTAAATGCAGCTTCTACTGGAAGAACCAGGCAGCATCTTGCCTGGCACACCCTGAAGTGAGTTTGAAACTGATTCTCCACTGAAAACCCTTCCAACTGACTGATGTGAAAAGGAAGGACAGTTTAGAATGAAAAATATTTCTGAGCTTTCTTCAGAAGGAGTTTTGGAGCTCTCTCCATCCTTAATGCACTGTGGTTGGAAATGAATGGTCCAGGATGAGTTCTTGGCTTCAGTGGTAGCACTCAGACCCCACAGCTGTTACTGGAGCTCCCCATTTGTGGACTGGTTTCCTCTCTCTGAGTCTGAGATGCTTCCCGAGGAGCAAAGTCGGTCAGTAAAACCACGGCTGCCTCCACCCTCTGGCAAACCCCACTAGTAACATAACTAAACCCTTAAAGCCTTGGTGAGGGATAAAAAAAGCCCAGCCCACAAAACCCCGTGGAGAAAGAGGAGCTGAAGCTTCCCGTGACCGGCTGCGGTTGCTTCCAATAAACCACGACCAAAGTTTCCCAGGGCAGAGGCTGTGAATTTGGAAGCAGCAAAGGAGATCTGAGCTCTGGAGAGCAACCGTGGGGGCTGGCCCTGGCCCCCTCCCCTGGCGTCACACATACTTGCTCCAGGGCCAGGTTTCCATGAGCTGGGGTGGAGGGGCTGGGTTTATTTGGTCCCTCTGCTCTGGGACCCAACATGTTCCCAGCAGCGGCTCAGTGGGGTGGCATCATAATGGCCCAGCCATCCCAGTTCCTCTTTTGGTGGCTGGTCACTGCTCTAGCAGGACCAAGCAGCCTTTGGGGTGGCCTCATGAGGGACCCTGTGATAACACAGATTTGGGTGCGTAGGTGTGTGGATGCTGAGCTTTCTGGAGCGTGGGCCGTGGTGGACACACCGGTATCAGGACACACGTGTGCACATGGACCTCCACGGGGTCTTTTGGTTTCTGAAGACAGTCTGCAAGCAACTGCCACAAAACTGTGGTTCAGACGTGTTTCTGAAGGGCAGCCAGCAGCCCATGACACCAAATGAGGTTGGGCTGCCAGTGCTGGAGGGCAGCTCTGACCTGGTGCAGCTGCAGCCTGGGCTTAGCCTGTGGGGAGAAGCTGGGAATGGGGAACACCTGGGGAAACACTGCTGGGGAACCACCCCTGCCACGTGGAAGTGCATTTAGGTTCAGGTCCTCAGCCTGTTTGGGCTGATGTGGGATGCTTTTGGTGGACCTGCTCTGCTCTCTGTGCCCAGGGGGCTGTTTGGTGGGGTCCCAGCCCTGCCTTGCTGTTGCCTTCACCTCTCCATCCCAGGCTGTTAACACCAGTCTGGGCTTTGGTGGTGCCGAGGTCTGAAAGCTGACAGATGCAGGTTAAAAACACAGAATGGAGTGAAGCCTGGTCAGTGCTCCTGCAAGGATGGCATCACCTGGTGGCATTGTCCTTCTGAGGAGAGGCTGAGAGACCTGGGGCTGTTCAGCCTGGAGAGGAGGTGGCTGAGGTGAGATCTGGCTGATCTGTATCTAAAGGGGCAAGTACCATGAGGATGGGACCAGTCTCTTTTTGGTGTTGCCTGGTGAGAGTACAAGGGGCAGTGGGTGCAAGTTGGGGTTGCTCAGCCTGAAGAAGAGGAGGCTCTGGGGTGACCTTCTAGCAGCTTTCCAATAGTTGAAGGGGGCTACAAGAAAGCTGAGGGAGGGCTTCTGACACTGGTGTGTAGCGAGAGGACAAGGGAAAGGGTTCCAGTCTTGCAGAGGGAACACTGAAGTTGGACATGAGGAACAAATTCTTTCCTATGATGAGATGCTGGAACAGGTTGCCCAGGGAAGTTGTGGCTGCCCCACCCCTGGAAGTGTTGAAGGTCAGGTTGGATGGGGCCCTGAGTAACCTGCTCTAGTGAAGGTGTCCCTGCCTCTGCAGAGGGGTTGGAACTAGGTGATCTTTAAGGTCCTTTCCAGCCCTGGTCATTCTATGATTCTATGAAATTGGATTCCAGGAGATTCCACCTAAATGCAAGAAAAAATGTTATTTTGAGGGTAGAAGAGCCCTGGCCCAGGCTGCCCAGAGAGGCTGCAAAGTGTCTGCTCTGGAGACATGCAAACCCCACCTGGACCTGTGGGATCTGCTCTGGGGTATCCTGCTGTGGCAGGGGGTTGGATTAGATGATCTCCAGAGGTCCTTCCAACCTCTATCATTCTCTGATTCTGTGGAGGAAGATTTCCCTGCCTGTGCCTTGATTTCCCTGCTGGAGCTAAGCTCCTTAGTCCTGGGGGAGGAGCAGCTCATCTTCTGAGATGCTGTAGGAGGGGGAGGAATTGAAGCAAATAAAGACTTTGTGGAAGTGCACATAGAGCAGGAACTGTGTAGCTTGGAGGCTCTAGGAATGGTTGTGGTGAGGAGCTCTGTGACTCCCATGCTTCAGAAACCTTTGAACTCTTTCAATTGCCCATAAACTGCCTGTCACATGGACTGAGAGTTTAAACTTAGAACTCTATGGAGAGCACTCTGGATGAGGGATGAGGACAGAGCAAGCATTAACCTGCTTTGCTGGGGTACAAGCACAGGGTACTTCTGACACAGCCTTGCTGGCTGCAGTCATCTCATTCCTACCATCCCAAGGCTTTGGCACCTACTCTTCTAGGGTTTGGGTTCCTACTGTTCCCAGATTTGGGTTCCTACCATCCAAGAGTGTGTGTTAGTGCCATTGTAGGGTTTGGGTTCCTACCATCCTAGGGTTTGGTCATCTTCCCCCCATAATTTAATGAACTGTTTTAATTAATGAGTAAGCTCACTGGGGCTTTTCTATTTGGGTGCTGTGATATTACATATCATAATGTTGACCTCTATTTGGACCCCCTGACTGCTGGTTTTGAGCCTGGGGTGTGCCCCTGCTCCACTGGTCTGTTCCAGCCTGCAAATGGGTAGTCAAAAGCTGGCAGAGAGAGCCCCAGCTGCAGTCCAGCCAGGGGGAGATGCTGTTGCACTCTGCAGATTTCTGTGGGGTCTTGTGAGTGAATTGAGGCTCCTCGGAGTTTTCATGGGCTTGTGGTCCTCAATGTGAACAACCACAGCAAGACAGCACAGAGAGGTGCTAGTGCCAAGGAAGTTGGATGCATCTCTTCAGTGTGGGCTCTTCTACCTTGTGTTTGCACCCAGTCACATCTCCGCGTGCACACGTGGATGCCCACTGTGCGCTCGCTCCAATGTGCCGTGGAACGCCAGGCGTGAGCTCACCGGTGCCGTTTCAGCCCCTTACGAGCCGAGTTCTGCAGTGCGGGTTGCTGAGCTCACCCTGCGTCGCAGGGCACTGGGGGACACTGGCTGACACGTCACAGCCCGGGTTCCTTCACGTGGTTCCTGCATGAGTGGCCAGGAAGGGCAGAGGTTCCTGTGGCAGCACCAAGAGCAGTCTACAAGGGGGCTGGGCACCCAGATCGCTGCCTCCTTGCAGCCTGAGTGGGGTTGGGAACACGCTGGCTGTGGTGTAAAAGGCACTGGAGCTCAGCAGTTCCCTGGGTGAGGTNGGGGGACACTGGCTGACACGTCACAGCCCGGGTTCCTTCACGTGGTTCCTGCATGAGTGGCCAGGAAGGGCAGAGGTTCCTGTGGCAGCACCAATAGCAGTCTACAAGGGGGCTGGGTGCACAGATCGCTGCCTCCTTGCAGCCTGAGTGGGGTCGGGAACGCGCTGGCTGTGGTGTAAAAGGCACTGGAGCTCAGCAGTTCCCTGGGTAAGGTTTAGGAGCACTGGAACAGGCTGCCCAGGGAGGTTGTGGAGTCTCCTTCTGTGGAGATGTTTAAGACCCACCTGGATGTGTTCTGGTGCAACTTGGTCTAGGTGACCCTGCTGTGGCAGGGGGATTGGACTAGATGATCTTTGGAGGTCCCTTCCAATCCCCAATGATTCTATGATTTCCTCATGCAGCTGGATTTACCAAAACATGAGGAAAAGCTTAAAACAGACCAATCAAAAAACCCACCCCAGCTACAGCTGGGTCAGCAGTTGGTGTCGATGGCCTTAGAGGTCTTTTCCAACCTAAACAGCTCCATGGTTTAATGTCTCTTTTGGCTCCTGCATCATCACGGAGCCTGTGCATGCAGCTGGATGGGGGGAGCACTTCCCTCACTAGCTCTCTGCTGTGTGCAGAAAAAAAGCACCCAAACCCCCAGCACCCTCCTGCAAGTGGATCAAACACTCACAGGGTTGCTCCCTCCCGGAAGGGATAGAGCAGACTTTGTCTGGGGATAGACTGGGAAGCGACGGTGAGGAGTGGTGGCTGAGGAAAGCTGCTCCCTGGCTTTGAGTGGCTTTTCAGCAGTGGCTGGGCTGTGCTTGGACAGGGGGACCCCTTCCTCACCTTCCTGGGGTGGGTGATGCTGGGCAGGGCTGGGTGCCTTTGCATGCTGGTTGGCACCCACAACGCGCAGCTGCGGAGCAGCCAAAGGTCAGTGGGTTGGGATAAAGACAACTGCTGGGAAGAGGAAGGAGGCAGCCCCTGCCTTCCCCCTCGCATGGTTCCTACCTTGCTGAGAGGCACCAGTGTGAGTCCCGGGGGTGCTGCTTTTCCAGCCAGGAGAGCGACGCTTTAATCTTTGGAAGCGGCGGTGGAAGACGCAGCAGTTGCTACCAGGAAATGAAATGCATCTGCATCGGTGAAACAAGGCACTTGCTTCCTGCTGGGTGGGGACAGAAACCATTCTTGGCTTTCTGAGGGTAAATTCATGTGACTTTGTGCTTTTGGTTTATACCTTAACCCTTCTGTGTCCCTCTCTCTGGGTTGCCCAGGTACCTTATTTGCAGTTCATCACGCCAGGCGGTGACCCCTGAAAGCTCTGGAACTGGTGGCTGTTGGACTTTGAGCCTTGCCCCCAGTACTAGATGCAGGTAGATCGATTGAGTCCTCCCTCCTTATTCTCTTCACATCACGAAAAGCTTTGTAAAGGCTTCTGCTCGGGACGGGGCTTCTGACTGCTGATGGAAGCAGGGGGGATTAAGGTCGGTGTCACAGCCCAGGTACTAGATCAAGGACTTTCCAGGGCCATGTGTGTGGCCAAAATCCCAAACTGGAGGGGAGTGCCCGTCTCTGGCTGTCTGCTGCGTTCTCCCCCTGAACTTGTCAGAGTGGGTGGCTCGTAACAAGTCTGAAATAACTTTTATAG
Source organism: Rhinopomastus cyanomelas (assembly GCA_013400115.1). Classification (NCBI taxonomy): domain Eukaryota; kingdom Metazoa; phylum Chordata; class Aves; order Bucerotiformes; family Rhinopomastidae; genus Rhinopomastus; species Rhinopomastus cyanomelas. The sequence continues at coordinate 136,193 of VXBP01002733.1, read as the reverse complement.
CAAGAACACCCTGGGCTGTCCCTCATCTCCTCACGCAGATGCCCCAGGGGATGCCTGGGCTGCTTTTCAAGACAATAAGGAGGCAGGACACGATCGATCTACCTGCATCTAGTATTGGGGGCAAGGCTGAAAGTCCAACAGCCACTGGTTCCAGTGCTTTCAGGGGTACTGATGTTGCTGTCCTTCGTTGTCCCTCACAGAGACCTATAGGACATCAAATGCAAATGGAGAGTTTTCACAGTCTAGTAAAACAAGACTTTCTCTATTAATTAGGTGAAGACGACGAAGCCCTCACAACAGCAGCCTAACGTGTTTTGTCAGCCAAACCCACAGCATCCCCCACGACAAGGGTGCTGAGCATCACACCTCTCCTGTCCTTCAGTGAGACCTGTGGGGAACAGCAGAGGTATGGAGCCCTCTCTCTGACCACCATGAAGCCCACAGCTCACAGCCAGGAGGAAGCACCTAGCCCTTCCAGCTCAGAGGCAGTGACAGATCTTGCCATCAAGTTGAATAGTGCTGTGAGGAACACAAATAGGAAAGAAGTGCTGGAGCTGCTGGAGAAAGGGGCAGATGTGAACTCCAAAGCCGAAAGCGGCTGGACACCGCTGCAGAGTGCCGTGCAGGCTAACGACGAAGACATGGTCCGGCTTCTGCTGGACAAGGGTGCTAATCCACACGCCAGGAAGAACAACGGTGGCACCGCATTTACTGAGGCAGCAATAGTGGGAAACGTGAACATGCTGGAGCTCCTCCTTGAGCGTGGGTTAGCCGTCAACGACCACGATGACAACGGCTTCACAGCGTTCATGGAGGCTGCGTGGTATGGGAAGGAGGAAGCTTTGAAGTTCCTGTACAGCAAAGGAGCCAACGTGAACCAGAGGCGAGTGACCAGTGAGGAGAAAGTGAAGCTGCACAAAGGCGGTGCGACGGCGCTGATGGATGCTTGTAGGCAGGGCCACCTCTCCATCGTACAAGCCCTTGTCCAGGAGATGGGCAGCGAAGTGAACATTCGTGACAATAAGGACAGCAATGCCTTGATCCATGCCCTCAAGAAGGGCTTCTCTGCCAAGGAAAAATATGAGTCGGCCGTCTCCATAGGCCTCTTCCTGCTGGACCACGGGATTGATGTGACCAGCAAAGACCAGTGCGGGAAGACTGCCCTCATCCTGGCTGTGGAAATGCAGAGCCTGGAGCTGGTGAAAGCTCTGCTAAAGAGGAGTGAAATCAACATTGATGACGCGGATGAGGAGGGCAACACGGCGCTGATGGTGGCTGTAGAGAAGAAGGACTACCCCATAGCAAAGCTGTTGTGTGAAGCCGGAGCGAAGACTGATGTCGGGAACCTCATTACCGTTGCAAACCGGAACCGTGACCCTGAAATGGCACAACTTCTCCGCCAGTATAACGCCAGCTTCACTCCTGAGAGCCTCCCGGCCTGGGAGCCAAGCAGCAAGCGCTGGAGGGACCAGCTGATCAGTCTTTATACAATATACCGCCCGATGATCGGCAAACTGAAGGTGTTCCAGTACATCCAGCAGCGGATCCAGAGCACTTCCCAAGGTGGCATCTACCTGGGGCTCCACGGCGGGACGGAGGTGGCTGTACGGATCTGCTGCAGCACAGAGGGTGACAAAGAGAAGGAGTTCCTCGAGCAATGTGCTACCTGTGAGCATCTGCTGAAGCTCTTCCAGTTCGAGAAGGACAGAGGCTACATGTACTTGTGCTTCCCCCTCTGGGAGAAAAACCTTGAGGAGCACCTGCAGGACCCAGAAGATGAGTTGGACTGTAAAGCTACTCTGAGGATGATCTTCCAGGCGGTGAGAGAGCTGCACTCCCTCGGATTTGCTCACCAGGATCTGCATCCCAGGAACTTTTACATTGGTGACCTCCTGCTTTCTCAGTGTTTGCCTTTTGCTTCCTTTGCTGCCTCTAGTGTAGGGAAGATGATTCCACCCCCAGATGCCCTTGTGCAGACAGAGGTGTCCGTGGCTTTAGCTGCCATCTAAGCTTAGATCTAGAAGTGTCTGCAACAGCCACCTGGGAGGGAACAGAGCAACCTCACATGGCTCCTGTCCTCCTTTCCAGGGCTTTGCAGATGGGTCAGCCCAGAGCAGATCTCTCCAGAGAACTGCTTTCTAAGACTGTGCTGGTCAGAAGTCGGGGAGAGAAGTTCAACCACCGCTGTTTGCTGACAGGTTCTCTTGTTTCCCCAGATCTGGCTGGCAAGATTTCCTTGGCGGACTTCGATAACAAAAGAAAGTTGATTGAAGGCAAAAAAGAGCTTGTGAACTCAGATGTAGAGGTAATTTCCCTCCAAATCAACCTATGATTTAAAATTTGAGGCTCTCTTTGGTGTCTTCTGTTGCTGTGAATTGTAGGAGAAGTCTTCCTGCATCTTCAGCTCAAGAACACCTTGAGTTTTGGGAAAGGTCCTGCAGCAATGGGCACTGCATGAGAAGGATCATGACTGGGCTACAAGGCTGTGGCTGGTGCTGGGGTATCACTGAGGGGCTGCAGCAGGCTCAGAGCAGCTGGGGAAGGGTCTGGAGAACAAACCTTGTGAGGAGCTGCTGAGGGAGCTGGGACTGGTTAGCCTGGAGAAAAGGAGGCTGAGGGGAGACCTTACTGTCTTTCAGGCAACTGCCTGAAAGAAGAGTGTACAGAGGTGAGGGTGGGTTTCTTCTCAAAAGGAACAAGTGATAGGACATGATATCTGGAGTATTGTGTCCAGTTGTGGGCCCCTCAGTTCAAGAGGGATGTGGAGATGCTGGAGGGAGTCCAACACNAGGCCTTGGAACAGGCTGCCCAGGGAGAGGGTTGAACCGCCATCCCTGAACATGTGGAGATCTGGAGCTTAGGGACAGGGTTTAGCGGCGGCCTTGGAACAGCTGGGTTCATGGTGGGACTAGATGATCTTAATGATCTTTTCCAACCTGAACGATTCTATGACTGACAGACAACCCGTGAGCACGACGAGGTGTCTGTCTTCTCTTTGTGTGTGCAAGTTGTACGTGTGTTCCTATATGGGGGTGCACCGGGGTGCTGCTCCTCCAGGAATACTGGTCCTCTTCCCCCTGGTGAGAAGGGTCATGCTTTGGGCACGTGAGCAGTGCTGTGTTTCCTTGCAGGCTCTGGGCAGGCTCACGCTGTATGTTCTGACAGCGGGTAGGAAGCCCCTCCAGCAAGTCAGCGTCGAGGATCTCGATGTCGACTCCCCAGATTACGAGGAGGCTCTTGACCTTGTAGGTTGTCTGGTCTCTCACGATGAGCGAGGCTTGGAAGGTCTGAGCAAACACCCCTACTTCTGGAGCAAAAACGTGTAAGTCCTGGGAGGACTAAGCAAAACCTCCAGCGCGGGGTTCTTCGGTGTGCTGGCAACAGCAGCGGCGCTTGTGGCTAAGGAGGCCCCTCACTCCACAGCAGGTTCGAGTTCCTGAAGAAGACATGGAACAAGATGAAAATCTGCTCTGACCTACAAGATGTCTTTCTGCTCAGAGAATGCTTTCCGTACCCACAGTGGACCAGCGAGGTAACAGCCTTCTCCTGCCTGAGGCTTGTTGAGGCAGGAGTTTTCCTGAGGCTTTGTTTAAAACCTGTGGCTGGAAAATGGAGCAGAAACAGAGGTAATGGGGGGGAAACAATCCTAAGCCACATACTCACGGTGCTCAAAACTCATGACACAGATGCTAAAGGGAGCCCTGTTGGCTGGGGGTGGGAGTGAGGGGTGGTCACTACAGGATTAGCTGACAAACCCTGAAGAGTGTTTGTTGGTGATGCTTTAGGATGATTCTGTTGGCAGCAGTTTGTGCTTGTGGCTTGTGGCCGTGCTGCTGCCACGGCGTGGGGTGGGCCAGGAGCGACCTCTGTGCTTTCTGTCAGATTAACAGAAAAGTTATGAATAGAATGAAAAAGTGGGTGAAATACCAGAACGATGTCACCGACCTGCTGAGGTTCATCAGGAACTTGGATGAACATGCAAATGCCTGGTACGTGCTCACGGTTGAATCATAGAATCGTTAGGGATTGGAAGGGACCTTGAAAGATCATCCAATCCCCCTGACACAGCAGGATCACCTAGACCAAGTCACACAGGAACACATCCAGGTGGGTCTTAAACATCTCCAGTCTCCATATCGCAGGAAGCATCAGTGGGCTTGAGCTCAAAGTCTTCTTACAGTTTGGAGAGTAGGCTGGGGAGAAACCTGATGAGGCTTAACAAGGGCAAGTGCAGAGTGCTGCATCTAGGCAAGAACAACCCCATGGATCAGTGCAGGGTGGGGACCGACCTGCTGGAGAGCAGCTCTGGGGAGAAGGTCCTGCAAGTCCTGGTGGACCACAAGCTGTCCATGAGGACTGTGAACCGGGCTGTTGTTTTGCTGCAGGCTGGTGTTCTTGCCATAACTCTGGAAAGTGTTTCTAGGTTGCTCTTAAATACTCCTGTCATCCTTTACACCTTCAAAAATCCTCCTTATCCACCTTGCTGGTATTTCCACAGTGCTGATGTTTACTGTGCTGAAGAGCTCTGAGAAGTACCAGCTCTGTTAGAAGATGCTGCTTGGAGGTCCTGACTCCTAAAGAGCTGCCAGAGTCTCCAACCTTCTATCTATAGACACAGGTGCTTTCATGTGAGGCTGCTGGTGTTGTGTTAACTTCACGTGGAAGAGGTGCAGCTCAGGGGTTTCTAGGAAAGCTTCCTGTGTCATCAGCAACCTCCAGAATGGCTTTTTGCTCTGTCAGGATAGGAACCAGGGCATCCTGGGCACCTGACTCTCTGTGCAGGCTTTAAAATTCCATCTTGCTTCCATTCTCTTTCAGGATCAGCAGCAGAATAGGAGACCACACCGAGTACTTCTCGAAGCTTTTCCCAGCACTCACCATGTATGTCTACAACACTTTATGCCAGGATCCCAAGTACAGTTACTTGGCAGAAAGTCCAGACCCTGCTCTGTAGGGTATCACTGCCTGATGTCCCACCTCTGATCTCACCACCAGCATCCTTTATTTCCCTATTTGTTCACCTGCAAAAGAGAGGAAGAAAGTGGGGAAGGAGATGAGAGGGCACTCGGAGAGACAGAGCATGGAGGACTGAGTCTAAGAAATGGAAGATGATTCAGTGGTGTAACAGCCATGGGCTTAGGAGGGCAACCAAGCTGAGTACTAGCCCAGTTCCCCTTTTGACTTCCTCTACCTTTGTGAGATGGAGATCAAGGTCCTGGTCCTGATGGAAAGCAGGGAGAAGCCTTCTGGAACACAGGAGATTCCACAAAAGTACGAGAAGGACCTTCTTCATGGTGAGGGTGTCAAGGTACTGGAACAGGCTGCCCCAGGGAGGTTGTGGAGTCTCCTTCTCTGGAGAGGATTAAAACCCACCTGGCCATGTTCCTGTGTGACTTGGTCTAGGGCATCCTGCTGTGGCAGGAGGATTGGACTGGATGATCTTTTGAGGTCCCTTCCAGTGCCTAACATTCACTGATTCTGGGAGGCAGGAGGAGAGGACAGGCATTGCTTGACAACATGAGACTCTGATGAAGTAGGAGTTGGAGATCTTCGCTGGAGCAAATGTTCTCTACAGCTTCCACAGATTAGCTGCTCGTCAGCTCCTAGAAAGAGGTGGATTCTCTCTTCTCAGTCCTTTTGAAACACAGAAACCAGATCATGAGGTGCTTATGCAACCATCTGGCTGCAGAGTTGCCCTTGGTTGTTATCTCTCCAGTCTGGTAGAGGCACACTCATGCCAAACCTGAAGGACTTCTTTTGGGCAACAGAGAAGATGCTTCCGCAAGGAATGGACGTGAGGAGCACAACCCCACAGGATTCTGCTCCTGAGAGCAGCTGTGGTTCACCTGAAGAAGGTCACCGATGTCAGAGGGACTGCAGGGACTGGTTCCTCCTGGAAAGGACAAGCTCTGCTGCCTCGGGCTGTGTCTGCAGGGCATAAGCACTCCCTGTCTCCAAAACAGTGTCAGTGTATGACTGTCCTCCTGCCAGCACAGCTCCCTTGCCCAGATGCTGGGGGCCAGGTGGCACAAACCCCCTTCTGAAGTCCCATGGTGTGGAATGAGCATCTGAATGCCCAAGGACTCTCAGCTAAGGCTCAGACTTGCACGATGACCACGATGCCTACGTGGGTATCTGATGGGAAAAGATGTAGGGAAGTAGGGACGGTTCCCCATCCTCAGAAGCAAGCTCTCTCTTGTGGGCTGGGTGGTGTGTGGGGTGTCTCTTGTTGTTTTTGTGGGGTGAGGGTGTTGTGGATGAGTTGAGGTGCAATGAAGAGCATCAGTGCTTGCACTGAGTGTCTGCATAGTTCTGAAACTCCATGAGTGGCTGCATTGGACATGTCTTCTGGACAAATGGGGAGCAGAGGGCTGAGGGGAGCATGGTGGACCCACGTTGCAGCAGCAGGTTGTGTTCTTGCACAAGGTGATGCCATGGGCTGGGCTCCTTCAGCATCCTGGAAAACATCATGTTTCCAGCTTGCTTTGACCTTTGCATCTTAGAATCACAGAATCATTAGGGATTGGAAGGGACCTTGAAAGATCATCTAGTCCAATCCCCCTGCCACAGCAGGATCACCTAGAACAAGTCATGTTTGCTCTGCTGTCTTCTAAAGGGCTGTGACTTGGCAGCCTTAAAATGCCGTGGAAAAGCCTTCCTGAAAGCAGCATGTCCAAAGCAGGGCAATGATTAGCCGAGGAGGCTATGGCTTGTCTCTCTGGCTTCATCAGGATGTCCTGCTTTCCAAGAAGGCAGAGGTGCTGGCAGGCTGGTGGAGGAGAAACTTCATCCATACACTGCACCTGCAAAGCTTATTGCTCAGAGAGTGTTGGGCTGTGAGGAGGAGGATGGGATGTAGGACTGGGAGGACTGGGACCAGTGCTGGTGTTTGCATCTCTGGTCTAGGGTGGGGTGTCCCTGCCTGTGCTGGGGGAGTTGGAACTGGATGATGGTTCCTTCCAACCCTGAGTGACTCTGGTTCCATGGCTTCTCCAGTGAGGTGATCCTGCTGTGGCAGGGGGATTGGACTAGATGATCTTTTGGGGTCCCTTCCAATCCCTGATGATTCTATGATTCTTCCTTGCAGGGCTGGAGAGGATGGGCGAGTGCTCAGCAAGAGGCTGGGTGGGATGGAAAAGCAGTGGGGTGATATGGTCATGCCTGGAGTCACAGATAGAGGTGTCCTGGGGAACCAGGGGCACAGCCAGCTGCCAGAGTTAGTGCTGCTTGATGTGGCGGTGGCTCCCAGCAGGAGTGCCCATCTGGGAAGCGCTGCCTGCCTTCGGGTGGACTCCAGACCTCGCGTGGTGCCCGAGGGCATGCTGCTTTGGTCCTTCACACTCCATTTGCCCCGCTGTCACACCTGCACCTCGTGCCTTAGCTCTGCTCCTGCCCTGCTGTTCCCCTGCTCCTGCTGGGAGAGCCCAGGGGCTGGCTCAGCCTGATGTGATGGGATCAGGTGTTCCCATCCTGTCGCTCATGTGCTGAGGACACGCTTGTGTGCACCAGGATGGCCTCAGGTCTGTGTCTTGTCTGCTGTGCTGGAGGCAGGGGAGAAACAGTCTGCAGAAGCAGTGGAGTGAAGATCATTCTTGCTGTGCTGAGCTTTGGGCACATCTGTGAAGTCTTCTGGGGACTGAGCTCCTGCTGCAGAGCAGGAGGTGCTGCCAGCTTATGGGGCTGAAAGCCCAGGGGCAAAACCAACAAAGGTGGAGCTGGTCACAGTTCATGCTGTAAAAGTGTCATCAGCTTCCTGGATGCTCCCCTTATAGAAATGTTAATGGACTTTGGGTTTCTTGGGGTATTTTTGATCTGAGCTGTAGAAAGGTGGGGGTTGGTCTCTCCTCCCAGGTAGCCAGCAACAGGACAAGTTGTTGATCTCAAGTTGTGCCAGGGGAGAGTGAGGACAGCTCTGGTGAGACGAATCTGAGGGAACTGGGGTTGTTCAGTCTGAAGAAAAGGAGGCTGAGGGGAGACCTTATTGCTCTTTACAGCTGCCTGAAAGCAGGTGACAGAGAGGTGGGGGTTGGTCTCTTCTCCAAAGTCACTAGTGGTAGGACAAGAGGAAACAGCCTCAAGTTGCCCCAGGGGAGGGTTAGGTTGGACATCAGGAAAAATGTCTTCCCTGACAGAGTGGTCAGGGGTTGGAACAGGCCCCCCATGGAGCTGGGGGAGTCATCATCCCTGGAGGAGTGAAAAATATGAGTAGATGTGGCCCTGGGGAACAGGGTTTAGTGGGCAGAGTGGGGTTGGATTAAGGGCCCCTTGGGTCAGACATGGAATCATAGAATGATTAGGGATTGGAAGGGACCTCAAAAGATCATCCAGTCCAATCCCCCTGCCACAGCAGCATCACCCAGACC